>CM047582.1:15951001-15963030 GCA_026184515.1 Peronosclerospora sorghi | reverse complement strand
ACTTGGTGCCCTTCTGATACTTCATTACTCTCTTGGCTGCCGTGTAGTCTCCCAGTGTCGGCATATGAGTTCGTCTCGTTGCACGATGCACCGCAAAGGATACTTCTGTTCGTGTACAACGAGATATCCATAAAGGACTTCCAAACCAACGACTGAAAAATTTCATGCATGGTGAATTTTCACAAATAGTAGTTCTTCGAATTAATTGGTACATTCCACATCAAGCACATGTGTTCTTGTCGGATTCCCCTTACCCAAACCGTGTGACTTGAGAAGTCCATCGATGGTTGCTTCTTGGTCTATCGTGAAGCCTTCATTGGGACTTCTAGTAATTCGAATTCTCAAAACCTTCTCTCCGCTGCCCAAATCCTTCAATTCGAGAAATTTCATGCCTTTGAAAAAACCATCCAATTCTTCGATCGTAGTCCCAGTGACCAAAAGGCCATCGACGTAAGCGCGAAATCAGAACGGCTGCATTTCCAATTTTTACGAAAACACACGTGTCCGTGACACACTGCGAAAAATTCATTCATTCCAAAGTTTGACGACTCAACTGTTGCTAAAGTCTTCCAGCTTGCTTTAAACCGTATATTTTCCCAACTGCATTTTCAACCTTACCTTGATGCAACGCCAAGTATTTCAAGTGTATCCGGTGTGGTTTCTATACCATCTGGCACCTTCAGATGTATATCATAACCATCTTCGGTTTTTGCCTTCGGTAGGCGCTAGCCACATCGCCATGCTGCGCTGGCACACCCCAAATTTGAGCCATTGCAGGAATTTCCTTCACATTTTTGATATCCATAACAGTAAAAAAAAGCGAAAAAATAATCCTGCCAATACAATTTCTTGTCGATTCTCGCGAACAAACGTGCTTTATACCGCTCGATAGTTCCACCAGAGCGTAACGTGGTCTGGTAAACCGATTTGTTGGCAGATATATCCTTTTAGGTCGCCTCTTTCCAACCGGCAATTTCCAGATCCTCAAGCGACTTTAGTCCGGCTTGTTCATCCAATTCCACATGTCAGCATTACGGCCTCTTAACATGACTTCGGATCTGGGATCGCCACACGTAAGCCACTTTCAAATTTCACATTTTCGCACACTGCATAGGCGAACAGTGCACTTCTATCATTTTTCCACTTTCGAAACTTGTTAACACCCTGGGTTGTACCGTATCTTCACTCGATACACCCTGGTATCGTCTTCCTGTTTGTTTGACTTTTCGAAAGCAACTGATATCGGGTTCTTTTCTTATTCCTTCCCGACTTTATCGGACGTTCCTCATTCCTCGAGACTCCACTTCCATTCGAAACTTTTTTAGGCTCGGAAGGTGTATGGGACTGATGTGGCTTGCTCCGGTTCTCAGCAAGTTGCTTTAGATCCTCCTCGTTAGTACTTCTGGGCTCTTCGCAATCTTGTTACTTTCCACTATGTTCCCCGTTTTGACGTCTCTGGAATACCGGGTAACAGTGACCACTTTGTACCCCTTTTGCTTTCGATATAATTAATTCTACCAATGAAAACGTTTTTGAAATTGAAAAAATGCGCCAATCTATTAGAATTATTTCTCAAATATTAAACAACAGTCCACAAGGTCCAATTTAATTAGAATATAAAAAATATAAATCCCAATATAATTTTTCAACTAAAAAATTCGATGGAATCTTAATTTTTTAACATCATTCTTTGAAAAAAATAATTGTATAGCTCAGTTGATTGAGCACCGGACTTTAACCACGTTAAATAAATATAAATTAAATAATTGTTTTAAAAAAGTTTAAAAGTTTATTTATCTACTTCTATAATATAAAACCGTTTTTTTCTGTCCGTCTGATGACGCAAAAATATTTACAAATATGCAATCAGGCCGATGTATGAAGCCGGATCTATTTCTTATTATATAGTAGACGAAGATCTGCCAAGCGTTCCTCAACAGAACGTCCTGCTCTCCGCTGAGCATGGCCTATGCAATTTGAAGAGGAATAGTCTATGCTCCCTTGGTGCATTGCGCGAAATTCACCGCCCTGCCAGAACGTTCTTTTCGTCAGTGACGAACATTTCAGTGCGCTACGCTTGAACCCATTTCTTCCTGGCCTACTTTCCAATTTTGTATCACACTTCCGCAATGGCAGACGGAGTGCAGGAGGAAAACACACGTCAGCAAAAGACACGTCTCCAACGTAAGCGTCGCCAGCAGCAGACAATTTCATCCCGAGCCGCTCAAGATATAGACAGTAAATGTAGATAGACGCATAATGCACGTATCACTGTTTGCATCGCTGTACTGCTATGGTCACCCGTGCATCATACACGGGGCTCGCCCTAGTATTTTAATATTTTTTGACTGACAAATGTTAAGGCACGATCTGCCTATTTTTAGAGGCCTTTTTATTCGGATTCCTCTGAACTAGGCACGGCGAGCCGAAAACAACAATATCCATGAGTGACGACCTTCTGCCAGTCAACATCTCAGGGTTGGCACGCATTGGAATGCGGTTCCGGTTGAGTATATAGGAGGCATACTCAGCCGCCTCCGACCAGTACACCAATGGTATGCTAGATACAAAGATCATGCATCGGGACATATTGAAAATGGTTCGATACATTCTCCCTGATTTCCTATTTGAGGCTGGGACTTCCATGCTACGTAACCTGCCTCTGTACCCCAATTTGTTTACAGAACAAATAGACATATTGGTACTCTCCACCTCCATGGGTTCGAAATACATGCATTTGACATTTGATTTTATTTTCAAACCACGTTAGAAAGTTCTCAAACATTTTTGCTGCTCGATATTTTGTACGAGCAGCGAAAACTCGCAAGTAGTTCTAAGGTATCGATAAACACAATGAAAAAGCGGTTTCTTCGTGTAATGGGCCTATGCAATAGTGCCATTGCATAACGATGTCCAATTATGGATTAGTGATTCCGACTAATTGTTTTGGATCGCCAGGTGTCGCAGACATGATCCATGTCTACACACCGACACTCACGGAGTAATCATTGATTACGTCCTCACGGAATGTTCTCGAACATTCTCGAGTGTTCTCTGCCTGCGACATGTCTTTGCGCACGGTGATGGTTCCTGCTGGGAAACTATCTGTTGTCGACGTGTCATTGTGGGTACAATGTTGTTGATGTCAGCCAATTACAACGCCCCGTACACAGAAGATTCTTCGGAGAAGAATATCAATTTCAAGTTCAATCTTCTCCTTGAGGTTCAAGTTCCGTGAGAATATTCTTCACGCAGCTTCAAGTTCAACCTGATTCAACCCAAAGTTATTCTGAATTTGTAGGGAGATTGCATATAACCCCACAGGACTCTAGGGAGGAACCGTAAGCTCATTTCAATTCAGTTGCTAATTTTCCGTCTTCTGTTCAAGTCTCCTACTCACTCTTCTCCTCCCTCTTCGTCCCTCCAAGTCGGGACACTGCCAAGTCTTCCTATACAACGCAAGCGTGTGTGCCGTGTTATCGGGAACTGTGTAAACAGCGTCCCATTACACTTCGCCTATCGAGTGGTGTGATCGGACATTTAATAGACTGCATCTCACTCCACCAACTCGTTCGATAGGCGATTTTTCCCGAATCTTTCTTTGGTTGGCTTTTCTGGGTCCCTTTGCCCTCCGTACAGGTCTGGTGAATTGTTTGACTGTTTTCTGTCAAGACCATGCCTGAACTGGGATTTTCGGCTGGTTTTTCAACTGTGTCATATGCCCAATGACCCAAGAGGACGTGGAAATGATATAGACTACCCTTTTGCACTTAATTTCCTGCGCTTTCTTCAACAGTATTAAGCAGCATGCTGGAAAACAGTTTTTCGCACCCGCCCATCTTCTCCGGCAACAAATTTGTAACGAAAATAGAACCAGAAATTTCAATTGGAAACAAAACCTCATTTTCATTTAATAACTAAACAATTTCAATTATGTCCTATCGTACATCCTCTATCCCGTAACTTCTAAGCGATATGAAATACTTGGCAAGTTTCGGGGCGAATACAAAAACTTCAGACAATTCCATAACTGTAAATTCATCTCCTGTTGTACGCAGCAGCATCTTTCCACATTAAGATAAAGATAACGTGCCACCATCTGGGAGCGTGAATCCATCACTCGGTCTACAATCGACCGTTTCATGCAACAGACTTTCATCAGAGACAAGGTGTCAGCTAGCACCACTGTTTATGATCCAAAAATTTCGGTCTAAATGTTTCCCTCAATCAGTCCATCTGAAGCATTTTCCATCACTACTTTCGTCGACAGGTATACTTTCCGATTTCATGTATCATCGGATTTTTTGGCTTCCTTTTTTGATAGCCCTTCTTTTTCCTCCCCTTTTGGAGGTAATTCCTCAGCATATATTCCTTTGATCGGTTTCAATCACCGAATTTGCGTGCATTTTCATCTGATTTTTCCCTTGAAAATATCGTCCTCCTGTTGCTGCGCATACGATTATTGTAGATGGCACAGAAAATACTGACGCATTGAATCATACCTGGCCATGATTGCAATCTTCAGATGGGGCGCAGCTAACATCACGATGTTTTCTTCTACCAACCTTTCACTCGACCCACTTTCTCGGGCCATATGTACTAAGTAAAGTTAGTGCTCAGTCCAAGTCCTTTTGGGAATCTTCTCCGAAGTAACCAAATAACCGTTTGGAGATGTGAAATTTTCATCTTGAAAGTGATATACATTTGGTCTAGGACGGAATACAAAGAGGGAAGCATCGGCCACCACGTTCCAATGTTAGAACGAGAATATTCGGTTGCTGCCTTCCAAATCTTCCCACAATTTGTTATCTATTATGCGTTCCGTTCACGCAAAACCAGATGAAATCTCAGCGATATCAATCGCTTCCATAAAGTGATATGCCCTTGTTTAGAGCCGGCACCAAGCCCCGGGTATATTTTCGCAACCGAGAACTTTTCGATGCCTAGCTTTGGAATATTGGTGCACCGGCCTGATAAAAACGTGGAATGTGTGCTTTTTGGCCAGTGTATTGATGCCGCCTATGTTAAGCATAGCACCTTGAGCATTCGGTGGGAACTTGCCACATTACCACACGGCAACCCACCAATCTATATTCTTCATACCCGTTAAAATCGTTCTAGGTCATCTGCCAAACGGACCGTGTTTTTTTAAAAGTTTCCCGCAACACACTGTTCCGAGAAGCTACTGGGGAATCTTTCCTCGCCACGGACGCTGTTCTCGCGACCGATTTCCGGCCTTGAGCTTCTTCGACTGACAAAAACGTGTTTGGAATTCTTTTAGGCTGTCTTGAATAGCCTTTAAGACCACACCTTCGTCCACTCCACAATCACCACTACGGTTTTTCTTCGTAGTCATCGACTTTAAAACCACGAATATCGAAGCGAAAACACAAATCAATCGCAGAACTAAACCGACTAGCCCTTTGAAAGTGAGGGGACTTCCACAATCTCCAAGCGTAACCGTAAACGATAAAAATCCACTCGTGAAACCACAAACTTAACGAAAAAACACTTCTTGTTGCGCCTATTCACTTTGGTAGACAGGGTAGGTTCTGCGCAGTTGTACACTATCTGACCTGACACTTTTGATCAGTAAGTATGTGCGTATGTAGGCGCGCACCGGGCGCTGCACGACCGATGGTGATGTAAAACCGAAAGTAAATATTATATAAATAGGAAAAACTTTTGTCTTAAACTCACCAAGAATATTAAACTTGAAATATCGGCATATATATCCATATCCATTTATAGACAATCCGTTTCCATATCTTAAATTTACATTTCATCCAGAATTCCAATACGGCTGCATGTAAATTCAACATAGAGGAGGTAGGAAACATCGATGGGTGGATATCAGGTGCGATGTCATCACCGCAATCATTTGACCTAAATTTTCTCGACTTGGCCTTTTTTCATCCATTCAAACGCTTCAATATCTTCGACAGGCGTAGTCTCATTTTTACCTTGAAAAAAAAGCAATGAAAAATTCAAGAGCTTTAGTGGCAAACCTTAGACTAGTCTTTTGGAATTATGCATTATATTTAAAAAATGGGGAAGGAAACGATTTTACACTTCCACTTCGTATAGTAGAAATGTAGCCATCAATGGCAGAATGCTATATGAGTTATTGTGTCGGAAAAGACAGTGACAAGTGGATGGCGGTCTTTGAAGAAAAAATTGAGGAATAAAGGGTAGAATAAAGTACCTTAAATCTTAATCTTGCTGTATGATATCCAGTGCTGCGGCACGAACGCGCAAGGTCTAGCGGTAAAGAGGTACAGTCTCCTTTTTTGTATCTTGGAGGTATACGTAGCGAACGAGACATAATATTTAAACGAGCGCTGTCAATCGATCTTACTGCGAAACCGAAATATCTCGTGGATCAAACTGAAACGATATGCGCTATTAAAACGGATAGTTGACTTCGAGCCTATACAACTCCGTCTTCACAGCGAAGTCAATTTTTTTATTGCTACGGTGAGCTTGTAAATTCACTATGGCAGCACTTCCAAACTGTGGTGGAGTCCAATTCAATATCGAACACCGAAGTGTCCGAACTGAACCACCATCGTGCCCAGACGACCAACTAACGGAGGGGGTACTCCGCGGACCTTCGCCTGGGTGTCGATCGGGTGACCGATCGGCATTGCGGAACGCCGAGTCCGATTCGTCTCGTGTCTCACCTTGTGTACCCATTGGTATGGGTGGCTACACACTCGGTGGACCGTTGCTTGATGGAGACTTTAGTGAAGATCGATATGCATGTACCACTTCTGGGGTACTGATCCAAAATTCCTACGAAAAGATAATCCAATATGGTCGATCGGCAAACGAAGCGGAAATCTTCACTCCGAATGCAATTAAATCTGGCACTTGACCGACCGTGGCACTGAAAATCCAGCCAATAGTAAATCCTGGCACTTGATTGCAGAGCAATGAATAATCCAGCCAATAATAAATCCTGCACTTGATCGCAGCTCGCGATGAGTAATCCAGCCAATTCCTGGGACTTGATCGCAGATCGCGATGAGTAACCCAGCCAAAATAACACGTCTCCTATGAACGTGGCCGGACTTGAGGGGGTGAGTGAACGTAGCGAGTTCTCCCTGTCGTGGGGATTCCGGTGGAGCTCTGTCCTGGCCGGGATTCATGAGCGAAAAGGGACCCTGGTAGCCCTCTGCCCCCAATGACTCTTGATCGGAGCCACTGGCGACTTACGCAACCCGATGTAATACAAACACTATATTTAATATCCAATAAAAATCCAATATATAAAGTATATGTAAACCGTGCGCCTTACCTCAAATATGCGTACAAAACACTCCAAGCACACAATTGGCCAAAATACCCCGTCATTTTCAGCCAACCCGATCGATCTGCCTTGAAAAATGGTACACTGGTACAAACGGGTCAATAATTTTCACTTGAACTTCACCACAAAACTACAAATTCACATTAATCACGCCTGTCATGTTCGAACCCGCTGTAGCCGGGTGCGTACACGCACGGTGCGGCTAGCGCACAGAGGAAGACTTTTCCTTTAAGCGGCTTTCGCCGCTACTTAGCCGATACGCCCTTATAAAAGGGCTTAGTAAAAGAGAACTCTCTTACTCGGGGCCAAGATTCCCACTTTGGTTTACGATTAGCTTTCGCTAATGCCTTAGCACAAGGCTCCCTTACTAAGGGGGGGGAGCTAAGGGGAGATCTCCCCTTACGCTACTGAACTCACTACGCGCACGACCGGTCGAGGTCGTGCGTCCGGTAGTCTGTGAGTGAAATGAAAACTGAATGTATATTTAATATATAATTAGCCTAAATTAATTTAAACTAATGTAAACTATATGTAATACTAAGTAGAACTTACTAAATTCGTACGTAGCTAAGATGTAGTGTACACCACTTGTGTACTAACACGTGGATGGCTGCCACGCCTCCACCAAGGGCTCCTGCCCTGATTGTTTACAATAACCAATGGTCTAAAATCTTTCGGACCGGTCAATACTGACCCCAACTGTAGTGTACTCACGTACACCACATACTAAATGTAACTTGAACGTAACCCTGTTACATCCTCCCCCATCAAGAATACTGCATACGCAATAAATTAAATTTAGTTGGAGAACTCCAACTGCCAGACCCTCTGGCTAAACCACCATGAGCACCATTAGTGATGCTAAGAACGGAAACTATTCCGATGATTCGGAGGTCGATGACATTGGGGATATCTCCCCAAAGGCTGATCACTCCGACAGCGCCGAACGGCGGTGTCGGTTATTCAATCCATTCCCCACACGTGGGGAAAACGCGCTAACTCGTGCGCCACCTTTACCAACTACGGATGATGCATCCGGGTCGCCGAAGGCGACCATCACCAATGAACCGAATACGGGTTCGTGGATCCCGACATGCCGTACCGGCACGAAAGGGGCCTCATGACCCTCAAAAGAGGGCTAAGAACGAGGTTAAGAAAGATTTAGCCTCATATACCCCGGGTCCAGCGGCTGTACTGCCGCGTGAAATTGCGCTCCGGAAACAACTCCGGGCCAAACTGCTGACGCCTAAGCATTTCACTGCCAAGTCCTACCGAACGCGCCTCGGGAAACAGGTACGCGGTGTCCTCGTAGATATCCTCCGCGAGGTTCCCTTCGTTCTCTTTCAGGATGAAAGCGTCGAGGACGCAGAACGGGCATTCCGCACTTGGGAGGAAGGGAAGAAGCGCCTCCCCAACTTTGATGCGCTGTACAACAGCTTTGCCAAACCCGACGTTCGGGTAGAGAGGGCGTTACGCTTGGCCTATGCCCAGGCCAAAGCGCAGGGGCAATTACCTGCCTCTTACTACACGCTACCTGCTCTCGATATGGTGCCGGAGAGCAATGCAAACTCTGCATCTGCCTCCGGCAAACTCCCAGCTACTGGGAGTGAAGGGGCTTTTTCCGCCCCTTTGGTCGTTGACTCTCAGTGGGATTCTCCCGCTCGAAAGCGTCAACGACGTCACGGCAATCCTGCCACAGGGGAGTCACGGACTCCCACGAACTCTGGGAATGTGGATAACCTTTCCACTTCACCAGGTACTGGGTCTCACCCCGGTGATGGCTTCGTGCCATCAGACGTTCCACATGGTAGTGTGGAGTACCCTACGTATCGAGGACTGGAGGGGGAGGTCGCGCTATTGCGACGTGAGTTCCACGAGCGCTGTGATAGACACATCCGTAGCATCCAAGATGGCCAGGAGGGACTACACGATGAGGGGAGTGCGAATGAACGCATCGAGGGGCGGCTTGACTCCCTCGAGTCTCTCGTTGCGGAGCTTCAGGGTCTCATTTCGACCCTGTCGTAGATGTTCCGACCTGCCGTGCCTTTCGGATATCCAACTTATCACCCCTACAAGAGGTGACCCGTGTAATGGGGTGCCATTACATAATTGATATTCAAGTTAGAATATCACAGTTGAATTTCAGACGCGTTGTCTGAAATTCAAATAATAGATTATAAGTTATTATAATCTACGAAGGAAAAGTCGATTCGGTATAAATACCGAATCATGCAGGTTAACGAATAGTACAGTTAGTTTAATACTTGATATTATTATATTAGTTAGGTAATTACTATACTGTTAGCCGCTAACCACCCATTTAATAAACACTCTTAATTTTGCGTTTTAATAGATAAGTAAATATTTATATTTACTTTTAGTATAGGATTAGTTGTCATCAAACTAATCCTACCCCTCTTGTATTGCGCGCTTCCTCCCACAACACAGTGTAAGCCTGTAACAGGATCAGTCCTGTTACACCTGGTAGCACTTTGGGGTCCGTCTTAACGACCACAGTTCCGTTCCGCTAGTCAAGTAGCGGAGCGAAGATTAAGAGCCGCTCGGCATCATGTCGCGACACATGACGCCTGCCGAGCCAGAGAGAACGCAGGAAGTGGTGACGAAACACTTCCCCCACTTCTCTTCGCGTAGCAAAGACGCGACGGTAGAAATGGTTCGGTCCATGGGGACCGACATCATTACCTTCCTCCTGGGTAAGACCCTGGAGGAAGTGGTAGAGGTGGTGAATCGCTTTAGGCTAAACCACCTAGAAAATCCAGTACGTCCCGCTCCAGAGGCAGCGCGGACAACAACTGCACCTGCAACGCATAGCGTTGAAGTGGTAAAGGCGCGAGTACCGCCCTTTACCGGCGAAGGGGGCGAGCCCCTTCGTAGGTGGTTCGCAGAGGTGGAAGATGCCATCTCTGCGCAAAATATTATTGACGAACGTCAACAGGCGTACTTCGCCACAACATGTCTGGGCGGCAGAGCCAGGGCATGGTCGATGAGTCGCAGAGCCACTGATGACTCTGCGTTCCTTACTTATAAGGAATTAAAAGCTGAGCTAAAGCTCAACTTTGAAGCTCCAGAAATGGAGCTAAGTAGTCGGCAGGAGTTCATGGAGCTCCGGCAAGGTAAGCTTGACCTTCAAGCTTACGCTCAGAAGACGCAATATTTTCTGTCAAATATTGTGTAGGAGCCGGTGCCCCCTGCTATGCAGGTCACTGGCTTCATGAAGGGACTCAATGATGGTCACGTCAAACAGAGTCTTTACCGGCACCCGCCAAAGACTCTAGGGGATGCCATTGATAGGAGCATCCGTGAAGAGTTCAGCATGAGATCAGTGTCATCGCATGCTGGGTACAGCCGAAGGGCTCAACAGCCCTTCGCTTTTGACATGCCGCAACAGCATGTCAACAATCAGCAATCGGGCAGACGAAGTTCATACTTTGTCTCAAGAAACAGCCACCCGCTCCAGAGCATGGGCGGTGGAGGTCCAGAGCCGATGGACCTATCGGTTGCGGTTGCTTCGAACTCGAAGCAACCGAAATTTAAGAAGAACATTCGCTGCAATCGATGCGCGAATGTGGGGCATTTTGCCCATGAGTGTATGGCACCGCGTCCAGTGCCACGCAGGCAGCGGACGGAACCGTCCGCTGCACGGCGACACCAACAGGGACATCACCCTGTTGGTGCAAAAAACATAACTCACCAGTAGGGGCGGGGCGCCCTACTGGGAATGTTATCCCACATGCCGACATAGGGCATGTGAGGGTAATAGCCCCAGACGGGACTATGTCCTGTCAAAAGGTACAGGGTGATGATAAGCCTCTTATCACCCTGGAGGTTAAGCCGCACGGGAGCGATGTCCCCATGCGACCTTTGTTTGACACAGGAGCGTCAAACAATTTCGTTAGAACTCAGAGTCTAACGCTGTTGAGCTTCATGGAGGTAGAAACCCCACGAAGTATGTTGTCAGTTCGGTTAGCAACAGGTGCAAACGTGACTATTCCAAAGCGTGTGATTAAAACACGCTTCGAGTTGAATGAACTGTCATTCGAGGATGAATTCATCGTCCTCGATTTAGATGACAAGTTCGATGTGATACTTGGAATCCCATGGATGTCCAAGTTTAAACCTTCGATCGACTGGGTTAACCTATCGATCGGCTGCGGCGGACCCACAGGATCTGATCACCCTGTGTGTAATCCGGCTGTATCAGAAGATACAACCGCAGCGTCGGACAGTCTGGTGGATAGTGATGGCACCACCAGGTCTGTTCCGACACGATCAGCGGAAGGTACCTCCGCTGGTGGTAGTCCAGAGGGACTACCACAAGCAACAGAAGAGTCGTTGCGTGTTGGAGAGAAACATTCCACGGGTGATAAAGACCACCGTGAGAATGAAATAGTATCCACAGTGGGAAACACCCACTGTGCGACCGAATGTTCCAACACGATGAAAGAATTCCGTGTGAACTCACGAACGAGTGCAATCGTGAGCACAACTCCGTGGTGGCCAGTGCCCACCACGTTGCGTTAGCCATGCACACGGGTGATAAAGACCACCGTGTCGCAGAACAGGCGGCCGATCAGACGAGCACATCTGATCGCCAAGAAAATTCCATGGTAGGCAGTGGCAACCATGATGATGAGTATTCGCACACGGTTAATCGTAATCACCGTGTAGCAGTCAATCAGACGAGTGCGTCTGATTG
>CM047582.1:15929847-15941384 GCA_026184515.1 Peronosclerospora sorghi | reverse complement strand
GGTATGGAAGGACGTTCCGCGAATATCAAGTCTACTGGAAGGGTTATTGCGAGCCGTCGTGGGTATACGAGGCAGATCTGAACTGCAATGCTCTGATCAAGAGCTTTAAAAGGAAGAGGATCAACAGACATCGGTTTGACGTAATGCAAGTGGACGAAGAGTCCAACCAATGCGTGATCAGCGGACTGATCATGGAATTACGATCGAAAAACCTCCGATTGAAGAAAACGATTGATGAAACTCACAATTGATGAATAAATGGTGAATGACTTGAAGCGTTGTGTTTACGATGGATATTGCGAGACATGGTGATGGAGCAACGACAGATGAGGCGACTGAATATAGATTTATATTATGCATTGAAAAGTAAGGAGGCAACAATGGAAACGGCATGATCAAGATTGCTTATTGATAAAGAAGAAACGATCAACCGAATAACCAGACCCAAAGAACTTGAAACGAATACGAGGAATTTTACGGCCAGGGTGGCTTTCGGGGGAAAAACGATATTGAACCCGCCAAGGTTCGAAGTCATTAACCTCCCTCAACGCGTCCAGTAAGGTACGAGGTGGCGGGTCTGAAAGGAACCCGGGGTACCACGCCCCATCGTCGGCCACGGCATACTTCAAAGGACGGTTGCGAGCACAATGGGTGATCGACGGGTCCAGGAAAATGTCGAGATCACACCTCCCGTCGATCATTCCCCGCAGGACAAAGTCCACAACCTTCTTCCATGTTTCCCCGGCACGACTTGCGTTGGCGCCGATCGTTGTAGTAGTCCCGGAAGAAGTCATCCGTCTCGCGAAGGCCTTTCGCTATGTGGAGGTAATGCGTCGACTCCCAGATCGCCAGCGCGTGATGGTCGAGAAACGACCGGTACTTCGTCTCAAAGTCGGCGAACCATCCGACTGAGCGGAAAGAAATGGGCGGCAGCATGGTCGTGAAAACGCCCAAGGGAATTGAGAATATAACAGCTCCACTTCCGGCTGGGTGATCAAATGACTGAACCACGAATAAGTCGGAGGGGCATGCACGGCGACCGGGAACAACCATCCTGCGGGGCTGGTCAATTAGTCAAAGACCACTTGAGCCGTGACGCTACGCAGATCGAACCCACCGAGTTGATCTGGAGTCCATGGCAGGATGTCGGCGTCACTGGCATCATCAGGCACCGCGATCAACTTCTTGAAATCACCCGTGCGAGAAAAAAGAGACCCGGCAGTGCCTTGATCAGGTAAATCCTCGCTCCCGAATTCGCTAATTGTGGGAGTAGAGGGAATGGAAGCGATCGGGTCAGAAAAATCGCCTGCATCGTCCTGATCAGGACTTGTGGGATCATCAGAGACTGCTCCCATGGATCTTGGATCTGAATTCCTGACAATCCAAGATCCAGATCCAAGGCTTTAGGTGAGATCCGTGATCCAGATCCAAGATCCTTGGATCCTCATAGTGCAATTTATCGTTTGGCGTTCTGTCGTCAATGAGCGTTGTGTTGCCAACAGTTGTAAACATGTAGAAACACGCAGATTTACAAAGCAGTCATCCAATCATGACAACAAAATATTCAGTAACTCCCACTAGTATCTAGTCAGGGGAAGGGAGCCCGAAAAAAAACTGCGTACAGGAAACCGTTGACCTCAAGCCCCTCATACTCTTGTGTACTACTTAATTCACTAAATACTCGGTCTCGAGAAAACCTCTTTTCCCGTAGATATCCTTAAGGCATACCAATGCTTCAACATATTTTGATGAAAGGTTGCTGCGGTCCCATCTCAGTGTTCTCCTTCCGGAAGAAAACACACTCTCTGCCGGTGCACTTGTTGCTGGTATAGACAAAACAGCTCTGGCCATTTTAGCGACCGTCGGAAATTGGTTCTTGTGGATTTTCCACCATTCCAACGGGCAGATTTCCTCCTCAAGTTTTGTTCTGAAAGCCCAGAAGCTATTAAGCTCATCATTCAAAGAGTCTGAATCGGCGGTGGGCTCGGAATCGTCCCATCCAAATGTCTCTGCTTGGTATGACAAGCTGCTGCCGCTTGCCGTTGCCGGTTCAGTGCTGGCATCAGAGGTGGGTAGCTCCGGCTTGTAGAGCTTCCTCATCTCCAGAGCAAACCGTTCTTGGATAGATGTCACGCTGTAGCCGTACACTTGAATCGATTGTGGACAGTTGCTCGGTTGCTGAAACCGCCTTTATAGTAAATCTGGGATCCAGAATTGTTGCAAAATAGTTTGCGTCTAGTTTGACGGCCATCCGATGATATCTTTGCAGCTTGTCCAACATCTTGTCAGCTGCAGGCTCAAGCTGGGAGACATCGTACTGGCCACTGATTTGGCGTAGTTTTTTGGAGAGGAACGCGTAGGTTGGCAGCACCGTTCCGAGGGTCGAATATGAGTAACGGAAACCATCTCGGTTGCGCCATTCAGTGGTTCAAGTAAGTCACACATCTGCTTCAGCTTGTCCTATTCTTCTGGCTGCAATGCAAATTTCCTGAAGTCGCTCAACTCTGTGAAGTGTTGAATGCTCGGCCTACAAAAGAAGGGTGAGTCTACTTGACAAATTTTAAATTTGACTCAAATGCTCGAAAAACCGACTTTAAATGCAATGAACATTTGAACATTGTAAATGTCGAGTTCCATCTAGTGCCATTATCGCTTTTTAGTTCGGGTACTGTCGACCGTGGCTGCTGCAGCCCAACAACTGACTGCAGTAGCTCCTGGAGTTGAGCACTAGACTTGACTGAAAACCGCCAGGCCTTTAATGCGTTTGTACACTGATTTAATATCCACTCGGGCACTGTTTGCTTCTGTTGTCATAGCCAGAATGCTAAAAAAAATTCATAATCAGTAACATTGAAAAAAATATTAGCCTAAATTAATTTAAACTAATGTAAACTATATGTAATACTAAGTAGAACTTACCAAATTCGTTCCTAGCTAAAATGTAGTGTACAACACCTGTGTACCAACACGTGAATGGCTGACACGCCACCCCAAGGGCTCCTGCCCTGATTGGTTAAAATAACCAATGGTTCAAAACCTTTCGAACCCGTCAATACTGACCCCAGCCGTAGTGTACTCACGTACACCACCTACTAAATGTGACTCGAATAGCACGAGCGCGGAGGAGACTCCGCGGGTGGTTGTTCCTCATGATGCTTTAGTTCATCATCATGAGGAACAACCACCCGCGGAGTGTGCTCCGCGCTCGTGCTATAATATAGCAAACCGTCACAGTAACTGTAACGGTGTAACCGAACTCTAGCTCTACTTGACAGGGTAGGCTCAGACGAGCCAAGTCCCTTGTCACCCAATGCGCATTATACAAACACACTGGACATAAACATACCTCATGAAATTGTCCTGAAGATCAGCCTGTATTTGCTCTTCCACTTGTTCCAATGTATCAGTATCGGGTTCTCCAAAGCTGGCAATGCCAGCTATGGCTAACAGATTAATGATATGAGCAAAACAACGGTGAAGCATGCTATCTACATCAAAACCCACGTCGGTCTGTTTTCAAAGAGGAAAACATTGTAATGTTGTTGCTTCCATTGTCAACCGTTACATGTCCATGAATATCCAAGAATCCCAGTCGCTTTATCATATTATAATAATAATCCTCAAGATGCTCGCTGCTGTGAGATCCTGGTCAAACGAAGAATTAATAAGCGAGTACTAGTCAGAAAAGGTTCCCAAGTCCCCAACATGCAAAACATACCTTCAATCTCCTCTAAAGCAAATGTAAAGCTTTCCAGTTTAAATTCGGAGTTGATTCAATGTCCGTTCAAGCCCATGTACGCATCCTTTTTTGCCGGGGAGCTCCAGCAGTCTTTGGTAAAGTGAATGGCTTGAATGTCCTTGAGATCGTTGTGCACTCGTGCTGTCAGTTGTTTGATGTTAACAAGGTAAAGATATTGGGACCATTCTTTTGTAGACTCAGCCTTGACCATCATCGTAGAAGTTTTGCCACTGCTAGTGAAATTCAACAGATTGGTGAAAGAATTCCTTTCAACAGCCTCAAACGCCAAGTCCAAGTCCGCAACAGCTTCCATGATCATTGTTTTCAGATTCACCGAATTGAGCTCCTACAAAGAAGTGTGTAGAAAATCAATAATGTTAGCAAAAAGAACCCAGTTCTTTTCAGCATCAATTTGACGTTGTCCTTACCAGATTCAGTCTCGACTTTTTAGTCCCCGTCAGGAAAGAGTCCAAGGACTGGTGGCCCTTCAATACCAGTATGACCTCTTTTAAATTTTGTGGACCTTAGTCAAGTGGCGGTTCAAGTTGGCGCTCCCGTTGTCCGCAACAACAAGAGTTTGCTTGCACGACCGGGAGGCGGTGCATCAGTATGTTCTCTCTTTTCTCCAGTTTTTTGCCCCCTGTATGACGAGCTCGAAATACTGCCACACCCAGCTTTTAGTCTTCTTGTTGACACTAGCGGTTTCTTGCTGATCATCCGGTGTCACTTGACTATTCCCTGTTCTACTTTGGCTTAGCTGACTATCACTGTCCGACGGTACAATACTGTCGTAGTCGTGTCCTTCAATGGTTCTTTTAGCTTTCACGGTGCTGGGAAATTAGTAATTACTTTTTCTTTGGCAGTAGTGGTTGAAGGGAATTTGGGCTGTTCAGGACTACTGTAATGTAGGTGGTGTTTTGTTTTCATTTCGTTTCGTGTCTGGGTGGCTTAGCTATATATAGGGATCCAATGGGATCCATGGATCTTGGATCCGGATCCTAGCGCCAATCCCAGATCCATGGATATGGATCTGGATCTGGGCGGAGGCACTAGGGATCATCGTCCTCGGTCTTCGACTCCGAAATGGGGGAAAGGAGGCGTGGCCGCTTCGACCGAGAGGAAGATAGGAAACGCTGAATACGCCTTTTAGGCGAAGGGGCGGCGCGGCTGATCGAGCCGTAGGGAGAAGCAGCGGGAAGGCTAGCGGTCGATGTGGCTTGATCAGAACCTGCCGGAGGGGTGCAGACAGCCGGTGTGATCTGCATCCGCAACGACATACCAGCCAACTGGGACTGAAGGTCCGAGTGAAACGACCGAAACTGCATGACTTCGTCTTGAACCTGTTGAAGTTGATTGCTTATCGTGTCGCGTTCGTCGGAAACTTGATCGAAGCGGCATTGCACGGTGGAAAGCTCTTATTGTAGATGAGAATATGCGGCGTGTAGATTACCCAGCTCAGCTTGGAGGTCAGACACTCCCTTGAACCGCTCGGATATCTCCTGTGTCTGGGCCATGATGGCGGTATAATTTCAGGCAATTGGACTTATTCTTCTTCCGGAGGCGATTATACTGGTGTTTGCGCCTATCAATCTCGGCGGTAAGCTTGAATACCTGTTCGAACAAGCGCTGATTCCTAGAAAAAGCCCGATCGTACTCCTCTTGTAACTTGGCCATGCGCTGCTGAAGCTGATCCAGCTCTCGCGCTCGATCAGCGATAGTGTCCTCATGCACCGATCGCAGATAACAATCACGGGCACGATGGCTCTCCAGATCCCGGATCTGGGCGCGTTGATCGACCATGGTTTTCTCTTGATCGGCCACAGCATTTTCGACGGTCTTCAACTTAGTCTGGAGATCGTTGACTGTGGTGTCTACGAAGTCACGTAATGGCTTGAGATGTTTGAAGGTGGACCTCTTGATCTCAGTATCTCACTCCTCCACGGCATGTTTGGCACGAGCGAGCTGCTGCCGAAGCATCGAGATAGTGTCTTCGCTCATCGCGAGTGATTCGGATAACATGGCGATCTGATCATCGCGCGCGTGGAGGTCCTCTTGTAAGCTGTAGGCATGATTGATGGCAGCGATCGCCTAATCCACTGCGGCCCGACCCAGGGCAGGAGCGTTGGCGGTGTTCGCCGAGGTGCCGTCCGTTATCGCGTGCATGATAGAAATGCAGAAATGTCTGATCGAGACAGCTTGATCGTAGATGCCACGGTTGGTGGACGATGAAAGTTGGATCGCGAGGGGCATACCACTAACGGTAACGGCCTGATAGATTGGTACCTGATCGGCGGGAGAAGGGGCAGGGTGATGGGTGATGATTACCAGGTCGATGATGTCAAGATTGATGGGTGTGGACAAATCGACCAACGGTAGCATGATCCATGATATCCAACGGCATGATCGACCCTCGCACTAACCGCTGTACGGCTGGGACGAGGATCAGGGGCGGCTGTGCTAAAGTGTGCTACAAAATTGGGCCTAATTAGGCCTAATTAGGGGTCTGTTTACGGGCACAAATTGGGTACGTAATTGTATACGATTGTGTGTCCCACGGTGTATACAGTTGCGTGTACAACCGTGGTGCACATAGACAGGACATAGACGGGGCATGGGAA
Organism: Peronosclerospora sorghi; assembly: GCA_026184515.1. Taxonomy (NCBI): domain Eukaryota; phylum Oomycota; class Peronosporomycetes; order Peronosporales; family Peronosporaceae; genus Peronosclerospora; species Peronosclerospora sorghi. The sequence continues at coordinate 15,935,027 of CM047582.1, read as the reverse complement.
GATGGGACGATTACGTAAAGGTACTCAGCGAACACCGACGAACACCGACGAACACCGACGAACACCGACGAACGACGGAGGAATCAGGTAGACTGATGGACGGAGGACGCTGGACTGGACGGTTCTGATTGGCTGAAATTAGGGAAATGGTAGATCTAAGGCTTTAAGCAATAATAAAGTTCTCTTTTTGCGTCCAAACATAAGGACACCTCAGGGGAGGCAACTAGCGCCTCCCCTCACTAATATACACCTCTACGTCCCGGGCGGGAGCACGTTGTGCGTTTTTGGCCCACCGGCAGGCGTAGAGTGTTGAGAACTCACCCCGCAACTCCGCCCGATGTGTCAGCGGTTCTTCTATAAAACTTTTTTGGTTTTGGGAGTGTGATTGAGCAGTTCTCTCACCTCTCCACGTTTGGTTCACGTTTGGCCCCTCGAGTTCGGCTGCTGTAAGCGCCCCAAGGGAACTCTAGGTGGATTAAGTGAGATTTACCCCCCCCCCCCCGCGTAGGTCTAGGATAGGAATACAAATATTTGGGTGTTCCTTTAGCTGTTTAAGACTCCAGAGGCTCCATGATCGGGCAGAAGACTTCCGCTGCCTGATCATGTACCCCCTTCGCCGATCAACACCTGATCGACACTCTGCAGCTCGTGACCCGCGATCAACAACTCGCAGATCGCACCAACTTGTACCTGAGCGACGTTTAACGCTTGATCAAGCCTGATCAAGCCTGATCACAGTTTATCAACAACGTTTAGTGCCTGATCGAGCCTGATCACAGCTGATCACAGCTGATCAACGTCTTTCAGTACCTGATCGAGCCTGATCAAGCCTGATCACAGCTGATCAACGACTTTTAGTGCCTGCCCAAGCCTGATCACTACTGATCAAGCCTGATCACACCTGGTTCAAGCTTGATTGCACTTGATCACGCCTGATCAGCACATAGGTCAATTCGTTACAAGTTCCCCCAATATTGCATTAAGAAATTTCTGTTTTTACATCCCCTCCACCTGGAGAGCGACCCACGCCCAAGCCGTCGGGTACACAAGGTGAGCAGAAACACAAGCAGTCAAGGACAACCGGAGGAACCCCTTCGTTAGTCGGCAGTCCGGGCGCCATGGTAACGCCTGATCAAGCGTCAAAAACTTTGATCAGCCGGTCCACCACACAGGGCAGATCGCGTATATCCGATCGCATAGCATAACCAAAACGAGAGATCAATAATCCAATCGAGAACAACCAAACAAAAGTATCCAAAAGATTGAGGTTTCCACAAACGGGATCTCCACGTAATCCTTTCCAATTGATGTAAATAACACGTTCAAAACGTGTGCGACCTGAAGTGAGTGATGCGCCATGTACGCGTTCCCGTCGAGGACTTCCGTCGGGCCAAGAGCGTCTGAAACGCGTCCCGGCCGGGAAAGTTTAGCTGAAGGGGACCCTGTTAACCCTGCGCTCCCAAAGACTCCGCGGCAGGCGGGGGCGACTTATGCATAAGTAGTAAGAAAACACACAGACTGTATTTATATCCATTAAAAAGGGAGCCGCTAACTAGCGCTCACTTTTCGCTAATCAGCACTCAGCCCCCATATAAGAAACCCTCCACCTAAAATGCTGCACGCTGATTGGATGACGCCAAAGTCAAAGATCCACCCAGGCCGACCTTGCTCTCACTCACCCGCCCAAACACCCACCCAGACTACAAATTTCGCTACTTTTTCGCGGCTTTAACACCCACAAAACACGTCACTTTTGACCATGAACAACCTACAAACTCTTGCTTCTGCTACCTACGCCACCCTAGAAGATGCCCGTGCAGCAGTAGACCGTCAGTCACGCGCCGACGGCTATGTGCTGGTGCGGAAGACTACAAGGCGAGTAGGGAACAAGACAGATGGTGACATCAAGGCTGTTGATCTCAAGTGTCTATGCGGGACCGTGCCACCCTCTCAGACTGCGAAGCGCAAGCGCGTATCCTCTAGCCGTGTCACAGGCTGTGGATTCTGCAGCTATATCCGTCGAGTAGTGGCGCAAGCTGAAGAAGCCCACTGGAAAATTGTAGTGGGTGACATTGACCATAATCACGAGGCCTTTTCACACCCAGCTGTTCACCCTCAAGGCGTGCTCTTACTGAGGAGCAACGCCAAGAGGTTCTTCTCTTGAGCAAGGATAGGCTAAAACCGCTAAGGGTATTGGCCACAATGCGCAGGCAAGGCCTTTCAGTCACTGCACGCGACATTTACAATGTTAAACAGGCTGAGAGGTTGCAAATCTTGGCTGGTCGCTCCCCCCTGATGGCTCTTCTCGACAACCTGGCCACAAGCTCTCCCACGCTGTATTTTACGCAGTTCGATGACAGAGAAGGCTCACACACCTTCTAATTGTGTCTCCGTCTGCAGAGGAGATCTGCAGCAAGTTCTCAGCCGGAAAGGTGTGGTGAATAGATGCCACATACAAGACTAATCGATTCGGTCTGCCCTTAATGCACGTTGTTGGGTCACTTCAACGTCACAATCTTTCACTTTTGCTTACTGTTTTATGGCTGCGGAGAGGTTTGATGACTACCTATGGACATTGCAGCATGTCCGCCAAGTCTTCAACCAATGGAGCGTCAATCCAGCGACATTTGTGACTGACCTAGAGATTGCTCTCATGAACGCGTTAGTCGATGTTTTCCCTCAAGCGCACTTCCTTCTCTGCCGCTGGCATATCAGCAAAAACATTATGGCCAAGCAGAGAAGGAATGTTGCAAGCATGGAATCCTTCAAAGAGCTGGAAAGGCAATGGAACTGATTGGTGCTGGCTAAGACGCCCAATCTTTACGACCAGCAGCTTGTGAATATGCGACAAAGATTGCCCAACCATGTGATGAGGTATCTTGAGGATACTTGGCTTGTGTTTAAAGAGAGTTTTGTTGCAGCGTTTCTGCACAGCAAGCTACATTTTAGCCATCTCACAACATCACGGGTTGAGAGCGCCCATGCAGCTTTGAAAGCTTGGATCTCAGTTTCTACCGGTGATCTGTTAACAGTTGACACATCCTGTCGCCTTGCATGTGAGGGACAGCTTGAATCCATCCGTCTGCAGACTGCAAAGGAGCAATCAATGGCAAGTCTTGGCTTCGGACCTGTCTTTTCTGCTGTTACAGGCAAGGTATCTGAAGCAGGCTTGAAATTGGCATTCCAGCAATACATATTACGGCTTGGCGGTGAGACTGACGCGTGTCAAGGTATGTTCACATCCAACCTTGGCATGCCCTGCAAGCATCGATTCCATTGTCAAACATCACCAAGACCCCTTTCTTGTGAGGACTTTGATGTGCACTGGTGGTTGGTACAGCCCTCTCGCACAGCATCAGCACCAGTAGCGTCAACAATTTCATTTGAGCATACACTCAAACAAGTTCAAGATGAATACAATACTGCATCAGTTCTTTCCCAAAAGGTCATTCTTGCGCATGTTTCTGCCTTGCCAACTGCTGACATCTTTGATCCAGCAATAGTTGGACGTGGTCGTGGGCGTCCTGTGGGATCATTGGGCAGACCAAGACTATCACAGATTTTTACCCAGCGAGATCCATCACTCTTTGAGGTTACCGAAGCTTCTTCAAGGCCGCAAAGGCGTTGTGGACAGTGTCGACAGATTGGGCATAATGTGTGCAATTGCCCCAACCTCACATCGGCAACTCCCTTAGCTTCTGTAGCTAATGTAGTGACTGATAACCATGCCCTGGGTGCCATAGATGACTGTAATGCTGATTGGGATACGTATTTCACTGCAGAGCTTGCGCAGCTTGCTGCTGCTGCTGATGCCGCCCGTGCTACAGACCAGGTCTAGCGTAGAATCAATAAAAATCAGTAGATTCACCCAGCAATTTCTCACCCGGCAACCTCTCACCTGGTAATCTTTGACTTTGCGGTATGGTGTTTTTAACCTGCCAACAATTACGTCTAGAATGGGTGGATCTTTGACTTGGGCGTCATCCAATCAGCGTGCAGCATTTCAGGTGGAAGGGTTCCTTATATGGGGGGTGAGCGCTAATTAGCGAAAAGTGAGCGCTAAATAGCGGCTCCAATTAAAAAACCTAATATGTAAACTACATGAAACATCTTGTGACTTACCTAGAACTGCATACTTGATACTTTTAACACACGATTGGCTCAAAAGCCCCTTTCGTTTCAGCCAACCCGATCGCTCCAAACCGATCAGAGATATACCCGTATAAACTGACCATATAATTTCTTCTCCGCTTCACCACAAATGATTTTTACTATCGAGAACCTTGATGTAGAGACACGGGTAGAAGGCCAAAACTTGGAGCCCACGTACTCGTTGAAGGTCTCGTTCCACACGCGCAAAGCTTGCTTGAGACCATAGATCCCCTTCAACAACTCGAGATAGTCGAATTTACCGTCAAGACGAACACCTTCGGGAAGTCCGCACTAATATCTGCTCTTTCATCACACCGTACATGAACTTCCAGTAGGTCAAAAGGCTGGTCGAATTGCTTCGCCAACGCGAACAGCATGTGCAACGTCACATACTTGACCACGGCGGAAATATCTCGGTTTAGTCGATGCGTATTTCTGCTTGAACCCTTGGCTACAAGGCGCACCTTGTACTTCTCTATTGATCCGTCTTCGTTGTCTGTTGGACAACTTGGCAGCACAAAGTACACCACAAAGTCGCATCGACGTGAGCTTCGCGTGAATGACTTGTGTCTGTGAACTTATTCAGAGCCGTTCACCATCTTGAAACGTTGATGGCTCAGGCAAATCACCACATTCAACTGCGTTAGCACTTATTATCAAAATAAAGGAGGAGAAGAGTCGTCGTTTTTTTTCATCATGATCATCTTTCTCTTCTTCAGCCAGATCAGGGTCATCTCGCACACCTCATCGCGATGTGGTTGACGCTCAAACAAGTTTCCAGAGCGCTGGCGTCCTCCAAGCTGGATTTTCTTGTTTTGCTTGTCCTGTAGAACTGAGCTCGCAGAACGTTACTTGAGCGAGACTTGCGTTTCCCTGCCTGCTTGAGCTTCGTCAAGCCTGGAGCTTCAGTGCCGTTGATCTCGAAAGATTTCAAGCTCTTTGCCATCGTCATTCGAACTCGACGTCGAAATCCCAAATCTTGATTCGTAGAAGTGATATCAACTACTGATCACCACCTACCCCCCCCC
>CM047582.1:15907415-15926664 GCA_026184515.1 Peronosclerospora sorghi | reverse complement strand
AGGCGACTTGTCGCTGTCCGTAAGGACGCGTGGTCAGTATAAACCACGAACGGCTTTGAGCCGAGTAGGTGAACCCTAAATTTGACAAGGGCATACTTCATAGCAAGAAGATCCTTATCATGAACGGGATAATTCCGTTCCGCAGCTTTAAGCTGCCTCGACTCAAACGTGATCACGCGTTCCCTTCCCGCATCGTCTGGTTGTAACAAAGAACATACGATTGCGAAATCGGAGGCGTCGCAGACGACGCTAAATGGTTTCCCAGAATCTGGGAGAGCAAGAAGGGGGGCTTTTAACAAGCTTCCCTTTACCGCTTCGAAAGCGTTTTGGTGTTTGGTTTCCCAACAAGGTAAAGGTGTCTGCGCAGGCTAGTATTATGTACCTTTCGATAGTGAGCCCGTATGGGTCGCCCATGGGCATTCGCAGTGAACACAGAGCATATGCTACAAAGGGATATAAAAAACTGTGGAGAGTGCATAGAAGATTTGGGACCAACTGTTGTGAACATGGACGGTCCATACGGATCAGAAGCGGCGCCAGGTACAAGTACACGATGGCAAGCGACATGCGGATGATATATCAGGTTGATTGGTCGATGGAGCATATCAGGATGGGTAGAGTTGATTGGTTGATATTAGGTAATTGGTTGACTTTAGGATATAAGCAATAATAAAATTCTCCTTCTGCGTCCGATCAGCAAGATCACCGATTGGGACGGCGTGATCACCTCTCGCCTCCCTTTTATTACATACGCACCTCCACACGTCCCGGGCGGGAGAACGTAGTGCACTTTTTGGCCCACCTGCAGACGTAGAGTTCTCGAGAACTCGCCCCGCAACTCCGCCCGCTGTGTCAGCGGCACTCCTTGGAAAGGTTATTGGGAAAGTTATTGAGTCTAGTGTTCTCACCTCTTCCCCCATTGGTTTGCATCTATCTCCTAGAAGTTCGGCTGCCTTAAGCGTCCCTTGGGAACTCTATGTACATTTTTTTGAAATCCGTCGATCTACACATAGAAAGTGCAGATCGACCCCCTTCCTCTTAAGTTTAGGCTAGGAATACATAATATATTGGGTATTTACTTAGCGATCTAGGCTTAAGGGGCTCGGCGATCGAGTGGTGAATACTTCCGCCACGTGTTCAAGTACACCTTCGCTGATTACCACTAGATCGACACCGTCGATCTGCGATCTGCGATCAAGGACCCGCAATCTCGCCAATTCGTACAAGATCAACGAGATCGATCTGCGATCTGCGATTGTCGATCATTTATCATCAATCTGCGATCATCGATCATCGATCTGCGATCTCGCCAACTCGTATTAGAATAACTGGGTCGATCTGCGATCATCGATCATCGATCATCGACCCCCAGTTTTCCCCGGGATCTCGATTCTACGATTTTTGCACCTGATCGACACCCGTCGATCTGCTACGAATTCACTCGATCTGCATCGGAATTGCACGGATCTACGTCCCAGTCACCTGGAGAGCTACCCACTCCCAAACCGTCGGGTACACAAAGTGAGCAAGGCATAGGCCTGTCACAGGACAACCGGAGGACCCCATTCGTTAGTCGGTAGTCTGGTCGCTGTGGTAACGTTTGTCCAAGCCTCAAAATAGGGTAAGCCGCTTCACCACAAAACTTTAAAACTTTTAGCATAACGAAGGACACTGCGACCAACATTTAATTTTATCTACTCTTAGATGTGTTTGAGGCAATTAGCAGATCAAGAGTAAGATGTATTTTTGAATGAAAGCTTATGGATTACTTGAAGTGGAGCAATCAAACATCTCATACCTGGTGAAAGTCTGTTGGAAAATGACAAAAATTTCAGTCGAAACGAAAGTCTGATACTGCCGGACAGACGAAACATTATAATTCACAAAAGTCCTCAGAAGGGCTCTTCGTAAATCAACATATATTGTGCTCACGGATACCTTGATTGTTGAAAAATCTAATATATTTGGGCTGTTAGAGAGACGGGATATATTTTTGAATGATAATGGTCATAAGATGGAAATCTTGCACAAGATTAAAGTTTAATTTGAGGTTGAGGTTGAAGTATGTGCTACTGTTTTTACTACGATTTTTTAAGACCACAAACAAAATAGGATTTACCAGAGGGTGCTTCACATGACATGAACACTGTTGCACAAGAGATTACATGAGCAGTGGGAAAATCGGCGAGGTCAACACAATCACAATAAGCAACTGGGAATAATGCACCGATCGATAGTATTGGAGGAGTAAAAAATTGCTGTGATTGAAAATCTCAATAATACAGATATGACGTCGTTTTTGGCGATCCGTGTGTAACCTATTGTGGAGTATTCCTGCTCAAACAAAAGGAAGAGCCAGCAAAGATATTTGAGCAATTTTTAGTGTGGTTTGAGAATAATTTTTTTTTAAGTGTATTTATAAACGATGGAAGTGGAAAAAGCGAAAGGTTGATTAATTTTGCAAAAGGACTAAAATAAGAAGATTGACAACGGAAGCTGAAAGTCCAGCTTGGATAACAAAACATAGAAGATTTCATGATTTCTGTTACTGGTATACTTCTATTGTACTGGTTTAAGGAGAAGCCACATTTTGAATTGGGTCCGTAGAAGAACAACCCACACGGGCATCATTTATTTGGTCCTAACCAAAAAGCCCACAAGTTGTATACGTTGCTGTCTGGTTCACTATATATGGTATGGCGCTACGAAGTAGGAAGTTATCGGCGAAACACGCTAAAAAAGAGCGCTAATTTTGGGAAGATGACGAAATAAAAGATTACTTTAGATCCGAGCCGTAATGTGTAGAGTAGATTTCCAAATTTGGAACGTCCACTCCAGAAACCTGAATCCTCACTGGCCCATACGAGCGAAAATCTAAGGGGGGTAATCGATCGATCGTCATATCGGCCTGATTGGCGTGATGGATCCGAACTTCTCAATCGTTATCTAGCTTGGTGTGGACTTGGTGGTATATTCATACCTTGAATACCGCTTACACCCACGAGGTGGACTCTTAATCCGGTCGTTCAGATCGCATATGTGCCGTATCGAAACTGGGCTTGTGCCTCGGCGGAAACACCTCACCGGGGGACGAGTTAAGATGGTACTTCGACTCCGATCGATAGGTCTCTCGATCAATCAAGTCAAAGACGTTTCACTAAACCAAGGAAAAATAAACGTAACGTCACTAATAGACGACCTGTCACTCAAAGTATCTCCACAAAACTTTTCCTGTTGAGTACGTATTCTAAAAACGGTTGATTTGCGTGGGAGTGTCTATATCCCAAAAAAATACCGTCGTGGGACTTCCACGAGTCTGTGCGCATCATGTCCAGGAATAAAAGTGACTACGTATGTGCACAACATGAGGATGTGCCCAGTGCAAACTCGAAAGTCGAAATTTAAGAGGATTACGAAACATCTCTACATATATCCCGAGGTGGTTTATATCTACTAACTATAGGTAAATTTAACCAATACAATTACAGATGGATTATAAGAAGTTACTTATAATCTGGTTTGGAACAACCGTAATGTTTCAATTGTAGTTAAGGTATTTCAACTGAAAAAATCATTGGTTCTTATGTAAAAGAAAACCGTTTGATATTATTAGCCGATCCGACGTGGCACTTGTCGGTCATGAGATTTTCCAATCATAAGCTCCATCTGTTGTCACAAGGTACCGAATCAAAACTAATTCTTTTAGCGGCTTATTCTAAAGCGCGTTCTGAAAGATCGAGTGACAACACAGATGCTGCAGAAGCATCTTCAACTATTGGGTCAGATAACACTGCAATGGTTGATCAAAAACGTGCTTTACCATATCGTATAACACTAGAAATCTACAAATAACGTAAGTTTAATCGGAGATATTCGCTCTTGCATGTGAAAATGTCGACACGTAAGATCCATACGTGACACATAATTGTAAACTCTAAAGTCCAAAACGTAATCGTAATATCTAGTAAGTTATTCCATCCTTATCCATGTTTTTTCTTACATAATGTCGCGTTCCATGGCGCTCTCTGGTCCGAGGGTTCTTTTCCTTCTTGCCTCCTTCCTTTTTCGCGCGCTGATATGTCCCTATTCTTTAGGACGATCATCTTCCGTCTCGCCTCCTTCTAAGCCGTCGTTACTTCCATTCAAAAACAATTTGCTTAGCTGCTGATTTTGCGTTTCATCTAATGTTTCCACGTTCTTTATGTGTTGGGTAACCATCACTTTTTGGTCTTTCAGTAAGAAAACCTTGTAGCCCTTCACTTCCTCGCTCTTACCGATTAACAACCCAATCTGTGCCCTATGGGCTAGTGAGTCCTATTAAGGGTTCTCGTACAAAGAATACAGAGACCCAAGTGCAACAATTTCTTCGAAGTGCGGTTGCTTTCCCGTTAGCATCTCTAAAGGTGTCATCCGTCTTGGATTCGCGTTTGTTGGGCTTCTGTTTAAGATAAAAGTTGAATATCCTCCGTTTCACCCCGAAAGGACAAATTTAATCCACACGCAAACAGCATGCATTGTGCCATATTCATTATGGTACGATGCATCCGCTCCGTTTCCTGTTACTTCACTGATTACCGGCTTCGCTCACTTGCTTTCCAATGCCTGTACTTTGGCAAAAATGATCCAAGTTATTCTATTCTGCACCACCGCTCGTGCGCAAAATATGTACCTTGCATTCAAATCTTCTGTAAAAAAAGCAATAAAATGCTCAAACTTCTTGGCCGCCATGTCCTTGGTTTTTGCCAGGAAAATGCGGACGTAATTTGACTTATGATCCACGAAATTTACCATATACCTGTTTCCAAGTCTGTCTCTAGGTGCGATCGGCCCTTTCAGATCCGAGAGGATCATACCTCCAATCCGGTGGATAGGCGAATGTTCGCCGCTGTCCTTTTTTATGGGTTGCACGTGGTTTGCTTACCCTGTGCGCAGGTAAGTCAGTTCATTCGCTTGGTATCTGTCAGCTCAATCCCAAACCGGGATCTTTTGCAAGCTTCTCGATCACATCTTAATTTAGATGCCCCATCCGAGAATGGAAGTGCAACAAAGGTCCACGTTGAACATTACAATTTTTCCGAAGTTCTTTTTCATTGTCGTTAATTACTGCCATGACGATATCTCCAAGATTTCGTTTCGGTATATCCACCGGAACGTTTACCTTCAAAAACTTTGTTAACCTTTTTCACATCGAAAATACTTTCACCGGTCGCTTAGTGCTTGATCACCCTTCGTTTCCCTCGTAAGCAAAACCACAGCCTTTTTCTTCTAAGTGTCCGTACGAGAGAATATTTCGCGTTAAATACTCAACGTAATATACGTTTTCAACTTTAATAAGTCGCTACACATCTTCGCAGATCACGTGAAATTGTAGATCTCCTTTCATTTCAATCTCCAACTGCTTTCCATCCGCTTGGTAACATACGGCCGATACCGTTAGGTATTGCGCAGAAATCTCGCATCATTTGTTAGATCCATGCTTTCCCCACTGTCAAGTATCCACTTTTACTTCGAGATATATCCATAGTCTGAAGTGTTTGCAACGTAAAATCCACCTTCTTTGCGTTCTTCTTCGGGCATTTCCATTTTATATGCCACATTTCCCCACAAACATATCACTTTTTTGGCTTAACCTTTTTTGTCACCCACAACGTTCACCATTCCACGTGCTGTTCCCTTCGTCTTACTCCCGTCATATTCGACGGCCTGTGCGAACTGAACCAGTTCCTCTACTTGACGTAGGTAGTCAACGCGCGTATGATCGTACTTGGACATCATCACTTGCTTTAACTCTGGTGCTGCGTGATAAATCACGCTATCAAGCACCAACAAGTCAGCACGTCCACCCACGGCTGCCGCGACAGATAACAAATAGAGGTAGTGTTTCGGCCAAGTCCGTGACAGACTTAACGGGCCGAAAACAACTTGATTGAATGCGCAGGCGTCAGTTGCGTATGAAAAGTAGAAAACATTTTATCCATTATATACCCCAACGCAGGAGTCTCACTCCACCACGTTTCCACTTGTCGATTTAGTAACTTTCGGCCGTTCCCGAAAGATAGTGGCCTAGGAGGTCTACGTTTACGTCCTCGCTCCACGGGAATCCACATGCTGCTTCCGCAATGCGAATTTGGCGTAAAAACTTCATTCCCCATGAATGAAAACCGGAACCCAACGCACAATAAACTTCAGTGCCATCAAATTCTTATTTGCAATTTATATTGCTTCGGTGACGGTGTTTTCATCACAGGCATCGCTCCTACCGAATTCTGACCTTGCCAAATCTCCAGGTGTATGTACCCAGGCGCTTGATCCCCCGGCTGCGCCCTGACCTGGTCGGCGTCATTTCCGCCACCTCGGTCAAAAACACCTGCGCCAGCCTTGCTCAGGTGCTTGAAACTAAGCACCACAGGGCTTTCGACCTTATATGTCACCCTTTATTCATGAATCCCGTCAAGGGACGCCATGCTCATCGTGGCATCACCTTTCGGGGTTTGGTAGACATTACCTTCCCCATTTTATACAACTCCACGTGAATCCTCCAGCTTTGCCAAGTGCTCGAAGATTCTCGGAGGTCCGTCAAGATGTCGTTCAACTACGCATTTCCATGTGCAATCGCAACCTTCTATTCGGTTAAATCATTGTCATCACTTGGTCTCATAACATGTAGAGCAATAGCGCGTTTTACCATATCGTATAACACTACAAATCTATAGATAACGTATGTTTAAACGGAGATATTTGCTCTTCCACGTGAAAATGTCAATAAAGCTTAAGATCCATAACGTGACACGTAATTGTAAACTCCACGGTCCAAAACATAATCGTAATATCCAATAAGTTATTCCAATAGCGTACTATATGTGCAGCGAAACGTGATAGCAAAGAAACAACCGCGAGAAAAGACCAGTCGCATAAAGAAAGAAAATGCAAAAGTGAATATATTTGACTTAAACTTAGTATAGTCCGTATTAGTATAGTCCGTAAAAACACAAAATTGAGTAAAACTATTGTTTGGTCTTGTGCGATGATGTTTCAACCGTAATGCTATCGTATCTTGACATAGCGCCTCATTTCAACAGCAACCCCTGCTGTAGATGTTGCTCGATCAGTATTTAGACCCTATGATCTTCTTGTAAGTAGATAAAAAATATTCTCTATGGCGATTTCGGCAAATAGTTTGTTAACAATAGCAACCAGTGGGTTCGGGTCCAAAGACGTACATACTAAGCAGAGTCTTAAAGACTGCTGCTTATAAACTAGAGCTGAGTCTGAGGGAAACCTTCGTCAAGTGTTGGTCTCCCCTTGCAAAGAGGCAGCATTCTGAAGTTTCAGCAGCCAATTGATTTCTTGTATGCAATGTGGGGTATTGGACCCCTATCTGGGCTCTAGTGGGGGTAATCCAAAACCCGACTCTACATAGGTTATTCGATGTCGTCGTCTTGGAGGACTGTTCAGTATCCGTCCACCATCAATTCAATCCAAATACCATCGGTACTTCATCGATTTATTCCTATTATTCCCGCTATTTCGGTGGCCGGAATTCATAACGAAAGAATAGGGAAAATAAGGATCCCTTTGATACTATTGTTGAGAATCACAACAAAAGAACTTGCGCAAGGTGCAATCCTTGCGCAAATACTTTTTATAACATTCGCTTTGAGGCAAAGTGGAATTGCTCACTGTTATTGTGTAGAATTATAAATTCCTTGCTGAGTCCTGTAGATTTAAAGTGCACACACTTTTCAAGCGGAGCACCGTGCGTCGCTGAGGATGAATGCGTGGCTACTCTGTTACGCAGTACCAAACCACGTGACACATTGGATTGGTGTGCTTAAAACGGAATCATGTACTGTAGCAGGTGCGTATACGCACGGTGCGGCTAGCGCACAGAGGAAGACTTTCCTAAAGCGGCGACGTGCCGCTACTTAGCCGATACGCCCTTATAAAAGGGCTTAGTAAGAGAGTTCTCTCTTACTCGGGGCCAAGATTCCCCTTGGTTTACCAGTTAGAGTTAACTAACGACTTGAAACAAGGCTTTCCTTGGAAAGGGAGTAGCTAAGGGAGGTATTCCCTTCAGGTACAAACACTCACAGCACGCGCGACCGGTCGAGGTCGTGCGTCTAGCTGGATTAGTGTATTTTGTAAACTGAATATATATTTAATATGTAATTAGCCTAAATTAATTAAACTAATGAAAACTATATGTAATACTAAGTAGAACTTACTCCATTCGTACCTAGCCGAAATGTAATTTACACACCTGTTACCAACACGTGGCAGGCTGCCACGCCTCCACCAAGGGCTCCTGCCCTGATTGGTTGAAATAACCAATAGGTCCAAACCTTTCGGATCGGTCAATACTGACCCCAACCGTAGTGTACTTACGTACACAACATAACTAAATGTAACCAAAATGTAACCCTGTTACCTCCTCCCCCATCAAGACTATTTCTTACGCAATAAATCAATTATAGTTGGAGAACTCCAACTGCCAGAACTTCTGGATAACCATGAGCACCTTTAGTGGTGCTGAGGATTCATCTCGGGAAGAGGATGGAAACCATTCCGATAACTCGGAGGTGGAGGCCCTTGGGGATATCTCCCCAAAGGCTGACCGCTCCGACAACGCAGAACGGCGATTTCGGCAGTCCAATCCTTTCCCCACACGTGGGGAAAATGCACTAACTCGTGCGCCACCTCTACCAACCGCGGATGATGCATCCGGGTCGCCGAAGGCGACCATCACCGATGAGCCAGACACGGCTCAGGAAGCCCGACGTGCCGTACCGGCACGGAAGGGTCCTCGTTACCCTCAAACGAAGGACAAAAACGAGGTGAAGAGGGGATTAGCCTCCTATATCCCTGGTCCTGCGGCTGAACTGCCGCGTGAAATCGCGCTCCGGAAACAACTCCGGGCAAAACTGCTAACCCCAAGTCAGTTCACTGTCAACTCATATCGAGCACGCCTCGGGAAACAGGCGCGGGGTTTCGTCGTTGAGACCCTCCGCGTAGTTCCCTTCGTTTTCAAACGAGTCGAAGATGTAGAGGAGGCCGAACGGGCATTCCGCGCTTGGGCGGAAGGGGAGAAGCATCTCCCCAACTTTGACGAGCTGTACAACCTTTTCCGACCCGACGTTCGGATATAGAGGGCGTTGCGCTTGGCGTATTCCCAGGCCAAAGCGCTGAATCAATTACCTGCCCCCGGTGTGGTGCCGGAGAGCAATGCAAACTCTGCATCTGCCTCCGGCAAACTCCCAGCTACTGGTAGTGAAGGGGCTTCTTCCGCCCCTTTGGTCGTTGACTCTCAGCGGTGTTTTCCCGCTCGAAAGCGTCAACGACGTCAGGGCAGTCCTGCCACAGCGGAGTCTCGTACTCCCACAAACTCTGTGAATGTGGATAACCTTTCCACTTCACCAAGTATTGGGTCTCACCCAGATGCAATTGCGACGTGAGTTCTACGAGCGCTGTGATCGACACAGCCGTCGCATCCATGACGCCCAGGAGGGACTCCGCGACGAGGGTAGTTTGAATGAACGCCTCGAGGGGCGGCATGCCTACCTCGAGTCTCTCGTTGCGGAGCTTCATCGTCGTATTTCGACCCTGTCGGCGATGTTCCGACCAGTCGTGCCTTTCGGCTATCCGACTTCCCAACCTCCTCCAAGAGGGTAACCGCCTACGGGTTCTGGTATGGCTTAAGCATACCCACATAAAAGGTTGGATGCGTACGCATCGCCTTCGGGATATCCAAAGTATATACCAAGCCCTTTCGGGCTAGTACCTTAAAGGGGCCCACAAACCTGGGGCGCAGTTTATTGCGCAACACATTTGAAACTGCATGTGTAGGAATATTTTTAGCGTTTAATAAAACACTTTCTCCTACTCTGTATACCTTTTCGTTACGCCGTCCCTTTCGGTCAGCTTGCTCCTTCTGCTTGTCTTGGCTTTCCGCCATGGCATCGCAGACGTGTCGTAAGACACTAAGGCGCGTCGATAAAAACTTATCGATGTGCTTTCGCACAGATACAGGGCTGACATCGGGGAATCCTCCCCCCTCAAGCCCTGGGCCACACACACGTGGCGTTAACGGAACCCTCGGATTCACTAATCCGTTCACGTAAAACGGGGTAAACCCCGTAGATGCATGTACCGAATTGTTGATAGCAAATTCAACGATCGGAAGCATCTCACTCCAACTCTTTGGAGAATCCGGACATAAACTCCGGAGAATGTCCTCCACAACGCGATTAACGCGTTCCGTCTGACCGTCCGTCTGCGGATGATCCGCAGTGGACATGACAAGCTTGGTCCTAGCACCTTAAACAGCGCCCCCCAAAACTGTCCCGTAAAACGGGGATCCCGATCCGATACAAGGGAATCGGGTAGACCATGCTGTCGAAAGACACGATCTAGAAACACTTTCGCTGTTCCTTGTCCATCAATGGACTCTGGCACCGCCGCCAGGTGAGCCATCTTGCTCAAACGGTCTACAAAGACCAATATGCCGGTATTTACCGGCCTTATCTTTCGGAAAACCGAAGATAAAATCCATACTAATGGATTTCCAACACTCCGTCGGAACGGATAAGCTCACCAAAGGCGCATCTGACGCTTCAGAGGGTTTGACCCTCTGACACGTCTCACAGGTGCGAATATACGCACCGACCCACTTATACATGTTGGGCCACCAATACAAAGCGCTTAAAGCGCTGTAGGTCTTATCCCGACCTAAATGACCCCCGGTAGGGGCTTCATGTGCCTCAAAGAGGACTCTATACTTTAGTTCCTCATCATGAGGAACAACCAGACGCGGAGAGTCCTCCGCGCTCGTGCTATAATATAGCAAACCGTCACAGTAACTGTAACGGTGTAACCGAGCTCTAGCTCGACTTGACAGGGTTGGCTAAGACGAGCCAAGTCCCTTTTCACTCAACGCGCTGATAAGCGCCGTGCATTGTGGGTCTTTCCCATACGCCTGGCGTATGAGATCCACCACAGACGAGGTGACTAATGTCGCGAGAGCGATCTCGTAATCGGGACGACGCGACAACGCGTCTGCAAGCACGTTCTGCTTCCCAGGTTTATTCTTAACCTCAAAATTATACTCCGCAAAGAAGGAGAGCCAACGGGCCATCTGTTGGGAGAGATGAGGCGACTTTGTCGCTTTCGGTAAGGACGCGTGGTCAGTATAAACCACGAACGGCTTTGATCCGAGTAGGTGAACCCTAAATTTGACAAGGGCATACTTCATTTCAAGTAGCTCCTTATCATGAACGGGATAATTCCGTTCCGCAGCTTTAAGCTGCCTCGACTCAAACGCAATAACGCATTCTCGTCCCGCATCGTCTGCTTGTAACAAAGCACATCCGATTGCAAAATAGGAGGCGTCGCAGACGACGCTAAATGGTTTCCCAGAATCTGGGAGAGCAAGAACGGGAACTTTCAACAAGATTCCCTTAACCGCTTCGAAGGCGGCTTGGTGTTCGGTTTCCCAACACCAATCAACGTCCTTCTTAAGAAGGTCAGTTAATGGCTTCGCCATCTCAGCGTAGTTCTCGCTGTACTTGTGGAGATAATTACCTTATCCAAGCCACTTCCGTAAATCTTTAAGATTTACAGGCGAAGGCCACTCCACAATGGCTTTCACCTTCGCGGGATCCACCCGCACTCCATCCTTACCGATGAAGCATCCGAGGAAAGGAATTTCCTCAGCACCAAAAATACAATTGGATGCGTTTAAATACAACTTATGCTACCGCGTACATTCGAGCTCGAACTCGAAGGTGTATTAGGTTCGTCTGAACATCAGACGAGTCGCCTTCCGCCCGACTATGAACGAATATATCGTCGAAGTACGTCTGAGCGTACTTTCTGTGAGGGCGGAATAATTGCTTCACTAAGCGATTAAAAGTCTATGGTGCATTCGAAAGCCCTTGTGGCATAAAAATCCACTCCCACAGCATGCCAGTAGGCGTGCTGACCGCTGTAACGGAGTATCGGACGCTCGCATGAGCACCTGATAATACCCGTCCACCAGATCTAAGGTACTGTACACCGTACAGCCCGCCATATTGTTCTGGAGGACATCCTTCCGAGGAATCGGAGTCTTCATGGGTACAGTAGCTGCATTCAGCTTGTTGTACGCATGCACAATACGCCACTTTCCGTTAGGTTTACGAACACAAAAAGTGGAAGGTGAGTGGAGAGAATTGCTCTCCCGTACCATCCCTGCCTCTTCTTTCCCCTCGAAGAATGCGTCGATGACGTCGCATTGCTCCTTGGGAAGAGGCCACTGCCTAGTGACGCAGTATTTGGTTCCAGGAACCAAATCAATTTCATGTCGGACTCCCCGATCCGGTGGTAACCCCATCGGCGAGTTGTCACTAATGACATCTCCGAATTCCTTAAGTAAGGAATGGTAAGGGTCCTCAGGATCCGCGAGGATTTTGAGACCGCTTCGGGCATTCAATGCCTGTTTGGTTTTCACCAAAACTGAATCTTCCATCATGAATGAGGAGTTCAACTCCTCTTCCGGACGCAACACAACAACCTCGTCGATTTCACCTTCTTTCACAGCAGTTTCAAATTCAGAAGGACATCTCCTCCAACTACAACAGTTTGCCTACCCCAGGTAACCTTTCTAGGCTTACGCCTTCTGTGACAACACCTGTCACACTATTCAGCATCGTATGGGACTGATGACTACTGGCCTCGGGAGTCATCCCGGGACCCAGATGGGGGGAGTCAATTGCCCCATCTATTGGAAGCGCATCGCGCCTATCCGCAGGGGTCTCTACCTCTACCACCGGTGACTCGCCGGTCACACCTAATAAGGCGTGGTCGGAATCAATTCCGACGTGCGAAAGAGACGAACTACGGGTCTCTTCGCTTGGAAGCGCCTCGCGCTTAACCACAGGGGTATCAAACCCTACCACTGAAGTCACAACTTTCTCGACGAACACGGCTTGGTCGGGAACCCTTACCTGCAGGAGAGACAAACTACGGGTCTCTTCTCTAAGCGCCTCGCGCTTAACCTCAGAGGAAACCACCTCTATCACTGGCGACTCACCAGTATCGCCTATATCGGCGCGGGGATTAACAGCCGAATACCCCTCGTCAAGGAACACTTCCTTGACCGCAATGGGACTGATCATCTCAGACATCCCAATCTCTGGCATCTCACTCCAGAATCGCTTTTGCGGTCGAGTAAAGGTGGGTTCATGACTCGCCAATGCTTCACCCGACGGCGGGTGCGTTGCGCCAATGGACATAGACTTCCAGTCTATCCATGGCTCGTGGCGTTCCAGCCACTTCATGCCCAGAATGAGGTCATACCTCGAGTCCAAATCCATGACTAGACAACGTTCTAAGCTGTCGAAGTCTGCAAATTTCAGCTTAAGGTCAATCGAGACCTTGGGTACAGTAACCTGTACGCCCGTCGCTATACGGACCGTGACAACGTCACGAGAACGTGCCTCTAGGGCCTCGGCATACAGCCGACTCTTCTCCACAGAAACCCGTCTGACATAATTGTAAGACGCTCCACAGTCTATCAAGACTCTCAAAGGCTTATCAAAGCCTTTCACGTCCGCAAGGACGACCAGCAGACCTGGATGGTACACCAACTTGGTGCTAGAAAGCACCGTCTCTGTAACAGGACTGATCCTGTTACAGGCTACACTGTATTTTGCGAGGAAGCGCGCAATACAATATAGGGCAGGATTAGTTGGTAACAACTAATCCTATAATAAAAGTAAATATATAAATATTCACTTATGCCTAAGAACGCAAAATTAAGAGTGTTTATTTAATGGGTGGTTTAGAGGCTAATAGTATAGTAACTAACTATTTAATATAATAATATCAAGTCTTTAACTAACTGTACTATTAGTTAACCTGCAAGATTCGGTATTTATACCGAATCGACTTTTCCTTCTTAGATTATAATAACTTATAATCTCTTATTTAAATTTCAGACAACGCGTCTGAAATTAAACTGTGATATTCTAACTTGAATATCAATTATGTAATGGCACCCCATTACATCACCCCCCACTTAAGGTGGTTGGCCAATAATAATTCTTATTTTGGCCAATAATGGGTGGCACTTGTTGGTCGGAATTTCTCATTCACCAACTGATTGACCATCGACTCGATGGTCAAGACACACGGCGGTGGCACTCTAAAGAGCGCTGCTGAAAACAATGAAGGAGCTTCTTCCTCCGCCTCATCACTAGGTGCTGAGGTGTTGAGTGACAACGGTGACGCTGCATTAGCAGCGTCAACTACGCAAAGGTCGGAAGACGTACCGTCTTCGACCACAGATGCTGCTAAGGCGGCATCTGACAAGAAACAGGGAGATGTTGCTAATGCAACATCTCGCACAATGGCAACTTCCGAATGGCGTGTTGCCAAGAGGGCCATGTTCGGGAGTTCTGACTCCGAACAAAGTGATGGGGATACAGATGTCCCCACTAAAAGATCTAGCGAGTCGAAACTCACTAGGTGCTCATCGCCTAACAGCGATGACGACTCTGGTGTCGCTGTCAGCTATGACAGCGACAATGATTATCACAGGTGGTTGCGGGAACGCAGATCCCCACCTGGACCAAGTACTTCTCCACGTCGGGGTGATTTAACCCCGGCGCGTGGTGTTGAAGCAGGCGGTGCTCCGCCTGCTAAAAGAGCTCGAACAGAAGCGGCGCCTGCCGCTTCTAAAGCGTATCATCGTACGGAACCACATGTTCCGTACAAAGTGGGGTTTTGGACCCCTGGCTGGGCTATCGCCCCCAACAGTGGCGGTCACCGTAAACGGGACTGCCAGTATGCGTTGTTAGATATCAACGTGCTGGATGACTGCGAAGACATCCAGTCACGTCGATTCGATCGAAGTACAGACGATAGACGTCTGTACTTTATTGACCTCTTTTTCCAGGTTCGATATTATTCGAGCCGGAAAGGGTCAAGGAGGAACAGGGACGATAAAGACGCCCTGACTCAGAGTTGGAATGCTTTTGTTGACAACTACAACAAAAGCCCAGATGATTACGTGAATAAAGTTCACGTAATGCGCGAGCGCTTTTTAAAGCACTCACGAACAGGCAAAATGGAATACATCCATTTTGCTTGCATCAAAGAAGGGTTAAAGTGTGGTGTCCCTTCTCACCTCGTTTGCCCGCGGTGTACGCAGGGCGCTCCTCGTCTGTCAGAGGAGGAGTTGCGGGGGTACGGTGGTTTTTCCGTACCCGCCGAAATTCAGGGTTTAATTGATACCCTGAATGCATCAACACCTACTGTTGATGCTACTTCGCATTATGAGTTTGAGACTTCTTCTCAAACTCAGTCAAGAGGTCTGGGGCGTCGGCCCTCAGAACCTCAATCGGTTCCCAAGAGTCGAACTCTTGGGGATATCCCAGCCAGCGTACCAAGTACTCGGTACGCTGCCCCTTCTTCAAAGGCACCGAGCGCTTCGAGATCAAGCGCTCGAGGATATATCGATTGTTACCATGATTATCAATCAGGGGGGGGCGGAGGTTGAGAATTCCCTCGCCGTTGTTGTTGCGGAGCATGGTTCTTCTCTCCGCAAGCTCGAGGAGGGTTATTCCTCCTTGAGCAGCGATATGTCTCACTGTGTGAAGACATATCGGTCTCTTCGCGAGGATGTCCGCGACATCCTCGGGGCGCACACTGCCCTCAAGCAGAAGAATGATCTTCTGTACATTGAGCTTTCTCGCTATAAGATAGAGCTCGATCGGCGCACGGCTGATCTCGAGCAGTCGAAGGCGGAGGTAACGACTCTCCGCTCTGCTCACCAACGGCTGGAGGCCGATTACAAGTCTCTCTTGGGAGACTTGGAGAAGCACGGCATCTCCCGTGGTTCTGCGTCTCTTCGTAAGACGAAGACGAGTGATACGGCTTGAGCCGCCCAACATATAATGTTGGGTGAAGACGCATTGCTGTGGGAATGTCTAAGGTATAGGCATTCCCCCGAATCTCTTGGACCTTGAAGGGTCCAATGTACTTAGGAAGCAACTTCCGTGTAGGGAAGTTGCTTATTGCATGTGTAGGCAAATTAGTAGTACTTAGTAATACTAATTCACCTTTAAGAAAGGAGTTTTTTGTTCTTCCTTCCTTGTTTATCTGCATTTTGCTTCTGCTTATCAAAAGCAGAGGCAAGTGCATCCTTTACATAGCGTATTACAGCTTGGCGCTGTAATACGAATTCATCTACTGCTTTATCAGCAGTACGTGCATTGTCCTCGTTGTCTGCAGCAATGGCTGCAGACACATATTCATCGTATGCAGATTCAGTTTTAATTGAAGCTGCTTCCGCTTCTACTGTATTTTCAGTAGAAGGGCCATCGTTTTGTTCACAAGTTGCAGTCGCAACTTGCGCATTGACTCGCTCAAAATTTGAGCGGGTCCCTCCCCCACTTAGATTTGGCGTACCGCCAAGTAAAGCTGGGGTTCGTGGATGCCTTAAGGCATTCACGTAGAACGGTGTATGCTTAGTTGAAGCATGCACCGAATTGTTAATCTCAAATTCAGTGAGTGACAGGTAGTCACTCCACTGTTCAAAGGCATGCGCGTATGATCGCAACATGTCTCCGAGAACGCGGTTAACCCGTTCCGTCTGCCCATCCGTTTCCGGATGCTCCGCAGTTGACATCTTCAACTTGGTTCCCAACAATGAGAACGTTTCTTGCCAGAAACGTCCTGTAAATCTCGGATCTCTATCCGAGACAATGTCTTCCGGCATTCCGTGCAAACGGAATACCGTATCAACGTATATCCGCGTTGTTTTAGCAGCGGTTACATTCGATGATACTGCAGTAAGATGTACCATCTTACTGAAACGGTCTACAAAGACCACTATTCCAGTCTTCCGACTATTATCGGGTGGAAGACCGAATACGAAGTCCATTGAAATGGACTTCCAGCACTCTGTCGGAACCGGCAGAGATTGCAGCGGAGCCTGTGCAGACTGCGCAGGATTAACGCGCTGGCAAATCTCGCAAGCGCGTACGTATTTTCGTACCCACTTGTACTGGTTTAGCCAGTAAAAGTCACGTGCGAGAGAAGCGTATATCTTCTCTCGACCTTGATGCCCCGAAATTGGTGCATCATGATACTCAAACATAATTTGATGTTTGAGATCATCGTCGTTTGGAACGACATGCGACTTTCATCTTTTTGGTCTGTGATGTAAAGCAGCAGACCATCGTGCAGTCGATATCGATGCACGCAAGCGCGGAGAAACTCTGGGAGTTCGTCGCGTTTCTCACTTTATTGATTACGTAAGTAATCAATCAACAGACGTGTCTCCTCGTCTGTTTTGTACGCCTCGCGTACTTGTCGTATAATTGACGACGACAAAGCAGTGCAACGGATCGCGTTTGCACTGGCACCTTCGGTTACGGACGGTTTCGTCTCGTAATCGGGCCTTCGTGATAGCCCATCCGCTATCACGTTCAACTTTCCGGGTTTGTATTCAACCGTAAAGTTGTACTCAGCAAAGAATGACAGCCATCGAGCCATTCTTTGAGAGATGTCTGGTGAATTCACGGCCGTGCGTAGCGACGCATGGTCCGTGTAAACCACAAACGGTCTATCTCCCAATAGATAGATCCGAAACTTGGCCAGTGCGTACTTCATGGCAAGGAGTTCCTTGTCATGCACTGGATAGTTGCGCTCGGCTGGGCGCAACTGACGCGATTGATAGCGGATTACGCGATCACGATCATCGTGATCACGCTGCATCAAAGCACAGCCGATAGCGAAATCGCTCGCGTCGCAAACGACGTGGAACGGACGCTCGTTATCGGCTATAGCCAAGACAGGCGCTTCAGTCAAGCTTTGCTTGACTGCATCAAAGCATCTTGACATTGGGTATCCCAATGCCATTCGACATCTTTCTTAAGTAATTGAGAAAGAGGTCGTATCAACCCAGCATATTTGCACGAATACTTGTGAAAATATGTTGCCAACCCAAGGAACTTTCGAAGTTCCTTAACGTTGTTTGGCGTAGGCCATTCAACGATCACCCTGATCTTTTCTGGATCAGGAAGCACCCCGTTCTTGCCCACAAAGCATCCAAGAGCGGGTATCTCAGGTGCACCAAAGGTGCACTTCTTCAGATTTGCATAGAGATTATGCTTACGCATAAGCTCTAACACTCGACGTAGATGCTCCCTATGGACATCTACATCGCTTTAATCGTGTTCACCCTTGCTATGGATGAACACGTCATCGAAATAACTCGGTGCGAATTCTCGCACCAGGCGTAATAGATGCGTTACGCATCTATTAAACGTAGCAGGGGCATTTCGAAGCCCCTGCGGCATAACAAGTCACTCCCAAAGCATGCCGCTTAGGGTGCTTACCGCCGTGAGAGGGATATCCTTCTCACGCATTAGGATTTGATAAAATCCATCTCTTAGATCGAGAGCACTAAAGATGGTGCTCCCGCACATGCCATCTATGATGACATCCTTCCGCGGTATCGGTGTCTGTGCCGGTACCGTCACTGCGTTCAGCTTGTTGTAAGCGTGAACGATTCTCCACCCACCTGTGGACTTCTTCACACAAAAGGTGGGGGTAGAGTGGGGTGAGGTAGACTCCCGCACTTGGCCTGATTTACGACGAGCTTCGAAGAACTCGTCGATCGCTTTTACCTGATCACGCGGCAACGGCCATTGCCGCGTAACACAATACTTCGTGCCTGGCACGAGGTCAATCTCATTACGAGTTACCTTATCCTTAGGGAGATCGCTAGGTACTTCTTCTGGGAATACGTCAGCGTATTCTCGAAGTACCTCATAAAATGGGGAGTTCGCTTTAAGCGACTCCCAGCTCTGCGCTTCAAAGCGCTGAACTCTCGTTTGATCATTAGAAACCTCTTTCCCAATGTTTTCCACTTGTAATGTGGATATTAGTTCACGAATATCCACTACATCATCTGTTGCAACGATGATACAGATCTGTTCGATCTGACCATCGTGAAAGTCACTCATAAACTTCTTCCAGCTTAGCGCTGGAAGAGCCATCACCTCCGAACCTTTTTTCGGAGGGTGTTCCATCAACAGAGACTGGGTTGCTAATCCGGTCTCCGTTTGCGTCAAGGCGTTGATCGTCTCGACGAAACTGCCCATGCAATCAGACGCACTCGTCTGATTGACTGCTACACGGTGATTACGATTCACCGTGTGCGAATACTCATCATCATGGTGGCCACTGCCTACCATGGAATTTT
>CM047582.1:15890594-15907315 GCA_026184515.1 Peronosclerospora sorghi | reverse complement strand
CCCTTATTAAGGGCTTAGTAGGAGAGAGCTCTCCTACTCGGGGCCAATATTCCCGGGTTAGTTTACTCTAGCCTGTACTAGTGCTTTAACGGCAAGGCTCCCTTACAAAGGGTGTAGCTAAGGGGAGGGCTCCCCTTACGCTACGGCAATCACTACACGCACGACCGGTCGAGGTCGTGCGTCTGTACGAAAGAGTGAAAGTAAAACTGAATAAATTTAATATGTAATTATTTAAACTAATATAAACTATATGTAACACTAAGTAGAATATTCCTAATTCGTACCTAGCTACATGTAGTGTACACACCTGTGTACTGACACGTGGATGGCTGGCACACCACCACACCTAGGGCCCATGCCCTGATTGGTTAAAATAACCAAAGGTTCGAAACATTTCAACCCAGCCAATACTGGCCTCAACCGTGGTGTACTCATGTACACCAACACTCAGTGCTACACGAATGTAACCCCGTTACATTTTACCCCGTTTTACGTGAACGGATTAGTGAATCCGAGGGTTCCGTTAACGCCGCGTGTGTGTGGCCCATGGATTAAGGGGGGAGGATTCCCTGATGTTATCCCTGCATTTGTGCGAAAGCACATCGATAAGTTCTTATCGACGCGCTTTAGTGTCTTACGACACGTTTGCGATGCCATGGCGGAAAGCCAAGACAAGCAAAAGGAACAGGCCGACCGCAAGGGTCGGCGTAACGAAAGGGCGTACAAAGTAGGAGAAAGTGTTTTTTTAAACGCTAAGAATCTTCCTACACATGCAGTTTCCAACGTGTTACGGAATAAACTGCGCCCCAGGTATGTGGGGCCTTTCAAGGTGCTAGCCCGAAAGGGCTTGGCGTATACCTTGGATATCCCGAAGGCGATGCGAACGCATCCAACCTTCTATGTGGGTATGCTAAAGCCATACCAGATCCTGGAGGCGGGTCCCCTCTTGGAGGAGGCTGGGAAGCCGGATAGCCGAAAGGCACAACAGGTCGGAATAGCGCCGACAGGGTCGATATAGCCGGTGCGTACACGCACGGTTCGGCTAGCGCACAGAGGAAGACTCTCCTTTAAGCGGCATTCGCCGATACTTAGACAATACGCCCTTATAAAAGTGCTTAGTAAGAGAGAACTCTCTTACTCGAGGCCAAGAGTCCACTTTGGTTTACCAGTTAGCACAAGCTAACGCCTTAACACAAGGCTCCCTTAATAGGGTGATTTCGTCACATTATACTTTCTGAAACCAACCAACTTGGTTTGGCCCGGGATCGAACCCGGGACCTTCCGGTCCCGCAGTGAGTAGTGAACCACTCGACCACGGTCGGATTAGGCTCCCTTAATAAGGGGGTAGCTAAGGGAAGAACTCCACTTACGCTACTACACTCACTACGCGCGCGACCGGTCGAGGGCGAGCGTCCTGTAGTCTTTGAGTGAAATGTAAACTGAATGTATATTTAATATGTAATTAGCCTAAATTAGTTTAAACTAATATAAACTATATATAATACTAAGTAGAACTTACTAAATTCGTACCTAGCTAAAATATAGTGTACACCACCTGTGTACTAACACGTGGCTGGCTGCCACGCCCTCACCAAGGGCTCCTTCCCTGATTGGTTAAAATAACCAATGGTCCAAACCATTCTGACCGGTCAATACTGACGCCAACCGTAGTTTACTCACGTACACCACACATACTAAATGTAACCAGAATGTAACCCTGTTACAGTCGAAATGCGACCATTAAACTCCGCAACGACGGACTCGAGAGAGGCAAGCCGCTTCTCGATGCGTTCATTCGCACTCCCCTCGTAGCGTAGTCTCTCCTGGACATCCTGTATGCGACGGCTGTGTCGATCACAGCGCTCGTGGAACTCACGTCGCTATAGTGCGACCTCCTCCGCCAGCTCTCGATACGGAGGGTATTCCACATTATCATGTGGAGCGCCTGATGGCGCGACTCCATCATCGGGGTGATACCCAATATCTGGTGAAGTGGAAAGGCTATCCACATTCACAGAATTCTTGGGAGTCTGAGACTCCCCTGCGGCAGGATTTCCGTGACGTCGTTGACGATTTTGAGCGGGAGAACCCCGCTGCGGGTCAACGATAAAAGGGGCGGAAGAAGCCCTTCACTCCCAGTAGCTGGGAGTTTGCCGGAGGAAGATGCAGAGTTTGCATTACTCTCCGGCACCACACCGAGAGCAGGGCTCGTGTTGTAAGAGGCAGGTAATTGCCCCAGAGATTTGGCCTGATCATACGCCAAGCGCAACTCCCTCTCTATCCGAACGTCGCGTTCAGAATAGCTGTTGTATAGCTCGTCAAATCTAGGGAGTCGCTTCTCCCCTTCCGCCCAAGCGCGGAATGCCCTCTCGGCCTCCTCGACATCCTCGTCTTGCAGGAGGACGTAGGGAACCTCGGGGAGGGGATCAACGACGGCACCCCGTGCCTTTTCCCGAGGCGTGCTCGGTATGATTTGACAGTGAACTGCTTCGCTGTTAGCAGTCTTGTCCGGAGTTTTTTCCGGCGCGCGAGCTCACGCGGCATTACAGCCGCAGGGCCAGTGGTATGGGAGGATAAACCTCCCTTCACCTCGTTTTTGGCCTTCGTTTGAGGGTAACGAGGACCCTTCCGTGCCGGTACGGCACGTCGGGCTTCCTGAGCCGTGTCTGGCTCATCGGTGATGGTCGCCTTAGGCGACCCGGATGCATCATCCACAGTTGGTAGAGGTGGCGCACGAGTTAGCGCATTTTCCCCACGTGTGGGGAACGGATTGGACTGCCGACATCGCCGTTCTGCGTTGTCGGAGCGGTCATCCTTTGGGGAGATATCCCCAAGGGAATCCGCT
Organism: Peronosclerospora sorghi; assembly: GCA_026184515.1. Classification (NCBI taxonomy): domain Eukaryota; phylum Oomycota; class Peronosporomycetes; order Peronosporales; family Peronosporaceae; genus Peronosclerospora; species Peronosclerospora sorghi. Next base: position 15,904,470 of record CM047582.1, on the reverse strand, counting down.
TCCGAGTTATCGGAATAGTTTTCATCCTCTTCCCGAGGTGAATCCTCAGCACCACCAAAGGTGCTCATGGTTATCCAGAAGTTCTGGCAGTTGGAGTTCTCCAACTATAATTGATTTATTGCGTAAGCAATAGTCTTGATGGGGGAGGAGGTAACAGGGTTACATTTTGGTTACATTTAGTTATGTTGTGTACGTAAGTACACTACGGTTGGGGTCAGTATTGACCGATCCGAAAGGTTTGGACCTATTGGTTATTTCAACCAATCAGGACAGGAGCCCTTGGTGGAGGCGTGGCAGCCTGCCACGTGTTGGTACACAGGTGTGTAAATTACATTTCGGCTAGGTACGAATGGAGTAAGTTCTACTTAGTATTACATATAGTTTACATTAGTTTAAATTAGTTTAGGCTAATTACATATTAAATGCACATTCAGTTTAAAAATCACACTAAGACTGCTAGGCGCACGACCTCGACCGGTCGCGCGCGCAGTAAGTGTAGTAGTGAAAGGGAATACCTTCCCTTAACTACTCCCTTTCTAAGGGAAGCCTTGTTTCAAGGCGTTAGTTAATTCTAAAAAGTAAACCAAGAGAAATCTTGGCCCCGAGTAAGAGAGAACTCTCTTACTAAACCCTTTTATAAGGACGTACCGGCTAAGTAGCGGCACATCGCCGCTTAAGGAAAGTTTTCCTCTGTGCGCTGGCCGAACCATGCGTGTACGCACCGGCTACATTACGGCCTAAAACAGGCAGGGCGGTTGTGGAACCGCCTAATTCATGGAGAACTTATTGGATTAAATTTTACGCAATGCATTACGGACATGTGCCTTTATACGAAGCACATTGATGATGATATTATCGTAGTAGGCATTTACGTTAATGGCCTCCTGGTGACTGGCACGAAGGAGGAGTTGGTCGGAAAATTTTTCGAGGATATGAAATCCTTGGAAATCAAAAATTTGGGTAAAGTTTCCAAGTTCCTCGGAATGCGAGTGAATTTTGTGGATAACTTTGGGTACAAGATGGATCAAGAGGTGGCAATTGATGCTATCATATCGGATTTCAAGGTCGAAGATGCGAACCCAGTCATGACCCCAATCGGGCAAGAATTTGAAGACTTGGAGCTGCAACCGAGCGAAGTCCTAAAAAGTACTGGTTTAGTGACTATTAAGGACTTTCAGTCTCTGGTCGGCAGCTTACTTTGGATCACAAGGTGTACGCACCCAGACATTGCATCGAAGTGCACAGGGTAACTCGTTGAACGCATGCACCAACTTTTTTGGACTGTCAGCTTGCAAAGCGGATACTCCGATACTTGAAGGGTACCAAACATATGAAGTTTTGTATGGGGTGCCCTCAAGTTGCAGACGAAGTTTTCGAGATCAAGTGCTACAGTGACGCCGACTACGGTGGTTTCAAAGTCGAACGCAAATCAAATACTGGTGGGATCATCTTAATTAATGGCAGGTTGGTTTCGTGGATTTGCAAGAAACAAGGTGGTGTGTCCTTATCCACCGTGGAGGCAGAGTATTACGCTGCTTGACCAATATGGTGAATCTTTTGGGATTCAAAGATTTGATTGAGGAAGTTCAAGTGAAGATGAAGCTACCAATGCAGCTTTGTATGGACAACCAAGCCGCAATCAAGATTTTCAAAGGTATTGAGTCAAGCTTCAAGATTAAACACGTTGAAATTCGGGTCAAGTTTATTGTTTCAAAACTAAAGGATGGTCTTGTGGAGCCTATGTATGTGTCTACGAACGTTATGCTTGCTGATGGTCTAACCAAGGCCTTACCTGCTTCAAGATTCAAAGAACAACGCACCGCGCTGTCCCTTCAAGATACCTGATCACATTACAAAATTCGCATTGTGGAGGAGTGTTAAAATATTCTTTCTATTTCTATTTCTATATTATAATTAGGTAGGACTATTTTAGGTAGCAATTTACATTTCGTCTGTTACAAACATAATTAGTGCAGTGGTACTCGATTCTGACCACGCACTTTTATGTTAAGTATAAGACGTACATACCACACACAGATGGAAGCATACCATGACTGCATCATCTGCTTACATAAGTTCATGTTTAGCTAGATAATCACTTCTCAATATGGAGAAGCGTGCCCAAAATTTGGCACACTTCTGGATAAGTTTTGTCAAGGCATTTGTTCTAATTTCGGATTGGTTTATACAAGGGGGCTTTTCATCCTATCAGACTCAAGAAGTGTCAAGAACGCAAGTTTTGGTGAGTCACGCGACTTTGGGTATTTTACATATTTTTGTGTGGGTACATTTAGGGACTATAGGGTAGTAGTATTTTAGTTGTGGTTTTACCTTTTAGGACAGAGGTTACACCTTTAAGTAAGGAAATCTTTTAGCTTTCGGATAAGTGGCTGAAACCTCTTCTGGTCTTGGTTCACACCAAAGCTAGGGGTCGCTGTGGTGGAGTCAAATTCGAAATCGAAAACATTAGCATCGATAACCTGACTACCACCATCGCGTCCAGCCTTCCAACTTTCGGAGGGGGTACTCCGCGGACCACCACTCGAGATCTGGTCCGATCGTCCGCTGCAAGCAGACGACCGGTCGTCATCAGAACCCACTTGGTCCGATTTTTTAGTGTCCATCTCACCTTTTGTACCCGATGGAATGGGCTAGTTACACACTCGGTGGATCGGGATCGCAGATTGGATCGAAGCGGTCTTGAATATAGAAGACCGATCTGGGTAGGTATCTCTGGGGCTGAACTCTTCACCCCAGACACAATCAGACCAAAAACACTTCCAAGAGATAACTTCCAATAGGTCGATCATCCAAAGGATCAAGACCTGACCAATACGAAATAATAGAGGGTAGACCGACCGTTCCGGTCTAGCCCCTGACCAATACGAAATAAGACCAAAACCGGTCTAGTTTCCAACCAATATTAAAACAAGCCAATATGTCCGCGTAAAGACCCAATATGCTCGTGAGACTCCACAAACGATATCTCCACGCCAAGACCAATCCAGTGAATAGCACGTTCCAACGTACTTGAGTTGAGGTGTTGAGATCGCCAAATCGTACTCCCGTCGAGGGACTTCCGGTGGGCCAAAGTGCGCGTGCGGCGCGTCCAGACTGGGTATAATGGGCTAGAGGGGATAATTCGACCCTCTGCCCCCAAACACTCCGCGGCGGGAGGAGGCGACTAGCGTACGAAAAGGGAAGAACGGCGACCCCTAGCTGTGGTGTGAACCAAGACCAAAGGATTTCTACTTAGAAAAATCCTGCAACCAAAAGACTTCTTACTTGGAATAACCACAACTAAAAAACTACTACCCTATAGTCCCTAAATGTACCCACACAAAAATATGTAAAATACCCAAAGTCGCGTGACTCACCAAAACTTGCGTTCTTGACACTTCTTGAGTCTGATAGGCTGAAAAGCCCCCTTGTATAAACCAATCCGAAATTAGACTAAATGCCTTGACAAAACTTATCCAGAAGTGTGTCAAATTTTGGGCACGCTTCTCCACAGCCGCCCCCGAATCATACCGTGTCGCACAACGACAACGGTCTGACCTAGTCCATCAAATTCAGTTGAACCTTGGTCATTCAGACTTTTCCGACATGGAGCAACCATCTTCTTCATCCGTTCCAGGTACTTGCACTGCTGGACATGACCTTCTTGTATTTCCTTAACGACCGTTCTTGTAGGAACCTCGCATACCACGTCATCGCATGTCACTTCGCCCGTCCGGTCGGTCCGGTCGGTCCGGTCTGGCAGCCCCCATCGTTCTACTGCACCTCAGACATCGGCAGGGCATCAGACCGGGACCGACGCGCAGTTGCAAGACGCACTTGAAGAGATCGCACGTCTCCAGGAGCAGCTTGCTCAACAGGCGACACAACGTAAGCATGCATGTCCGGTCTTCACCTTGGACCTGTTCTAACCTTCGTTTGTCTTCAGCCCGTATACCTCCAGCCCGGATACCTCCTGGAATCAGCAAGGCGATCAATGCCCTGCTTGCCGCCGATCGGCAGTCGAACACGCATGACCTCCAGCTGCGTCAGGTTTTGACTGGACTCATAAACGCGCGCAATAGATTGACCCGCTTGGAGGCTCATCAGCTTCATCTTCGGTAGCAGCTTGTGCTGGTACAACAGCAGCAAGCGGAAGACCTTCTTGACCAGACCACGTTGAGCATTCAAAGCGACGATCTCGAGAGGCGTCTCACGGAGCTCCGAATTTCGATTCAAGACCAGACCGAGGAGGTCCGGTCTTGTGAACGCAAGTCGAACGATTGGACGCAGGCAGCGAACGGTCGTCGGGCGGTATTAAAAGAATGTCATCAGTGCTTGGTTGACCTGTTGCGTCCTCGTCGGCATCCGGTTGCTGCCTCCAGCGTAGACCGGTCTGCGTCGGCCGCCTTGGTGGACCTACACCGGGACCAAGACCAAGGCCGTTCATTGGCCGAAATTTTCCAGCCCGAAATTGCACACAAATCAAAGAAGCGCGCGGACGCGCCGCGTCCCTCGAGGGTGCGGGGCATAGAGTGCGACCCTGAACTCGAAGGGAAGCGTGCGGTGCCCCATAAGCGAGCCAAGAAGCAGGCGCTTCTCGTGGTCCCAAGCTTGGACGAGGATGACGACAGTAACATCTCCAAAAATCAAGCGCCCTCGACCGCCGGTGCTGACCGTGCCAAGTATTCAGAGGTCTCGTCCTGGGATGACTCCGGAGAAGACTCCGGTGATTCGGAGTTTGCTGTCCCCATCCCAACCAAGCCGCGAACAAGTCCACATGAAAGTTTTGTTCAAGTTGCATCGACTTCGGAGCAGACCAAGAAGACCGGTCTACATGGTGGCGTTCCACCACCTCATGCGTCGACAAAGTCAACACCTACGGACTTGCCTGGGACGTCCAAGCTCCACAAAGATGCTTTGTTGGCCAACGTGGCAATCGACAGTTCTTCCCTTCTGCCACGAACGCGTGAGGATACTTTGCCGTGGTCGCCAGGGCAGATCGGTTGTTTACGCAGGTCCACCCTGACCAAGCAGCTCCTGGCCCGTTCTTTCTCTCGTCCAGACCATTGGCTTTTCCCGCCGGCGAAGAAAGCTCCTGCCGCGTCGGAATAGCGGCCGGACTTGATCACGTCGGCACAGATCTCCTGCTTGTACGCTGACGAGCCGTGGAAGATTTTCGAGCATCCCAAGCTGGGGTTCATCTTCCACTCGACTCCGTGGGCCAATGCTTTCATGAGTCGGGTGAAATATTTTAACAAGACTCACGCTCAAGCCATCTGGGAGGCATCCCACTATCTGGTGCTTCCCCCGGAACGAGTTCGGCAAGACCCTGGCTTGGCGACCATCCAGAACAAGCGCAAGCGGCGTCGGATCAGAGCGGGTGAGGCCTGGCAGTCCCTGTGCCAATATGTTTTGGACGGGATGCTGGCCCACGAGTGCGACGTCGATGTGTTCTTATATCCATTTGTACTTCTTATGCCGCGGCGTCGCGTCGAGAAGACCCGGCTGCTGGCTGACGGTGGCACATGGTACCCCGGTCTTGGGTGCACTACACCGGTCTTGGACCTCAAGGATGCTTTGGTCCAACTAGACCAACAAGAACCTTGGCGTAACCAGTACCAGGACCAAGTTGAAAAGCATCCGTCGTTGACCGTCGGACGCCTGTGGGGTGATGGCGAGTGAGGTCGTAAGTAGTCGACCAGAAAACACTTAATATATATCATCGTTCTTTTTCACATGTTCGGTCATCAAATCACTTGCGCTAATTCCACCACTTTCTCCAGAGTTTCACTAGACACGTTATCACCAACCGTTCCACTTACATCGCGAGAAAACAATCCACGTTCGTCACTCCACTATTCCAATTCGTCACATATTCACAATACGCAATACACAAGACACAAGACCTTCCACCTCTTCACATCGGTCGGGAAGACCGATGCTACTGCATGTCTTGGTCTTGGTCTTCATGGGTCTGCATCACTGCGAAACGGTTCCGACTGACTCGGTCCCGTTCGAATTCTCGTAGTAGTGCTCCACAGTTCAGGTCGGACTCATCGATCCAAGTTGTTTCATCATGGTCCTTCCATCGGACCAGATATTCTCGGTGGGTCCGTCCGAACCTGGTCTTCTTGACCAATCGAACATCTAAGACATTTTCCACTTCAAATTCGTCCTTCTCCAGCGGTCGTTCCCAACTGTCCTCCGGCAGTAATGCTTCATCGAAATCAAACCGTCCTGCCTCGTCTACTAGACAGGGCATTTTGGGACGATCAGGAAACTCTCGTACCAGTTTTAACTTGGACACATGTACGATCGGGAAGACCTTGTAGTCCGTGCCGGTTGTTACTAGACGGGCAGCGTGTTCACCAATCAGCTTGGCAACACGGAAAGGACCGTGCCACATGTGAGCCAGCTTCTTCGCAAAGCCCTCCTTCACTCGGTCTAGGTACAACCATACCCTCGCCCCTGGTTCTATACCGTGGGGTTGGACCTGGTCGTTGTTCCGGTCTGCCCGGTATTGTGTAGCTTGACGTAACTTTTCGTTGACAATTTCTCTTGCATGCTGGTAATGTTTCTGGACCTGCATGCGCCAACGTCGAGCATCACGATCGCGGGTCCGCGTGCAGCCAATAGGTATCGCGGCTTCAAGAGTGGACCGGGGTCCCATCCATACGCAAGATAAAAAGGCGTTTCTCCTCGGACCCGATCGGTGGACGAGTTGAGTGCAAACACCAGCCTTTCTGCGTATTCGTCCCAATCTCGCTGATCTGGATCGGCAACGTACATCTTGATTGCTCTTGTAATAGTTTGTACCATACGTTCTGCCGATCCATTCGCTAGCGGACGATATGCCATCGTCGCGCTCTGTTTCTGGCCCAGCATATTGTTAAACGACCGGAACACCTCGGCCATGAAACCGGGTTCTCGGTCGTGTCTGATGACCTCGCTGGCGCCAAACCTTCGGAACACGCATTCTTCGTAACTTTTGGCGATCTGCTCAGCATACCGGGACGCACTTGCCTTCGCAATAGCTAGACCGGTGAACAGGTCTACCAGATCAACAACTCAGTATTGCCATATGTCGATTTAGGCAGCGACGGTATATGGTCCATCGCTATGACCTGGAAAGGGTAGGTAGCTTCGATATTTCCGGGCGATCACCCCTTGATTACCGGTCTACCCTTTCCGGTCTCGCAATCCGTACAACAACCCACATATTTATGTACACTTCGGAAAAGACCTCTCCAGTGAAAGTGGGACCTGATCTTGTGATACGTTCTGCCTATGCCATGATGTCCCCCTTCTAGACTCACATGGTAGTGATGGAGGACATCCGGCTGCAGCAACTCAGGTATCACCAATTTCGCCAATCGGTCCCGGTCTGCACTGTCTTGGTCGGCATCGCGGCAGTAATATAGTAAACCATCCTCATCCACTTCGTAACTGTCTGCGATCTTGGCATATTCTTTCGCTTGACCATTCGTCAACTTAGACAATTCACCGCGCAGGTAGGTCTTCAAACTCACAATCCATTCTTCTTCGTCCTGCGCCTTGAGGATCCGTTCTGCCCTTAGTCGTTGCACAACAGATTCACTCAACCGTTTCTTTGAGAACGGTTGGCGGGACCCCCGAGCTTTCGGTCTAGTCCCGACCATCACATGCACCTGGTCCGGAGCGTTCTTGGGTCCGATCACCTCGGGGAGCCTGTTTATATTCATCAATTCATCAAGAACGGCCTCCTCGGTGATCGTAGCCCCGGTCTGGTCTTGCATGGCCTTGGTCGCGAGGTAGTCGGCACTTCTGTTCCAGTCCCGTTTCACGTGCAACAGCTCGTGGTTGGGATGGTCTTTCAATGCCTTCATTACCCGATCATTTAACGACCTCAGCCGTGGAGCCTTGCAGTCGATCTCTTGGTGACCTGCCTGATCACTAGGTTGGAGTCACCATATATGATGACTCGCCCCTTCTCTTGCGATGACAGCAGGTCCAGACATAGAAGTAGACCTCGGTACTCCGCCTCGTTAACAGTAATATCTGTCGTGAAATCGGCAGCGGCTGCAACTATAGACCATTGTGGCAACTTCCACAATATAGCACTATAGGCGCCGACCTTCTTCTTCACGCTTGCTGATCCGTCAAAACTTAAGACAAAGAGCTCTTCATCATGGTCGACGGTCGGTGGCGGTCTCGAAACTGACTGCCGAGGTTGCTTCCTCGGGGCAATCGCTATCAATGCCTCGTCCACTTCAGACCGAGGGGTGATAATGGCATCTATTGTGCCCAATATCTCTTCCTCGCCCCTGGTGCACTTAACGACCTCGAGGGTCCACTGCGACAAGACCGCCGACCATCTACCTAGACGTCCGTCCATCCCATTGGCTGATAATAGCCAGGCCAAAGTAGACCGCCTTGACATGACCTTTATAGGTCGGCCGACCAGCAGGTTGTAACACACATCCAGAATTCGTAGCAACACCAGAACTTCTTTCTCGACAATTCCATAGTTCACTTCATTTGGCTTCAGCGTTCTGCTCGTGAACGTGACCGGATGGTACACACCATCAAAATCTTGTACTAGAGTGGCCGAAATGGCCCACTGACTAGCATATACAATAATGGTCGGGACCTTTTCGGGATCGAAATGCTTCAAAATCGGTGCCGTCACCATCTTAGCCTTCAACATACCAAAAGCAAACTTTGCACGCTTCATATGGTCTTCGGCCTCCACTTGCGGACAATCTGCAGCAAGACCAGAGTCGGCGCCCCCATGTAAAGTTTCCCGGTCTTCTTCGCGCAACATATGGTAGTCCACTTCCCGGAGCTCATACAACACAGCCGCGTAGATAGCAAAATCTTCGATGAAGCGGCTGTAGTAGTTTAAACTTCCTAGGAAGGACTGCATTGCCTTCAGAGACTTGGGAAACGGGAGGTTGCTTAACGAATCCAGGTCCTTAGGATTAGTCTCTAGACCATTTTTCGAGACCATATGACCTAAATAGGCGACCTTGGACATACCCCAAAAACTTTTTATGGCGCTGATAGATAGGTTCCAGCGGTCGCATGTCTCCAACAATCGTTCAACCTTTTTGCACAGATCGTTCCATGACGAGGCAGGTATCAGAATGTCGTCGATGTACGACCGCCTCCCTAGAACGGACAGTCTTCTTTCCCGATCGGGTTCACCCTCTGTAAACACATCATAACTTTCGGCAGGGTCCCGATCGGTCTTGATTTTTTGAAGTGTCCGTACAGTGCGTTGTCTATCAACCTTTGATAGATCTGGGGTGCGGTCTTCAGACCGAACGGCATACGGTTCCACTCAAAAAGACCAAACGGTGTCACAAATGCGGGAATCTCACGGGCTCGATCAGTCATCGAGACCACCCAAAATCCACTTGCCATGTCCAGCGAACAATGCCACAAGGTTTTGTCCAGGTCTTCCAACAGATCATTAAGCAGCGGTATCGGGTACACCATAAGTTTAGTTAACCGATTTACGAGCCGATAGTCGATGCACAACCTAATGTCGACGCCGTTCTTCTTGATAACAATTACTATCGGCGAGGCCCATGGCGAGGTCGACGGTCTAATAATCTTGGTGCCCAACAGTCCTTTAATGAGATCAGAAAGCTTTTCACGGTACTGTGGCGCCACGCGTCACACCGCTGAGCAATCGGCTTGGCATCTCCAACCTCAATATCGCAAATCGCACCACGGGCTGCAGGTGGTAAGGCGTTGCCCTTTCCGATCAGCAGATGTCTTTTCTTCCATATGATATTCTTCAACTGCTAGATCTGGTCTGGACTGTTAAGGTCTTGATCACCCATATGTAAATCATCCATTGTAACTTCGGGAGAGGCGGCAGACACTTCAGGAGGACTGCCATTTGGCTTTCCAGCTCCTAAATGTACTGTTCCCCGCCTTCGTGTATACAGACTTGTTCATCTTCTGGGGTGATATCACCTAGACCATCTGGACCGTCTGAACGCCCCTGGTCTTGATCGACGGGCTGTTCTTTACTGATATCGGTCTGGTTAGGAATACCCTCATGGTCCGACCTAGCAACTTCATGTTCCCCTTCTTCCGTTTCTTGCTCCGCTGTCGCCTGGTCTTGTGCTGACATCACGTTGACTAGCCTCGGCTCGTCTACTTGATGGTCCACCGTTCCTGGTGACTGCGGCGCCTTTCTTCGGACCAACATCTTTTTTGGGGTAACATAACTTGGTCTTTCCACTAAAGGTGAGGTATCCTCTTCCACCGACCCATCATCGCTGATAAGATCGGTGGTCGATTGTTACGCCAAGTTTTCCCACTCGACATACCGCCTCGACCCAATCGAGACGAACCCCCTTCCTTGGTACCTTCCCTTCTGCTAACGACATGCCGACAATAGTGTTATTGTCCAGTGTCAGCGGCTTGTCACCTATATTGGTAACACGGACAAAATCACGTCGACCAGCACTCTTTACAAAGGTCGAGACCCACCGATCGCCCCTGGTCAACCACAACTTCCTCGAACGAAAACCTTTCTCAACCGGGGTATCGGCAGACCGACCAACTGGGATAGTGAGGTCTTGGTCCCACCGGACCAGATCGGTATACGAACCATAAGAGGTCTTCGACCAGCCAACTGGACCTGGAACTCATCCGGGAGCGTAAGCACTCCATGTGACAGGTCTAGGCGAATACCAGCTGGGACCATGAAATCCATTCCTAGTAAAGAGTCTTGACCAGCCAACTTGCCAACCCAAGCGCTGAAAAAGTAGACCAGCGATCCCGACAAAGTAATTTTCACACGCGTTCTTCCTTCGGTCATATAAGAGTTTGCGTCGATCCCGACGCATTCTTGTCTCTGGGTATCGTCTATACGACATCCGACCTTACGAGCAAAGGCGGAGTCGATTATCGATACTTCAGCTCCAGAGTTGAACAACATCGTCGCCTTCTGGTTATTAATCTTGCCACAGGCTTTCGCCTGCTTGAACCATTTATCAGGCGCGTGATACTTCCAGTATCCGCGGGATTCTCCAGGCAGCAAGTCCAACTGCATAACCACCTTAGTCCGGGAGTACTCATCGGTCTTCAGACTGTAGACCGGATGGTCTCGGTCGACGCAATTTGGAATAGAACGTGTATTGTCGGTCTTATCCTCCTTGCCGACATATGCATAGATGTGAACCGTAGAACGCTCGGCTCGATCCAGATTCCAACCTGGCGAGCGTTCTAGTTTAACATCTTTTCTGCGTCCGGCGGCAGCATCCCCGCGTGCTTGTCCGGCACGTACCACTTGCGCATCATGTTAAAAAAATCATCAATCTTGCAGTGGCCGGCCTCGTGGATCTCTCCACATGACTTGCATACGAAGAGGCAGTGGTCCGTCGGGTGGCCGCGTCTCTCGCACTTCTTGCACACCATCTTCTTCCAGCAGTTTGGACCATCATGTTTGCTCGACCCACACTGGGAGCACTTCTGACGAGGTCGGTCTGGATCGGACTTGCTTCCGTTTCTTCCCTTCCGGTCCACCTGGTCGGACTTCGACTTGGTCTTCGGGGCAGGTCCCGCAACATAGACGTAACGATACTGGTCTTCATCCGATGACTCCTGGATGGATGGACTTCCACTTTCCCCTTCTGACCCCGTGCTGGCATCAGCTACAATTGCCTTGACCGCTCGGGTCGGTCTGGTCCAAGGTCTCTTGACCGGATCAGTCTGGGTCTTGGAACGATAGCGACCTGATCCACCAGCGGTCTTCGCTCTCATACTACGCGACTATTGTAACGTCCGCAGGGTCTGTTCGACTTCGCCCGCATCCTTAAGACGCAGTAGAGTAAGCTGGTTCGCCAGTTCTTGATAGTCAAGGGTACTAATATAGTGACCCACATGTTCTAAGGCGGCACCGTTCGGCGGGTTATTCTCTTTGATTGTTATGCCGGCGCGAAGTGCAGCCACGTTCAACCGATGCAAATACTCGATCGGTGTTTCGTCGGCCCGCTTCTGCATATGGTGGTACTTACGGGCGCTTGAAAATCCGGAGTTACAATATTGACCTTCAAACTCCGCACATAACAGGTCCCAGTCAGACCGGACGCCCCGACCCAACTGTTGAATCCAGTTCGCAGCGGAAGATTAAAAAACGTTCGCTTTTTGGGGTATGGTCTCGCAGGAACGCAGACTTGACCCGACTGAACCAAGACCGGGCCTGGTCGTCATCAGCATCCTTGCCGGTGAAGTCCTTGAGGTCGGTCGTCGCGGCCATACGGATGCGCGGAATCGCAGCAGATCCAAAGTCGTAGGCAGTAGTGGAGGCTAGGTTAGCCTTGCGCACCTTGCCTGCGCCTGTACCATCTGACCCACCATGGTCGTCAAGACCCCCGACCGACTCCATATCACAGTCACTTGTCTTGCTTGGTCTACGCGGTCTTTCCGGTTGCGGCTTGCGCCTTCCCTTGCCGGTTGGTTTATCACTTCTAATAGGCTTATCCATAGATGTTACCGATTCCATATCCACATCTTTGCAAACATTGACACCTTGACAGGTAGACTGGTCTTGGACATGTGGGCGCATAGGTGGTCTAACCCGTTCTTCCATGAAACGTTGCATCATCGTCTCAAACATGGCTTGGACGTTGGCTGGCGTCATGGGCAACGTTTTGATACCCTCCTTTTGCGGTACTGAGGCCTGTGGGGCTTGCTGGAGCCCCGACTGGCAAACAGCCCCTTGCTGCCGCGTGTCCCTTTTTTGTTCAGACCGGGCATGGTCCACCCCCATGGTCATCCGCTCGACACCGGTCTCCAACTCTGATGAGCTTTTAGAAGTCGGTGGAGACTAGTAGATCGATTCATCATCGGAAACAATGTCAACAAGCTCTGTGTAGGCTTCGGCGACCTTCATTGCCCTGGTGGGAGTTGGGCGGCGAACCGCCCCCACCAGTGGCACCAAACAGTCGTGGAGGTCTGACATCGACGCCTCCAGTCTCCAAGCATCAAATTCAAACAATTTATTGACACCGGCGGGGTTCTGCATTTTAATGCCAACCTCCGCCAACATTGCCACCAAATTATTGACGAGGAGTAATGGTCGATCACTCTGGATCGGCTCGGTAGTGGGACCGAGAAGACGGTCGGGGATATGGAGGTCCAACACCCGAAAGACCTGGTTTTGGAGAACAAATCGCTTCAATTCAAAACCATAATACATCTTGTCCAGGTCTTGTTCGGTGATAGCCTCATCCCCGACCTTCGACTTTTCTTCGAAGTCGTATTCGTCGGGTGGCATTCCCAGCCCTTTTCTGGGCACCTTGGGTACCTTGGGAACTTTAGGGAGGTAGAACGGATCGTTCCAGTCAACCTCCAAGTAATTTTCATCTTTTAGTTTTCCATCAATTTTTTCATTCATACGCATAGTGTAACGGGGTTACATTCGGGTAACACTGAGTGTTGGTGTTCATTGGTACACCACGGTTGAGGCCAGCATTGGCCGGGTTGAAAGGTTTCGAACCTTTTGTTATTTTAACCAATCAGGGCATGGGCCCTTGGGGTGGTGTGTCAGCCATCCACGTGTCAGTACACAGGTGTGTACACTACATTTTAGCTAGGTACGAATTAGGAATATTCTACTTAGTGTTACATATAGTTTATATCAGTTTAAATAATTACATATTAAATATATTCAGTTTACTTTTCACTCTTTCGTACAGACGCACGACCTCGACCGGTCGTGCGTGTAGTGAGTGCCGTAGCGTAAGGGGAGCCCTCCCCTTAGCTACACCCTTTGTAAGGGAGCCTTGCCGTTAAGGCACTAGTACAGGCTAGAGTAAACTAACCCTGGAATCTTGGCCCCGAGTAGGAGAGCTCTCTCCTACTAAGCCCTTAA
>CM047582.1:15870205-15889207 GCA_026184515.1 Peronosclerospora sorghi | reverse complement strand
GGTGTGCAAGAAGTGCGAGAGACGCGGCCACCCGACGGACCACTGCCTCTTCGTATGCAAGTCATGTGGAGAGATCCACGAGGCCGGCCACTGCAAGATTGATGATTTTTTTAACATGATGCGCAAGTGGTACGTGCCGGACAAGCACGCGGGGATGCTGCCGCCGGACAAGCACGCGGGGATGCTGCCGCCGGACGCAGAAAAGATGTTAAACTAGAACGCTCGCCAGGTTGGAATCTGGATCGAGCCGAGTGTTCTACGGTTCACATCTATGCATATGTCGGCAAGGAGGATAAGACCGACAATACACGTTCTATTCCAAATTGCGTCGACCGAGACCATCCGGTCTACAGTCTGAAGACCGATGAGTACTCCCGGACTAAGGTGGTTATGCAGTTGGACTTGCTGCCTGGAGAATCCCGCGGATACTGGAAGTATCACGCGCCTGATAAATGGTTCAAGCAGGCGAAAGCCTGTGGCAAGATTAATAACCAGAAGGCGACGATGTTGTTCAACTCTGGAGCTGAAGTATCGATAATCGACTCCGCCTTTGCTCGTAAGGTCGGATGTCGTATAGACGATACCCAGAGACAAGAATGCGTCGGGATCGACGCAAACTCTTATATGACCGAAGGAAGAACGCGTGTGAAAATTACTTTGTCGGGATCGCTGGTCTACTTTTTCAGCGCTTGGGTTGGCAAGTTGGCTGGTCAAGACTCTTTACTAGGAATGGATTTCATGGTCCCAGCTGGTATTCGCCTAGACCTGTCACATGGAGTGCTTACGCTCCCGGATGAGTTCCAGGTCCAGTTGGCTGGTCGAAGACCTCTTATGGTTCGTATACCGATCTGGTCCGGTGGGACCAAGACCTCACTATCCCAGTTGGTCGGTCTGCCGATACCCCGGTTGAGAAAGGTTTTCGTTCGAGGAAGTTGTGGTTGACCAGGGGCGATCGGTGGGTCTCGACCTTTGTAAAGAGTGCTGGTCGACGTGATTTTGTCCGTGTTACCAATATAGGTGACAAGCCGCTGACACTGGACAATAACACTATTGTCGGCATGTCGTTAGCAGAAGGGAAGGTACCAAGGAAGATGGGGTTCGTCTCGATTGGGTCGAGGCGGTATGTCGAGTGGGAAAACTTGGCGTAACAATCGACCACCGATCTTATCAGCGATGATGGGTCGGTGGAAGAGGATACCTCACCTTTAGTGGAAAGACCAAGTTATGTTACCCCAAAAAAGATGTTGGTCCGAAGAAAGGCGCCGCAGTCACCAGGAACGGTGGACCATCAAGTAGACGAGCCGAGGCTAGTCAACGTGATGTCAGCACAAGACCAGGCGACAGCGGAGCAAGAAACGGAAGAAGGGGAACATGAAGTTGCTAGGTCGGACCATGAGGGTATTCCTAACCAGACCGATATCAGTAAAGAACAGCCCGTCGATCAAGACCAGGGGCGTTCAGCCGGTCCAGATGGTCTAGGTGATATCACCCCAGAAGATGAACAAGTCTGTATACACGAAGGCGGGGAACAGTACATTTAGGAGCTGGAAAGCCAAATGGCAGTCCTCCTGAAGTGTCTGCCGACTCTCCCGAAGTTACAATGGATGATTTACATATGGGTGATCAAGACCTTAACAGTCCAGACCAGATCTAGCAGTTGAAGAATATCATATGGAAGAAAAGACATCTGCTGATC
The DNA here is from genome assembly GCA_026184515.1 of Peronosclerospora sorghi. Taxonomy (NCBI): domain Eukaryota; phylum Oomycota; class Peronosporomycetes; order Peronosporales; family Peronosporaceae; genus Peronosclerospora; species Peronosclerospora sorghi. Next base: position 15,887,511 of record CM047582.1, on the reverse strand, counting down.
GGAAAGGGCAACGCCTTACCACCTGCAGCCCGTGGTGCGATTTGCGATATTGAGGTTGGAGATGCCAAGCCGATTGCTCAGCGGTGTGACGCGTGGCGCCACAGTACCGTGAAAAGCTTTCTGATCTCAGTAAAGGACTGTTGGACACCAAGATTATTAGACCGTCGACCTCTCCATGGGCCTCGCCGATCGTAATTGTTATCAAGAAGAACGGCGTCGACATTAGGTTGTGCATCGACTATCGGCTCGTAAATCGGTTAACTAAACTTATGGTGTACCCGATGCCGCTGCTTAATGATCTGTTGGAAGACCTGGACAAAACCTTGTGGCATTGTTCGCTGGACATGGCAAGTGGATTTTGGGTGGTCTCGATGACTGATCGAGCCCGTGAGATTCCCGCATTTGTGACACCGTTTGGTCTTTTTGAGTGGAACCGTATGCCGTTCGGTCTGAAGACCGCACCCCACATCTATCAAAGGTTGATAGACAACGCACTGTACGGACACTTCAAAAAATCAAGACCGATCGGGACCCTGCCGAAAGTTATGATGTGTTTACAGAGGGTGAACCCGATCGGGAAAGAAGACTGTCCGTTCTAGGGAGGCGGTCGTACATCGACGACATTCTGATACCTGCCTCGTCATGGAACGATCTGTGCAAAAAGGTTGAACGATTGTTGGAGACATGCGACCGCTGGAACCTATCTATCAGCGCCATAAAAAGTTTTTGGGGTATGTCCAAGGTCGCCTATTTAGGTCATATGGTCTCGAAAAATGGTCTAGAGACTAATCCTAAGGACCTGGATTCGTTAAGCAACCTCCCGTTTCCCAAGTCTCTGAAGGCAATGCAGTCCTTCCTAGGAAGTTTAAACTACTACAGCCGCTTCATCGAAGATTTTGCTATCTACGCGGCTGTGTTGTATGAGCTCCGGGAAGTGGACTACCATATGTTGCGCGAAGAAGACCGGGAAACTTTACATGGGGGCGCCGACTCTGGTCTTGCTGCAGATTGTCCGCAAGTGGAGGCCGAAGACCATATGAAGCGTGCAAAGTTTGCTTTTGGTATGTTGAAGGCTAAGATGGTGACGGCACCGATTTTGAAGCATTTCGATCCCGAAAAGGTCCCGACCATTATTGTATATGCTAGTCAGTGGGCCATTTCGGCCACTCTAGTACAAGATTTTGATGGTGTGTACCATCCGGTCACGTTCACGAGCAGAACGCTGAAGCCAAATGAAGTGAACTATGGAATTGTCGAGAAAGAAGTTCTGGTGTTGCTACGAATTCTGGATGTGTGTTACAACCTGCTGGTCGGCCGACCTATAAAGGTCCTGTCAAGGCGGTCTACTTTGGCCTGGCTATTATCAGCCAATGGGATGGACGGACGTCTAGGTAGATGGTCGGCGGTCTTGTCGCAGTGGACCCTCGAGGTCGTTAAGTGCACCAGGGGCGAGGAAGAGATATTGGGCACATTAGATGCCAGTATCACCCCTCGGTCTGAAGTGGACGAGGCATTAATAGCGATTGCCCCGAGGAAGCAACCTCGGCAGTCAGTTTCGAGACCGCCACCGACCGTCGACCATGATGAAGAGCTCTTTGTCTTAAGTTTTGACGGATCAGCAAGCGTGAAGAAGAAGGTCGGCGCCTATAGTGCCATATTGTGGAAGTTGCCACAATGGTCTATAGTTGCAGCCGCTGCCGATTTCACGACAGATATTACAGTTAACGAGGCGGAGTACCGAGGTCTACTTCTATGTTTGGACCTGCTGTCGTCGCAAGAGAAGGGGCGAGTCATCATATATGGTGACTCCAACCTAGTGATCAGGCAGGTCACCGGAGAGATCGACTGCAAGGCTCCACGGTTGAGGTCGTTAAATGATCGGGTAATGAAGGCATTGAAAGACCATCCCAACCACGAGCTGTTGCACGTGAAACGGGACTGGAACAGAAGCGACGACTACCTCGCGACCAAGGCCATGCGAGACCATACCGGGGCTACGATCACCGAGGAGGCCGTTCTTGATGAATTGATGAATATAAACAGGCTCCCCGAGGTGATCGGACCCAAGAACGCTCCGGACCAGGTGCATGTGATGGTCGCGACTAGACCGAAAGCTCGGAAGTCCCACAAACCGTTCCAAAGGAACGGTTGAGTGAATCTGTTGTGCAACGACTAAGGGTAGAACGGATCCTCAAGGCGCAGGACGAAGAAGAATGGATTGTGAATTTGAAGACCTACCTGCGCGGTGAATTGTCTAAGTTGACTAATGGTCAAGCGAAAGAATATGCCAAGATCACAGACAGTTACGAAGTGGATGAGGATGGTTTACTATATTACTGCCGCGATGCCGACCAAGACAGTGCAGACCGGAACCGATTGGCGAAATTGGTGATACCTGAGTTGCTGCAGCCGGATGTCCTCCATCACTACCATGTGAGTCTAGAAGGGGGACATCAGGGCATAGGCAGAACGTATCACAATATCAGGCCCCACTTTCACTGGAGAGGTCTTTTCCGAAGTGTACAGAAATATGTGGGTTGTTGTACGGATTGCGAGACCGGAAAGGGTAGACCGGTAATCAAAGGGTGATCGCCCGGAAATATCGAAGCTACCTACCCTTTCCAGGTCATAGCGATGGACCATATACCGTCGCTGCCTAAATCGACATATCGCAATACTGAGTTGTTGATCTGGGTAGACCTGTTCACCGGTCTAGTTATTGCGAAGGAAAGTGCGTCCCGGTCTGCTGAGCAGATCGCCAAAAGTTACGAAGAATGCGTGTTCCGAAGGTTCGGCGCCAGCGAGGTCATCAGACACGACCGAGAACCCGGTTTCATGGCCGAGGTGTTCCGGTCGTTTAACAATATGCTGGGCCAGAAACAGAGCGCGACGATGGCATTTTGTCCGCAAGCGAATGGATCGGCAGAAAGTATGGTACAAACTATTACAAGAGCAATCAAGATGTACGTTGCCGATCCAGATCAGCGAGATTGGGACGAATACGCAGAAAGGATGGTGTTTGCACTCAACTCGTCCACCGATCGGTTCCGAGGAGAAACGACTTTTTATCTTGCGTATGGATGGTACCCCCGGTCCACTCTTGAAGCCGCGATACCTATTGGCTGCACTCGGACCCGCGATCGTTATGCTCGACGTTGGCGCATGCAGGTCCAGAAACATTACCAGCATGCAAGAGAAATTGTCAACGAAAAGTTACGTCAAGCTACACAAGACCGGGCAGACCGGGACAACGACCAGGTCCAACCCCACGGTATAAAACCAGGGGAGAGGGTATGGTTGTACCTAGACCGAGTGAAGGAGGGCTATGGGAAGAAGCTGGCTCACATGTGGCACAGTCCTTTCCGTGTTGCCAAGCTGATTGGTGAACACGCTGCCCGTCTAGTAACAACCGGCACGGACTACAAGGTCTTCCCGATCGTACATGTGTCCAAGTTAAAACTGGTCCGAGAATTTCCTGATCGTCCCAAAATGCCCTGTCTAGTAGACGAGGCAGAACGGTTTGATTTCGATGAAGAATTACTGCCGGAGGAAAGTTGGGAACGACCGCTGGAGAAGGACGAATTTGAAGTGGAAAAGGTCTTAGATGTCCGATCGGTCAAGAAGACCAGGTTCGGACGGACCCACCGAGAATATCTGGTCCGATGGAAGGACCATGATGAAACAACTTGGATCGATGAGTCCGGCCTGAACTGTGGAGCACTACTACGAGAATTCGAACGGGACCGAGTCAGTCGGAACCGTTTCGCAGTGATGCAGACCCATGAAGACCAAGACCAAGACATGCAGTAGCATCGGTCTTCCCGACCGGTGTGAAGAGGTGGAAGGTCTTGTGTCTTGTGTATTGTGTATTGTGAATATGTGACGAATTGGAATAGTGGAGTGACGAACGTGGATTGTTTTTTCGCGATGTAAGTGGAACGGTTGGTGATAACGTGTCTAGTGAAACTCTGGAGAAAGTGGTGGAATTAGCTCAAGTGATTTGATGACCGAACATGTGAAAAAGAACGATGATATATATTAAATGTTATCTGGTCGACTACTTACGACCTCACTCGCCATCACCCCACAGACGTCCGACGGTCAACGACGGATGATTTTCAACTTGGTACTGGTACTGGTTACGCCAAGGTTCTTGTTGGTCTAGTTGGACCAAAGCATCCTTGAGGTCCAAGACCGGTGTAATGCACCCAAGACCGGGGTACCATGTGCCACCGTCAGACAGCAGCCGGGTCCTCTCGACGCGACGCCGCGGCATATGAAGTACAACTGGATATAAGAACACATCGACGTCGCACTCGTGGGCCAGCATCCGGTACAAAAACATATTGGCACAGGGACTGCCAGGCCTCACCCGCTCTGATCCGACGCCGCTTGCGCTTGTTCTGGATGGTCGCCAAGCCAGGGTCTTGCCGAACTCGTTACGGGGGAAGAGAAGAACTGTCTATTGCCACGTTGGCCAACAAAGCATCTTTGTGGAGCTTGGACGTCCCAGGCAAGACCGTAGGTGTTGACTTTGTCGACGCATGAAGTGGTGGAGCGCCACCATGCGGGCCGGTCTTCTTGGTCTGCTCCGAAGTCGATGTAACTTGAACAAAACTTTCATGTGGACTTGTTCGCGACTTGGTTGTGATGGGGAAAGCAAACTCCGAATCACCGGAGTCTTCTCCGGAGTCATCCTAGACGAGACCTCTGAATACTTGGCATGGTCAGCACGAGGGCGCGAGGGCGCTTGAGTTTTGGCAGGGTTGGAGGCATCACTCACGTCCAATCTTGGGTTCACGAAAAGCGCCTGCGTCTTGGCTCGCTTATGGGGCACCGCACGCTTCCCTTCGAGTTCGGGGTCGCGAGCTATGCCCCTCGCCCTCGAGCCACCCGGCGCGCTTGCGCGCTTCTTGGAATTTTATAAAATATTGGACTGTGGAATTTTGGCCAATGGATGGCGCCGGTCTTGGTCCTGGTGCAAGTCGACAAGGGCGGCCGACGCAGACCGGTCTACGCTGGAGGCTGAAACCGGATGCCGACGAGGACGCAACAAGTCAACCAAGCGCTGATGACATTCTTTTAATACCTCCCGACGACCGTTTGCTGCCTGCGTCCAATCGTTCGACTTGCGTTCACAAGACTGGACCTCCTCGGTCTGGTCTTGAATCGAAATTCGGAGCTCAGTGAGACGCCTCTCGAGGTCGTCGCTTTGAATGCTCAACGTGGTCTGGTCAAGCAGGTCTTCTGCTTGCTGCTGTTGGACCAGCACAAGCGCTCCAGAAGATGAAGCTGATGAGCCTCCAAGCGGGTCAACCTATTGGGCGCGTTTATTAGTCCGGTCAAAATCTGACTCAGCTGGAGGTCATGCGTGTTCGACTGCCAATCGGCGGCATGCAGGGCATTGATCGCCTTGCTGATGCCAGGAGGTATACGGGCTGGAGGTATACGGGCTGAAGACAAACGAAGGTTAGAACAGGTCCAAGGTGAAGACCGGACATGCATGCTTACGTTGTGTCGCCTGTTGAGCAATCAGATCCTGGAGACGTGCGATCTCTTCAAGTGCGTCTTGCAACTGCGCGTCGGTCCCGGTCTGATGCCCTGCCGATGTCTGAGGTGCAGTAGAACGATGGGGGCTGCCAGACCGGACCGACCGGACCGACCGGACGGGCGAAGTGACATGCGATGACGTGGTATGCGAGGTTCCTACAAGAACGGTCGTTAAGGAAATACAAGAAGGTCATGTCCAGCAGTGCAAGTACCTGGAACGGATGAAGAAGATGGTTGCTCCATGTCGGAAAAGTCTGAATGACCAAGGTTCAACTGAATTTGATGGACTAGGTCAGACCGTTGTCGTTGTGCGACACGGTATGATTCGGGGGCGGCTGTGGAGAAGCGTGCCCAAAATTTGACACACTTCTGGATAAGTTTTGTCAAGGCATTTAGTCTAATTTCGGATTGGTTTATACAAGGGGGCTTTTCAGCCTATCAGACTCAAGAAGTGTCAAGAACGCAAGTTTTGGTGAGTCACGCGACTTTGGGTATTTTACATATTTTTGTGTGGGTACATTTAGGGACTATAGGGTAGTAGTTTTTTAGTTGTGGTTATTCCAAGTAAGAAGTCTTTTGGTTGCAGGATTTTTCTAAGTAGAAATCCTTTGGTCTTGGTTCACACCACAGCTAGGGGTCGCCGTTCTTCCCTTTTCGTACGCTAGTCGCCTCCTCCCGCCGCGGAGTGTTTGGGGGCAGAGGGTCGAATTATCCCCTCTAGCCCATTATACCCAGTCTGGACGCGCCGCACGCGCACTTTGGCCCACCGGAAGTCCCTCGACGGGAGTACGATTTGGCGATCTCAACACCTCAACTTAAGTACGTTTGGAACGTGCTATTCACTGGATTGGTCTTGGCGTGGAGATATCGTTTGTGGAGTTTCACGAGCATATTGGGTCTTTACGAAGACATATTGGCTTGTTTTAATATTGGTTGGAAACTAGACCGGTTTTGGTCTTATTTCGTATTGGTCAGGGGCTAGACCGGAACGGTCGGTCTACCCTCTATTATTTCGTATTGGTCAGGTCTTGATCGTTTGGACGATCGACCTATTGGAAGTTATCTCTTGGAAGTGTTTCTGGTCTGTTTGTGTCTGGGGTGAAGAGTTCCGCCCCAGAGATACCTACCCAGATCGGTCTTCTATATTCAAGACCGGTTCGATCCAATCTGCGATCCCGATCCACCGAGTGTGTAACTAGCCCATTCCATCGGGTACACAAGGTGAGATGAACACTAAACAATCGGACCAAGTGGGTTCTGATGACGACCGGTCGTCTGCTTGCAGCGGACGATCGGACCAGATCTCGAGTGGTGGTCCGCGGAGTACCCCGTCCGAAAGTTGGAAGGCTGGGCGCGATGTTGGTAGTCAGGTTATCGATGCTAATGTTTTCGATTTCGAACTTGACTCCACCACATCAATATACACCCCGTTGATTTAGTCCCTGCTTGGACATCTTCTTCCTTACTTCATGAACTGTTAGGTGATACATTTCTCGCCACAACGTGTGCTTGGTGTTGGAGATATCACGCGTGATTAATTTTCGTTTAATACTGGATTTACTATTGGACATTTTCGACTCAAGTTTTCGACTGCATCTGCTCTATGTATTCGACTACTATCAACATGCCCAATAACGAGAAAGTTCCTTGTTAAAATGTCTCGTAGCCTCGGATCTCTATCCGAGGCTATGTTCGCTGGCTTTCTAGATAAGCGGAATACCGTATCGACCTATACACGCGGTATTTGCGCCGCAGTGGTACCGCAGTAAGATTTACCATCTTACTGGATCAGTCTACGAAGACCAATACCTCTGTCTTCCGACTACTTGGGGCGGAAGACCAAAAGCAAAGTCCATGGAAATGGTCTTCCAACACTATGTTGGTATTTAAGCCCTGTCTGTGCAGATTGCGCAGGGTTTACGCAGTGCCAGTCTCGCAAGCGCGTAGGATCTTTTGTACCCATTATACTGGTTCCTCCAGTAGAAGTCGCGGTTCCTCCAGTTGAAGTCGCGTGCGAGAGAAGCCTATGTCCTCTCCCGACCTTGATGCCCTGTGGGAACATTGATACGAACTTCATTTTGTCGGTCTGTGCTTTACAGCAGCAGACCATCGTACACTTGATATAGCGATGGTCACTTATCGATGGTTGAATTCTTTTCAATTATTTCTTGTCCTTTTTGAAAATAATTATTCTAGAAGAAATGCATTTTTTGCTTAACTATTAGTGTACAATTGCATCGAGATCATGGTACGCTGATGTCTAATTTCGGGCCGTTTGTAGACCTTAACGCAATCCAACCTCTTGTTTTCATAGTCTGTCACGCTTCACACGACATTTGGTGATCTAAAAATTGAAATTTGCTGCGATACAGCCCCGCGTACTGCCGAAGTACGACAAGGTTTCAATTTCGCTAGACTTTAAAGTTATAGCTTGTTCACTAAATTATGTAACCACCGGTAGAATTTCTTAGCACTTTGTGCAAGTGGATTGTATAATGGCACGAAATTTCACCGGTAAGGATGCCATCTCTCTAGTTTTCTTCAAATTTTGCGTGACAACTTTTCCTTTTTTCGATTTATACATGCAGTAACATGAAAGGCTTTATGGTACAAGGAGGAGACCCGACAGGAACAGGAAAAGGTGGTGAGAGCATCTGGGGTGGAGCTATCGATGATGAATTTCACCCACAGAACAGAGTACGACGTTCTGAGATAGAAGAGACCGATATCCATTCGCCACTAAAGCACAGATATGTGTGCCTTTATTGAGCAGCACAATTGCCGTGGGATCGTATCTATGGCCAACAGCGGGCCTAATACGAATAAGCAGCAATTTTTCATCACGTACTCCAAGCAGCCACATCTGAACAATGTCTACACGATCTTTGGCAAGTACGTAAAGTTTCATGTACTCGCCAAATGCGAGTAATGTAATTGTAGATAAGGACTGTCTTATAAATACTGACTATTCATTGCCTCGATCCTTTGATTGCCAGGGTTATCGACGGTATGGACACACTGGATGCCATGGAGAAGACGCCGGTAGACACGAAAAACCGTCCGCTCAAAGACATTGTGATCAAGTCTGTCACGATCCATGCGAATCCCATCGCCGATACGTAAAGTTGAGTAGGAAGCAGATGGAATAGCGAGCGGCACTGGCTTTATTTAGTATGCCTTACACGAAACGTGTCATGAAGAGCGTAATGTCGTCCGGTTTTTTAGTTTCCATGTCGGCCATGAGTCGGAGCTGCATCAGAGAGTAATGGTGCTTACGTGACGACTTGCGCAAAAGCAGATGTCTGTCTAGAATTTGTTTCCCTTCGTGCCGTTTCATGAGCTCGTGAGACAGTGCCATGTGATCGACGCCACTTGCATCTAGTGGACCATCACCAGCAATTTTCGCCTCTTCAAGTGTGCGTTCTCGGTACTCCAACATAGCTGCCGTCGCGAACGGATAAAGATGACACTCATTGTCTTCATTCAAGGGATGCATCTTGGATAGCTTCACTAGTTGGTCACACACACTTTGCAATCCCGACCCTTCTGACTCCCACAGCTCCGGGGCCGCGAGAGCTCCAGTAATATCATCTTTGTACAGATTGTCACCCAGTCCGTCTGAGAAAGTTAAACACACGTCACCTTCCTCAAGCGCAAAAGTTTGGACGACGTAGTCTTGCGGCATCACTTGTTGGTGCAAATTAACATTTGTAGGCACATTAAATTCGCGTAAGACGGCCAGTGTCTCATAGACCAACTCACCCCGTCGAACGACCACGCACTTGGAATCTCCAAGCGAAAATGTCAACAGTCTCCCTGTCCATCGATTAAAGTACGACACAACTAAAGTAGTTGCCAACCTCGATTTTCTATGCTGAAAGCAGTTAATCCGCGCTGTTTTAATGGCGTCCACCACGGCTCCTTCAAACGTTGCTTGATCCAGTTGTTCGCTGTCATGGTTGGTCACTTCTTCTAACGCAGCACGTACACATCGCACAACTTCCGTCGCTATGATCGATGAAGAAGCTGGCTCGCCGTCAAAAGTACCCAGCGAGTGACGTCCAAATGGGGATGACACTCCATCTGCTACAATGTGGAAATAATTGGAAGCGGCTCCAGCGTCTTCTCCATGATACTCAAACGCTGTGTGGGCATGTTGAAGCGTGTGGTGCTCGTCCCACTGAAATTTGTTATGACTCGATACCAGCGGCTTGTTTGTAATTGGATTATTCACCTTCAATCTCCATCCGCCATGGTTGAAACCAGTTGCTTTCTTCGTAAAAAAGTCAGATCGGGATCGAATTTTTGCAAGCTTTTGGTGAGTTTGACTTGACACTTTGTGAAAGGCACAGACTAGCGCATTGGCTGGTGATGAAGTTGCCGGTAATAAATCGCCTAACGATGTCGAGCGACGTTTGTTGAATGAAAGTGTTGATGCTGGCATGGCTACAGGCACGGCTGGGGCTGAGCGCCATATCGAGTGCTCGTCTTCGTCTGATTTTTGGTTTGCCCGGCGCATTTTTGACAACGTCGTAGACTGAAAGACAGGAGACATATTTCTAACTGCCACTCTAATTTAATATAAGCTATGCGGTGAGTGAGGACTTTTTCAAGGGTGCGAATTTATCAGAATGACTTGAAATAGCAGCTGACTCTGCTGGGGTTTAGTGGGCGGTAAACTGCTGGGCGCACTGGTTATTTGACTGGTTAGGATCAAAACTCGACTTGTTACTACGATGCAACGAGGGGCAATGCTTAAAGTGCAAACTGCAAACGCATGAAAAAGTTTAGTGAGTTGCAGCTCGGGCAAGTTACATTTTTATTGCTCATTTTTCTTCACCCCCTTCGATCGAAAGGAATAGCTCGCCGCCTGTTTGTTGCCTGGTTTCAGTAAATAAGCGTAATCCATAAGACTGATCCATCTACATCTGTAACCGCGTTCTCGGAATTTATTGCTAAAATTATATTGACTCTTAAATATTATATTAATGATTCGTTACAACATACAAAGAGAAGGAACGTAATCTGTTGAACCACTCGGGCCTGTCCTCTTTGGTCACACTTTAACAACAGGTAGGCCTCGAATGTCTACAAGACTGCGAATTAAGTGTCGTAAATCGACGACAGTGAGGGTCCCATCTTCGTTTGGCTCAAAATTATTGCAATTTGAGGTAACTAATGGCTCTAGCTGAGCCAAGTCTTGAGTTCGCCTATTCTCCAGTTTTATCCTCGATGCTGTGTATGCATCATATGAATATAATCTCTGTTGATACAGGATCGTGGATAACATCTGTCAAAGTCAAATTTAGCTAATACTGCAGAGAACACTCCATATATAGCCGCTTAAATGTGCATATCTTACATAAGAGGACCTGATAATCGACGAATGCATTTCCTTAATTAAGTTCATTATACTTAAGACGAGTGTATTGTGGCGCTTCCATAGGTTTTCAGGTGTCTGTTGGTGTTGAACGTTATGTTGAAAATTTGCACACTGTACCGGTTACATAGCACACGGTACCAAAGTATTTTTCATTTTTAGTAATGCTAATTTCGTCCTAGAGTAGAACCTGTCAAATTTAATAGCCTCGGGACCACCACGAAGTTATTAATTCTAAAAGGTTCTTACATCTGACAGGTATGGTTTTTTGCTGACATCATGCAATAGGTAGTAAACTGCTGATATCATCTATTTACTAAGGGCCAAAAAAGCGAAATTTTGCCCTGATTTTGCATATAAAATGGGCACTTCTCTCCTGGTTTTTTCTTTTTTCCGCACTCCATTCACTCCCCCCATCCAGCCATTCCAATGCCTCCTAGAGTCAACAAACCACCTCGTAAGACAATGACCGATGCCGTCCGCATCGCTCTTTGTCAACACAAGCGCACAAACCCCAATCTCACACACAGTCAGCTGATAAGTGGCTAGAAGAAACCCACAACATCTTAGTTAGCCAAGGCACGATCTCAAACACGCTGAAGCAGTCAGATGCCCTGCTTCGCATTGATGTTGAAAACACCAATGTCAGCATCAAGACGCACCGCACCGTCACTTATCCTCGTGTCGAAGAGGCCCTGATCCAGTGGGTCAAACTCTACGAGGCACAAATCAACATCTCAGGAGACCTCATTCGTGAGAAAGCCGCCATTTTTTACGGCGGCTTTATCCCGATGCGTCGCCAACGTACGAGTTCTCAAATGGTTGGCTGGAGTATTTCAAAAAGCGTCATGGATATCAATCATACCGCCGCTTTGGAGAAAGCGGCTCCGTCAACATGACGCTTCTTGCTGAGAGCCTGTCCAAACTTCGCCAATGTCTTGACCAATATGAATGGAAATACATTTAAAACATGGATGAAACTGGCCTTTTTTATCGAATGCAAGCCGACAACTCGCTTGCAACACAACAACTGGAAGGACGGAAGCAAAAGAAGGAACGCATCACGATTTCTGTCTGCAGCAACGGGGATGGTTCTGACAAGTTGCCGCTGTTGGTGATTGGCAAGTCAATGAACCCTCGATGCTTTAAAAATGTCAATCGAGACTCATTCGGCTGCAAATACCATGCAAACGCAAAAGCATGGATGACGCAGAATGTTTTCAAAATTTGGCTGACGGATTTCGACAAAAGAATGCATGGACACAAAGTTCTGCTGCTGCTCTACAACTCCAGCGTTCACATCCCCATCAAGAACCTTCTGGCGCAGTTCACCTTGGTCAACACAAAAGTTGTCTACCTGCCGCCGAACACCACATCGAAGATTCAACCTTGTGATGCTGGCATCATTCGCAACTTCAAGGCCTATTATCGTCGGCGGTTCAACCGGATGCTTTTGGAGCGGATTGAGGACAATGTTGCCAATCCCGAAAAAATCAACGTTCTGGATGGGATTCGCATGGCCGTGGCAGCATGGAAGAACGATGTGAAGCCGCAGACGATTCAAAACTGCTTCAGACATTGCTCAAGTTGTTCTGAGTCTTCCAGTGAAACTGTTGCTGCAGCTGAAGTTGAGCCTCCGCAGGAAGTCATCCAGGAATTAGAGGAGCAAATACGCCAGCTTCGGTACAGCAATCCGATGGACATCCGCAACCTGCTCAATTATCCCGCCGAGCAGGAAGTCAGTTATGTTCCGGATTAAGAAGATATTGTTGCGGAGATTCTCAACACGTACGAAAACTTTGGAGTTCCAGAAGATCCAGAAGGCGAGGATGACAGTGAAGAACCTCCAACGATCTCCGACGCCGAGGCGAATCAGATGTTGGTAAAGCTGCAGATTTAGTGGATGCAACAAGCAGATTCTACTTCAGCATCATTTCCTGCCACGCTTCAGATGATGAAGGATCATTCGTTTAGTATTCGCCAGAAAATACTTACACAAACTAGCAAAACACAGTACTTTCAGTAGAAGTCACAGAAAAAATATAAAGAATTATTAATCTTATACTGGTCGGGAATGACCGAAACCTATTAATTATTAGTTATTAGTTTTTTGGCTTGGCCCAAGTCGGGACCGACGTTTTTTATTAATTATGACGGGTTATTAGTTTTGACAGTATTAAATCTGACAGGTTCTACTGTATGTAAGTGCTAAAATTGGGTATTTATACATAGTGTTAATTACATAACTGCTATTAGTACCGCAATGGATTCAACACATAGTCCCTTGTATATTACATGGTAGGAAAGATAATCACTTCTTAATACACGTCCACATTCGATTGAGCAAATCCCTGACTTGGTTATTGTAGCCGGTGCGTATACGCACGGTGCGGCTAGCGCACAGAGGAAGAATTTCCTTAAAGCGGTGCCTACCGCTACTTAGCCGATACGCCCTTATAAAGGGCTTAGTAGGAGAGAGCTCTCCTACTCGGGGCCAAGATTCCCGGGTTAGTTTACTCTAGCCTTTGCTAGTGCCTTAACGGCAAGGCTCCCTTACAAAGGGTGTAGCTAAGGGTAGGGCTCCCCTTACGCTACGGCACTCATTACACGCACGACCGGTCGAGGTCGTGCCTCTGTACGAAAGAGTGAAAAGTAAACTGAATATATTTAATATGTAATTATTTAAACTAATATAAACTATATGTAACACTAAGTAGAATATTCCTAATTCGTACCTAGCTAAAATGTAGTGTACACACCTGTGTACTGACACGTGGATGGCTGACACACCACCACACCAAGGGCCCATGCCCCGATTGGTTAAAATAACCAAAGGTTCGAAACCTTTCAACCCGGCCAATACTGACCTCAACCGTGGTGTACGCATGTACACCAACACTCAGTGTTACCCGAATGTAACCCCGTTACATCCTCCCCCATCAAGACTATTGCTTACGCAATAAACAAAATTTAGTTGGAGAACTCCAACGCCAGTTTCCCTGGCCATCCATATGTACACCTCCTGTGGTGCTATGGCGTCTGCTCTAGAAGAGGTAGACTACTCCGAAAACTCGGAAGTGGATGCCTTTGGGGATACCTCCCCAATGGTGAGCCGCTCCGACAGTGCCGAACGGCGTTGTCGGCAGCCTAATCCCTTCCCCACACGAGAGGAAAATGCACTAACCAGTGCGGCACCCCTTCCCGTATCGGATGATACATCCGAATCGCCTAAGGCGATCATCACTAATGAGCCGGACGCAGCTCAAGACTCCCAACTTGCCGCACAGGCACTAAGGGCTGCGTTGCGCGCCCCCAAACGCCCGTCAAGTGCGGCTTATAATTTCGATCGTCCTCGTGACCTTCCAAGATGGGCCAGGCGTTTGGTAAGGACTAGTCTAGCGTCCTATACCCCTGGCCCCGCGGCTGAACAGCCGTACCAACGCGAACGCCGTGAGAAACTCCGGCAACAACTGCTTACACAAAAGCAGTTCACTAGCGTCTCGTACCGAGAGCGCTTAAACAGGCAGGCACAAGGTGCCCCTGTTGAGAACCTCCGCGAGGTTCATTTCGTTCTTTCTACGGGAGAAAGTGCCGATGACGCAGAGAAGAAGTTCCGCGCTTGGGCGGAAGGGGAGAAGCTTCTCCCCAGATTCGATGAGCTGCATGACAGCTATTCCCGTCGAGACATTTGGGTGGAGAGGGTTTTGCGCCTTACATTTGCCAAAGCTAAGGCGATGGAGCAACTACGTGCTCAGTATCACACTCGCTACGCCAGCGCCCCTGTCTACACCATGGTGTCCGGATACAGTGTGGTCGCCACATCTGCCTCCGGCAAACTCCCACTTATTGGGAGTGAAGGGGCTTCTGATGCCCCTCTGGTCGTTGACCTACAGCGGGATTCTCCCGCTCAAAAGCGTCAACGACGTCGCGGCAATCCTTCCGTAGGGGAGTCTCGAACTCCCACGAACTCTGTGAGTGTGGATAACCTTTCCACTTCACCAGATACTGGGTTTGACCCCGATGATGGCTCCGCGCCATCAGCCGCTCCACATGAAAGTGTGGAGTACTCTCCGCATCGAGCATTGGAGGAGGAGGTCGCGCAATTGCGACGTGAGATTCGCGCGCGCTGTGATCGACACAGCCTTCGCATCCATGATCTCCACGAGGGGATCCGCGATGAGCGGGATGCCACTGATCGCTTCGAGAGGCGGCTTGCCTCTCTCGAGACGACCGTTGCGGAGCTTTGTCGTCGCATTTTAGCCCTCTCGGGCTTCCTTCGCCCTGCGGTGCCTTACGGCTATCCGCCGTTCCACCCTCCTCCAGGAGGGGCCCCGCCTCCGGGTCCTGGTATGGCTTAAGCATACCGACATAAAAGGTTGGATGCGTACGCATCGCCTTCGGGATGTCTAAGGTGTACGACAAGCCCTTTCGGGCTAACACCTTAAAGGGGCCCACAAACCTGGGGCACAGTTTATTGCGCAACACATTTGAAACTGCATGTGTAGGAAGATTTTTAGCGTTTAATAAAACACTTTCTCCCACTTTGTATACCCTTTTGTTACGCCGCCCCTTGCGTCAGCTTAATCCTTCTGCTTGTCTTGGCTTTCCGCCATGGCATCGCAGACGTGTCTTAGGACACTAAGGCGCGTCGAGAAAAACTTATTGATGTGCTTTCGCACAGATACAGGGCTAACATCGGGGAATCCTCCCCCCTCAACACCTGGGCCACATACACGTGGCGTTAACGGAACCCTCGGATTCACCAATCCGTTCACGTAAAACGGGGTAAACCCCGTAGATGCATGTATCGAATTGTTGATAGCAAATTCAACAATCGGGAGCATCTCACTCCAACTCTTTGGAGAATCCGGACATAAACTCCGGAGAATATCCTCCACAACGCGAGTAACGCGTTCCGTCTGACCGTCCGTCTGCGGATGATCCGCAGTGGACATGACAAGCTTGGTGCCTAGCACTTCAAACAACGCTCCCCAGAATTGTCCCGTAAAACGTGGATCCCTAACCGATACAACGGAATCGGGTAGACCATGCTCTCGAAAGACACAGTCTAGGAACACTTTTACTGTTCCTTGTCCATCTATGGACTCTGGCACTGCCGCCAGGTGAGCCATCTTGCTCAAACGGTCTACAAAGACCAATATGCCGGTGTTCCCGGCCTTATCCTTCGGAAACCCGAAGATAAAATCCATGCTAATGGATTTCCAACACTCCGTAGGAACCGATAAGCTCGCCAAAGGCGAAGCTGAACTTGCAGAGGGTTTAACCCTCTGACACGTATCACAGGTGCGTATATACGCACCGACCCACTTATACATATTGGGCCACCAATAAAAAGCGCTTAAAGCGCTGTAGGTCTTATCCCGACCTAAATGACCCCCGGTAGGGGTGTCATGTGCCTCAAAGAGGACTCTATACTTCAGTTCCTCATTATGAGGAACAACCACCCGCGGAGTGTCCTCCGCACTCGTGCTATAAAATAACAGACCGTCACAGTACCTGTAACGGTGTAAACGAGCTCTAGCTCGACTTGACAGGGTTGGCTCAGACGAGCCAAGACCCTTTTCACCTAACGCGCGGATAAGCGCCGTACATTGAGGGTCTTTCTCATACGCCTGGCGGATGAGATCTACCACAGACGTGGTGACGAATGTCGCGTGAGCGAGCTCGTAATCGGGACGACGCGATAACGCGTCCGCAAGCACGTTCTGCTTGCCAGGTTTATACTTAACCTCAAAGTTGTACTCCGCAAAGAAGGAGAGCCAACGGGCCATCCGTTGCGAGAGATGAGGCGACTTTGTCGCTGTCCGTAAGGACGCGTGGTCCGTATAAACCACGAACGGCTTTGAGCCGAGTAGGTGAACCCTCAATTTGACAAGAGCATACTTCATTGCAAGTAGCTCCTTATCATGAACGGGATAATTCCTTTCTGCAGCTTTAAGCTGCCTCGACTCAAACGCAATTACGCGTTCCCTTCCTGCATCGTCTGCTTGTAACAAAGCACATCCGATTGCGAAATCGGAGGCGTCGCAGACGACACTAAATGGTTTTCCAGAGTCTGGGAGAGCAAAAACGGGAGCTTTTAACAAGCTCCCCTTAACCGCTTCAAAAGCGTTTTGGTGTTCAGTTTTCCAACACCAATTAACATCCTTCTTAAGAAGGTCGGTCAATGGCTTCGCCATTTCAGCGTAGTTCTCGCTGTACTTGTGGAGATAGTTGGCTAATTCAAGCCACTTCCGTAAATCTCTAAGATTTACAGGCGAAGGCCACTCCACAATGGCTTTCACCTTCGCCGGATCCGCCCGCACTCTATCCTTACCGATGAAGCATCCGAGGAAAGGAATTTCCTCAGCACCAA
>CM047582.1:15856940-15870105 GCA_026184515.1 Peronosclerospora sorghi | reverse complement strand
ATGTCGGAAAAGTCTGAATGACCAAGGTTCAACTGAATTTGATGGACGAGGTCAGACCGTTGTCGTTGTGCGACACGGTCTGACTCAGGGGCGGCTGTTGAGAAGCGTGCCCAAAATTTGGCACACTTCTGGTCAAGTTTTGTCAAGGCATTTGGTCTAATTTCGGATTGGTTTAAACAAGGGGGCTTTTCAGCCTATCAGACTCAAGAAGTGTCAAGAACGCAAGTTTTGGTGAGTCACCCGACTTTGGGTATTTTACATATTTTTGTGTGGGTATATTTAGGGACTATAGGGTAGTAGTATTTTAGTTGTGGTTTTACCTTTTAGTACAGAGGTTATACCTTTAAGTAAGTAAATCTTTTAGCTTTCGGATAAGTGGCTGAAACCTCTTCTGGTCTTGGTTCACACCACAGCTAGGGGTCGCCGTTCTTCCCTTTTCGTACACTAGTCGCCTCCGCCCTCCGCGGAGTGTTTGGGGGCAGAGGGTCGAATTATCCCCTCTCGCCCATTATTCCCGGTCTGGACGCGCCGCACGCGCACTTTGGCCCACCGGAAGTCCCTCGACGGGAGTACGATTTGGTGATCTCAAAACCTCAACTCAAGTACGTTTGGAACGTGCTATTGACTGGATTGGTCTTGGCGCGGAGATATCGTTTGTGGAGTTTCACGAGCATATTGGGTCTTTACGCGGACATATTGGCTTGTTTTAATATTGGTTGGAAACTAGACCGGTTTTGGTCTTATTTCGTATTGGTCAGGGGCTAGACCGGAACGGTAGGTCTACCCTCTATTATTTCGTATTGGTCAGGTCTTGATCGTTTGGACGATCGACCTATTGGAAGTTATCTCTTGGAAGTGCTTTTGGTCTGTTTGTGTCTGGGGTGAAGAGTTCCGCCCCAGAGATACCTACCTACCCAGATCGGTATTCTATATTCAAGACCAGTTCGATCCAATCTGCGATCCCGATCCACCGAGTGTGTAACTAGCCCATTCCATCGGGTACACAAGGTGAGATGGACACTAAACAATCGGACCAAGTGGGTTCTGATGACGACCGGTCGTCTGCTTGCAGCGGACGATCGGACCAGATCTCGAGTGGTGGTCTGCGGAGTACCCCCTCCGAAAGTTGAAAGGCGCGCGATGCTGGTAGTCAGGTTATCGATGCTAATGTTTTCGATTTCGAACTTGACTCCACCACACGGACGCAACACGACGACCTCGTCGATTTCATCTGCTTTCAAAGCAGTCTCAAACTCGTTGAAGGACATCTCCTCCAACGACAACAGTTCGCCTACCCCAGGCAACCGTTCCAAGCTTACGCCTTCTGTGACAACACCTGTCACACTATTCAGCATCCTGTAGGACTGCTGACTACTGCCCTCGAGTCTCATCCCGAGACCCAGATGGGGGGAGTCAATTGCCCCATCTACTGGAAGCGCCACGCGCCTATCCACAGAGTTTTCTACCTCTAACACCGGTGACTCGCCGGTCTCGCCTATAACGGCGTAATCGGAATCATTTCCGACGTGCGAAAGAGACGAAATTCCGGTCTCTTTGCTTGGAAGCGCCTCGCGCTTAACCACAGGGGTCTCTACCCCTACCATTGGAGCCGCAACTTGTTCGCCGGACACGGCGTGGTCGGAATCAATTCCGATCTGTAGAAGAGACGAACTTCGGGTCTCTTCTCTAAGCGCCTCGCGCTTACGCTCAGAGGATTCCACTTCTATCACTGGCGACTCACCAGTCTCGCCTACATCGGCGCGGGGATTAACCGCCGAATCCCCCTCGTTAAGAAACTCTTCCTTAACGCCATTGGGAATGATCGTTTCAGACATCTCAATATCTGGCATCTCACGCCATAATCGCTTTTGCGATCGAGCAAAGGTGGGTTCATGACTCGCCAATGCTTCACCCTACCGCGGGTGCGTTGAGCCAATGGACTTAGACTTCCAGTCTATCCATGGCTCCAAGCGTTCCAGCCACTTCATGACCAGACTGAGGTCATACCTCGAGTCCAAATCCAGGACTAGGCAACGTTCTAAGCTGTCGAAGTCTGCAAACTTCAGCATAAGGTCAATCGAGACCTTGGGTACAGAAACCTGTACGCCCGTCGCAAGACGGACCGTGACAACGTCACAAGAACGTGCCTCTAGGGCCTCGGCATACAGCCGACTCTTCACAACAGAAGCCCGTCTGACATAATTGTCAGACGCTCCAGAGTCTATCAAGACTCTCCAAGGCTTATCAAAGCCTTTCACGTCCGCAAGGACTACCAGCAAACCTGGCTGGTACACCAACTCGGTGCTAGAAAGCACCGCTTCCCACGGGGCTTCGTGCTGTCGTCCCCTAACCTGGGGCTTAACAGCACTGAGGGGTCCCACAGTAAGGCGCTCCGCATCTATTGGGAGCCGCTGTTTCCCGACGGCTTGGGCGAGGGCCTTTTTGCCGCCCTCGGTCCCTTCCAGCGACTATCTCGCTGGGGATTTTGTGGACATCTGTTCCTCAGATGATCCATGCTCCCACACAGGAAGCATCTCAGCGGCCCACGTCGCTGCAACAGAGCCAAGAGCTCTGTCTCGAAGCTCTGTGAAAAAGAGTCCGAATGACTCTTAACGGGAGGTTTCTCCTCCGCTTCGACCTGACTCAGGTCCATGGGTTCGGGACCCACCTTAGAAGAACGGAAGTTCCTCTCGGCGTTGAACGCCATCTTGAATGCCTCTTCCAGGGATTAGGGTCGGCATCGGAACAATTCCGAACGTGCTGGCCCTTTTCTCAGGCCTCCCATGAAGACGGGGATTGACACATCGTCCGAATACGTTTTCGCGTACATCCCTGCCAACAGGGTCTTAAGCTACTG
This sequence comes from Peronosclerospora sorghi, assembly GCA_026184515.1. Lineage (NCBI taxonomy): Eukaryota > Oomycota > Peronosporomycetes > Peronosporales > Peronosporaceae > Peronosclerospora > Peronosclerospora sorghi. Next base: position 15,867,248 of record CM047582.1, on the reverse strand, counting down.
GATATAAATCTCCAGGTCCTTAGTGCCTTGACGGCACCTCAGGAACGCCAGTTGATTCTGGAAAACAAGATCATGCGTTGCTTACATGTCCATGAGCTTCTGCTTAAGGACCTTCCATGTTGGTAACACGTCCGTGATTGACTCCGAACACGTAAACGCCCATGTACGGGCTCTGCCCGTAATATGGGCCAACTCAAGTCCCACTTGCAAGTGATCAGCGGTCATATTCGCTGTGGCGAAGGCCGTTTCTACCTCTCGCAACCAAACATAAAGGTTGTCACCCTTCTCTCCGGTGAACTCCTTTATCTTAAACGATAATGGCGGTCTCACCCCCGTGGAATGACCTCCACTACAACTCGCCTCATGAGCGATGAAGGCATTTACCCTTGCTTGCCTTTACGGCCTCAAGGCCCTGCCCCACTAGGAGCTTCATGCCTTCGTCACCCAATAAGGGTAACAGCCTTTTAAAGGCTTCCTGCTGGACGAGGGTCAAACTATCCCAATCGTCCTGATTCATCCTTTGCAGAGGTTGCCTTAGTCTACCAACACAGGTGTTGGATTGACTACAAGTGCTACCAGATGTAGCCGGTTCGTATACGCACGGTGCGGCTAGCGCACAGAGGAAGACTCTTCCTTAAAGCGGTGCCTACCGCTACTTAGCCGATACGCCCTTATAAAGGGCTTAGTAGGAGAGAGCTCTCCTACTCGGGGCCAAGATTCCCGGGTTAGTTTACTCTAGCCTTTGCTAGTGCCTTAACGGCAAGGCTCCTTTACAAAGGATGTAGCTAAGGGGAGGGCTCCCCTTACGCTACGGCACTCACTACACGCACGACCGGTCGAGGTCGTGCGTCTGTACGAAAGAGTGAAAAGTAAACTGAATATATTTAATATGTAATTATTTAAACTGATATAAACTATATGTAACACTAAGTAGAATATTCCTAATTCGTACCTATCTAAAATGTAGTGTACAGACGTGTGTACTGACACGTGGATGGCTGACACACCACCCCAAGGGCCCATGCCCTGATTGGTTAAAATAACCAAAGGTTCGAAACCTTTCAACCCGGCCAATACTGACCTCAACCGTGGTGTACGCATGTACACCAACACTCAGTGTTACCCGAATGTAACCCCGTTACAGTTATCTTGGTCTACTGTCTATGAACTGTCTTGAGGTGTTGTTCTCATCGCTAACGGTATTAAAATAGTCTGCCTATTTTTTAGTTTGAATTATTAAAGCTAAGTAGGACTATTTTAGATAGCAATTTATATTTCGTAGTCACTAGTAATTAGTGTCATCTGTGTCATGTACTCTACTTGAGTACATATGTTTTTTGAGGAACTGATAGCTAATGTGATGTGTGGTACCACTTCTCAATAAACATTCCGTTGATCAATTCCCCAGTTGGTCTTCTTCTTCTACTTACTGCGAGCTGTCTACGGGTACTACTATCGCTTCAAACCGACTATCAATTGCAGAGATATCGACTGTACACAATTTTGCTATATTCGAGCTACATCACTACGTGCAAAATTCCTACTATCTGTGCAAACATGAATAAGGACAACATTCAGCACTACCCCGCAGACCCACTTCACTGTTTTGTAGAATTACCTCTAGCAAATGCGTCGAAGAATGGTGCATAGTCGTTAATGATCATTTTTTGACGAAATGTGATAATATCCTGATGCCATACGATAACGGTGTCCATGTAACAACTACCCACACGACATGTCTAGTCTTAACCTAAACTCCACTGCGCTGATGGTTTTGTATTGTCACGTCGCTCTCACAATCTTCCCATTTTTTGGTCAGGTTTTGGGTCTGTTGCAGTGACATTACCAGCGTTTCCTAAAATAGGACTAACGCGTTAGAATAAACATTTGTGCTTAAAACAGAGATCTTATACTACCTGGTCTGATAGTTTTGATCAAGTACGATCTCGCGTAAGAAGAGACTGGTTGACGACGGATACCACATGGTGGAAGGTAAAGCCAGGGCTGGTAAAAGATGAATCCTCCTCAAATCCAGAAGTATCTTTTATTAAAAGATGACTTTAAGATGAATTCAAGATGACTTATATGTCTAAAGTGGTAGCCAAGCCAGTTCATTTTGCGCAGTAGCTTATATAGGGCACTGCGCAGCTGGGCCTGGTGCTAGAAGGCACATCGATGAATTGAAGACAGAAATTTCCAGTCACAGACACAGGCGTTAACTAGTTCAAACTACAAATAATCAACTATCAACAGTTACATGTTTCCCTCGTGTGCACCGCCTTCTTCAGCATCGGTGTCATTTTCACTAACTCCGATTATTCGCACACAGGAACACCCTGTAGGGCTGCATAGTTTGTCTTTATGTATACAAGCTTCTCAACATTTTTGTTTCTCAAGGAATTGCGCAACTTTGAATGCACAAATCCAAATGTTGGAAAGTTCCTTTCCGATGCAGCGCTAGATATCGCCAGCGTAAATAATTGAAGCGCAATGTTCTGCAGGTTGGTCCAAGCACTTACATCTCATGCCAGTAATGGAGCATGGTTTTTCTACCTTGAACTAGCAGTTTAAACCAAATAGAACCGTTTCTCTTGTCTTCCATTGCAGAGATCACAAATTGTGTGTATTTCTCACACAGCTTGTGTGGTGGAGTCGAGTTCGAAATCAAACACTGTAGCCGGTGCGTAAGCGCACGGTGCGGCTAGCGCACTGAGGAAGACTTTCCTTAAGCGGTGATACGCCGATACTTAGCCGATACGCCCTAATGAAAGGGCTTAGCGTGAGATTACACTCTCGCTCGGGGCCAAGATTCCCCCAGTTTCCCGTTAGCGTACGCTAACGCTTTAGCCTTAGGCTTCCCTTAGTAGACAGTACCTCCCCTAGCTACTCCCCTGCTACGACACTCACATCACGCCCGACCGTCCTCGGTCGGACGTCTAGCTGGATCTAGTGTAATTGGAAACTGATTTAATATATAATTAGCCTAACTTAATAAACTAATGTAAACCCTATGTAATACTAAGTAGAACTTATTTAATTCGTACCTAGCCGAAAATGCAATGTACACCACCTGTGTATCAACACGTGGCAGGCTGCCACGCCTTCACCAAGGGCTCCCGCCCTGATTGGCTAAAACAGCCAATAGGTCCGAACTTTTCGGACCGTCCAATACTTGACCTTAACCGTTGTGTATTTACATACACCAACGTAACTAAATGTAACCCCGTTACATCCTCCCTCATCAAGACCATTGCCACGCAATAGTCGATTTTAGTTGGAGACCCCAACTGCCAGAACTCAGGCGTTTATGAGCACCTCTATATGTGTAGATCATTCTCCCCGAGAAGGGGATGTCATCTACTCGGACTCCGATATCTCGGAGAAAGAGGCCCTTGGGGATAGCTCCCCTAAGGATGATCACTCTGACGACGGTGAACGGAGACGTCAGCAGCCTAATTCTTCCCCAACACGTGGGGAAAATGCGCTATCTCGCGCGCCACCATTGCCAACCTAGAATGACAAATCCGGGTCGCCGAAGCGACCATCACGTCCCATAATTTGGACGAAGCTCAGAACCTAGATCGTGCCAAATCGGCACTATGGGCTGCATCACACGCCCCCAAACGCACTTCACGGGCGTAATATCGTTTTGGGGTTCCTCGTGGTTACCAGAAGTGGGCTAAGGATGCGGTAAAGAGGGGTTTAGGCTTCTATACCCCTGGCCCTGCGGCTGAACAGCCGCGTCAAATCGAATGCCGGAAACAACTCCGGGAAAAACAGCTCACACAGAAGCAGTTCACTGCCGCCTTATACCGAAAGCGCTATTGGAACCAGGCGAAGGGTGTCTTTATGATAACCTCCTCGAGGTTCCCTTCGTTCTCCTCCAAGGATAGGATGCCGAAGAGGCAGAGAGTAAGTTCCGCGCTTGGGTGGAAGGGGAGAAACGTCTCCCTGACTTTACAGAGCTGTACAACAGCTATTCCGAACGTGACGTTCGGCTGGAGAGGGCATTGCGCTTGACGTTTGCCAAATCCAAAGCGATGGAGCAATTACCTGCCCCTTATCGCACGCGCTATGCTATCGCCTGTGCCCCAACGAGGTGCCAGAGAACAGTGCGAGCGCCACATCTTCCTCCGGCGAACTCCCAACTTCTGGGATTGAAGGGGCTTCTTCCGCCCTTTTGGTAGCCAAATCGCAGCGGGATTCTCCCGCTCGAAAGCGTCAACGACGTCTCGGCAATCCTGTCGCAGGGGGTTCTCGGACTCCCACGAGCTCCGAGAATGTGGGTAACCCTACCACTTCACTACATACTGGGTCTCAACCCAGTGATGGCGTTGCACCATCAAACGCTCCACATGGTAATGTGGAATACCCTCCGTATCGAGAACTGGAAGAGGAGGTCGCGCAATTGCGACGTGAGATTCGCGCGCGCTGTGATCGACACAGCCTTCGCATCCATGATCTCCACGAGGGGATCCGATATGAGCGGTATGCCACTGATCGCTTCGAGAGGCGGCTTGCCTCTCTCTAGACGACCGTTGCGGAGCTTTGTCGTCGCATTTTAGCCCTTTCGGGCTTCCTTCGCCCTGCGGTGCCTTACGGTTATCCGCCTTTCCACCCTCCTCCAGGAGGGGCCCCGTCTCCGGGTCCTGGTATGGCTTAAGCATACCGACATAAAAGGTTGGATGCGTACGCATCACCTTCGGGATGTCCAAGGTATACGATAAGCCCTTTCGGGCTAGTACCTTAAAGGGCCCCACAAACCTGGGGTGCAGTTTATTTCGTAACACGTTGGAAACTGCATGTGTAGGAAGATTTTTAGCGTTTAATAAAACACTTTCTCCTACTTTGTACACCCTTTTGTTACGCCGCCGCTTGCGGTCAGCTTGCTCCTTCTGCTTGTCTTGGATTTCCGCCATGGCATCGCAGACGTGTCGTAAGACACTAAGGCGCGTCGATGAAAAACTTATCGATGTGATCTCGCACAGATACAGGGCTGACATCGGGGAATCCTCCTCCCTCAAGCCCTGGGCCACACACACGTGGCGTCAACGGAACCCTCGGATTCACTAATCCGTTCACGTCAAACGGGGTAAACCCCGTAGATGCATGAACCGAATCGTTTATGGCAAATTCGGCCATAGGAAGCATCTCACTCCAACTCTTTGGGGAATCCGTACGTAAACTCCAGAAAATGTACTCTACGACGCGATTAACCCGTTCCGTTTGTCCGTCCGTCTGCGGATGATCCGCAGTGGACATGACAAGCTTGGTCCTAGCACCTTAAACAGCGCCCCCCCCAAACTGTCCCGTAAAACGGGGATCCCGATACGATACAAGGGAATCGGGTAGACTATGCTGTCGAAAGACACGGTCTAGGAACACTTTCGCTGTTCCTTGTCCATAAATGGACTCGGGCACCACCGCCAGGTGATCCAACTTGCTCAAACGGTCTATAAAGACCAAAATGCCGGTGTTACCGGCCTTATCTTTCGGAAAACCGAAGATAAAATCCATACTAATGGATTTGAAACGGTACGTTGGAACGGGAAAGCCAAAAGGCACTGCTGAATATGCAGAGGGTTTGACCATCTGACACGTCTCACAGGTGCGAATATACGCACCGACCCACTTATGCATCTTGGGCTACCAATACAAAGCGCTTAAAGCTCTGTAGGTCTTATCCCGACCTAAATGACCCCCGGGAGGGGCGTCATGTGCCTCAAAGAGGACTCTATACTTCATTTCCTCATCATGATGAACAACCACCCGCGGAGTGTCCTCCGCGCTCGTGCTATAATATAGCAAACCTTCACAGTACCTGTAACGGTGTAAACGAGCTTTAGCTTGACTTGACAGGGTAGGCTCAGACGAGCCAATTCCTTTTTCACCCAACGCGCTGATAAGCACCGTACATTGTGGGCAAAAAAATTGAAGAATTTAAAAAAAAATTACAACCAAACATTTCACAACACGAGCTGACGATTTCCCATACGCCTGGCATATGAGGTCCACCACAGACGAGGTGATGAATGTCGCGTGAGCGAGATCGTAATAGGTACGACGCGACAACGCGTCTGCAAGATCATTCTGCTTGCCAGGTTTATACTTAACCTCAAAATTATACTCCGAAAAGAAGGAGAGCCAACGGGCCATCCGTTGGGAGAGATGAAGCGACTTTGTCGCTGTCCGTAAGGACGCGTGGTCAGTATAAACCACGAACGGCTTAGAGCCGAGTAGGTGAACCCTAAATTTGACAAGAACATACTTCATTGCAAGTATCTCCTTGTCATGAACGGGATAATTCCGTTCCGAAGCTTTAAGCTGCCTCAACTCAAACGCAATTATGCGTTCCCTTCCTGCATCGTCTGCTTGCAACAAAGCACATCCGATTGCGAAATAGGAGGCGTCGCAGAAGACAATAAATGGATTCCCAGGATATGGGAGAGAAAGAACGATAGCTTTCAACAAGCTCCCCTTAACCGCTTCAAAAGCGTTTTGGTGTTCGGTTTCCCAACACCAATCAACATCCTTCTTAAGAAGGTCGGTCAATGGCTTCGCCATTTCAGCGTAGTTCTCGCTGTACTTGTGGAGATAGTTGGTTAATCCAGGACACTTCCGTAAATCTCTAAGATTTACAGGCGAAGGCCACCCCACAATGGCTTTCACCTTCGCGGGATCCGCTCGCACTCCATCCTTACCGATGAAGCATCCGAGGAAAGGAATTTTCTCAGCACCAAAGATATATTTGGATGCGTTCGCATATAACTTATTCTCGCGCATACGTCCGATCACCGCTCGAAGGTGTATCATGTGCGTGTGAACATCAGACGAGTCGCCTACCGCACGACTATGAACGAATATATCGTCGAAGTACGTCTGAGCGTACTTTCTATGAGGGCGGAATAGTTGACTCACCAAGCGATTAAAAGTCGCTGGTGCATTCGAAAGCCCTTGTGGCATAACAAGCCAATCCCACAGCATACCATTAGGCGTGATAACCGCTGTCAGCGGAATATCGGACGCTCGCATGAGCACCTGATAATACCCGTCCACCAGATCTAAGGCACTGTATACAGTACAGACCGCCATATTGTTCTGTAGGACATCCTTCCGAGGAATCGGAGACTGCATGGGTACAGTAGCTGCATTCAGCTTGTTGTACGCATGCACAATGCGCCACTTTCCGTTCGGTTTACGAACACAAAAAGTGGGAGATGAGTGGGGAGACTTGCTCTCTCGTACCATCCCTGCCTCTTCTTTCCCCTTGAAGATGCGTCTATGACGTCGCATTGCTCCTTGGGGAGAGGCCACTGCCTAGTGACGCAGTATTTGGTTCCAGGAACCAAATCAATTTCCTATCGGACTCCCCGATCCGGTGGTAACCCCATCGGTGGGTTATCACTAATGACATCTCCTAATTCCTTTAACAAGGAATGGTAAGGGTCCTCAGGATCCGCAAGGATCTTGAGGCCGCTTCGGGAATTTAATGCCTGTTTGGTTTTCACCAAAACTGACTCTTCCATCGTGGATGAGGAGTTCAACTCCTCTTCCGGACGCAACACGACGACCTCGTCGATTTCTCCTGCTCTCAAAGCAGTCTCAAACTCGTTGAAGGACATCTCCTCCAACGACAACAGTTCACCTACCCCAGGCAACCGTTCCAGGCTTACACCTTGTGTGACAACACCTGTCACACTATTCAGCATCCGATAGGACTGCTGACTACTGGCCTCGGGACTCATCCCGACCTCCAGATGGGGGGACTCAATTGCCCCATTTATTGGAAGCGCCACGCGCCTATCCACAGAGGTCTCTACCTCTACCACCGGTGACTCGCCGGTCTCACCTATAACGGCGTAGTCGGAATCATTTCCGACGTGTGAAAGAGACGAACTTCGGGTCTCTTCGCTTGGAAGCGCCTCGCACTTAACCACAGGGGTCTCTACCCCTACCACTGGAGTCGTCTCATAGCAATCCACCTCTGTCAATGGCGACTCGCCAGTCTCGCCTATAACGGCGTGGTCGGAATCATTTCCGACGTGCAAAAGAGACTAACTTCGGGTCTCTTCGCTTAGAAGCGCCTCGCGCTTAACCACAGGGGTCTCTACCCCTACCACTGGAGTCGCAACTTGTTCGCCGGACACGGCGTGGTCGGAATCTGTTCCGACCTGTAGAAGAGACGAACTTCGGGTCTCTTCTCTAAGCGCCTCGCGCTTACCCTCAGAGGATTCCACCTCTATCACTGGCGACTCACCAGTCTCGCCTATATCGGCGCGGGGATTAACCGCCGAATCCCCCTCGTTAAGGAACTCTTCCTTAACGCCATTGGGAATGATTATTTCATACATCCCAATCTCTGGCATCTCACGCCGGAATCGCTTTTGCGATCGAGAAAAGGTGGGTTCATGACTCACCAATGCTTCACCCGACCGCGGGTGCATTGATCCAATGGACTTAGACTTCCAGTCTTTCCATGGCTCGTGGCGTTCCAGCCACTTCATGCCCAGAATGAGGTCATACCTCGAGTCCAAATCCAGGACTAGGCAACGTTCTAAGCTGTAGAAGTCTGCAAACTTCAGCTTAAGGTCAATCGAGACCTTGGGTACAGAAACCTGTACACCCGTCGCAAGACGGACCGTGACAACGTCACAAGAACGTGCCTCTAGGGCCTCGGCATACAGCCGACTCTTCACAACAGAAGCCCGTCTGACATAATTGTCAGACGCTCCAGAGTCTATCAAGACTCTCCAAGGCTTATCAAAGCCTTCCACGTCCGCAAGGACTACCAGCAAACCTGGCTGGTACACCAACTCGGTGCTAGAAAGCACCGCTTCACTCGGGGATTTGTGCTGTCGTCCCCTACCCTGGGGCTTAAAAGCACTGAGGGGTCCCCCAGTAGGGCGCCCCGCACCTACTGGGAGCCGTCGTTTCCCGACGGCTTGGACAAGCGCTTTTTCCGCACCCTTGGTCCATTATATCGAGTGTCTCGCTGGGGATTTTTCGGACATCTGTTCTTCAGATGATCCGTGCTCCCACACAGGAAGCATCTCAGTGGCCCATGTCGCTGCAGCATAGCTAAGAGCTCCGCCTCGAAGATCTGCGAAAAAGAGTCGGTGTGACTCTTAGCGGGAGGTTTCTCTTCCACTTCGACCTTACTAAGGTCCATGGGTTCGGGACCCACCTTAGAGGAACGAAAGTTCCTCTCGGCGTTGAACGCCATCTTGAACGCCTCCCCCAGGGATTGGGGTCGGCATCGGAACAATTCCGAACGTGCTGGCCCTTCTCTCAGGCCTCCCATGAAGACGGGTATGGACACATCGTCCGAATACGCTTTAGCGTACATACCTGCCAACAGGGTCTTAAGCTCCTGGATATATGTCTCCAGATCCCTAGTGCTCTGACGGCACCTCAGAAACGCCAGTTGATTCTGGAAAACCAGATCAGGCGTTGCGTACAAGTCCATAAGCTTCTGCTTAAGGACCTCCCAGGTTGGGAACACGTCCGTGACTGACTTTGAACACGTAAACGCCCATGTACGGGCTTTGCCCGTAAGATGGGTCAATGCAAGTCCCACTTGCAAGTGATCAGCGGTCATATTCGCTGTGGCGAAGGCCGTTTCTACCTCTCGCAACCAAACATAAAGGTTGTCACCCTTCTCTACGGTGAACTCCTTTATCTTAAACGATAATGGCGGTCTCACCCCCGTGGAATGACCTCCACTACAACTCGCCTCATGAGCGATGAAGGCATTTACCCTTGCTTGCCTTTACGGCCTCAAGGCTCTGCTCCACTAGGAGCTTCATGCCTTCGTCACCCATTAAGGGTAACAGCCTTTTAAGGCTTCCTTATGGACGAGGGTCAAACTATACCAATCGTCCTGATTCATCCTTTGCAGAGGATGCCTTAGTCTACTAACACAGATGTTGGATTGACTACAAGTGCTACCAGATGTAGCCAGTGCGTATACGAACGGTGCGGCTAGCGCACAGAGGAAGACTCTTCCTTAAAGCGGTATCTACCGCTACTTAGCCGATACGCCCTTATAAAGGGCTTAGTAGGAGAGCTCTCCTACTCGGGGCAAAGATTCCCGGGTTGGTTTACTACTTAGCCTTAACGGATGTGTTCCCTTTACGGGGTGTAAGTAAAGGGAGGGCTCCCTCTTACCTACGACACTCACTGCACGCGCTACCGGTCGAGGTCGCGCGTCTGCACTTTACAGTGAAATGTAAACTGAATATATTTAATATGTAATTAGCCCAAATTAATTTAAACTAATGTAAACTATATGTAATACTAAGTAGAATA
>CM047582.1:15826953-15856930 GCA_026184515.1 Peronosclerospora sorghi | reverse complement strand
CTAAATTAATTTAAACTAATGTAAACTATATGTAATACTAAGTAGAACATACCAAATTCGTACCTAGCTAAATTGTAGTGTACACACCTGTGTACCGACACGTGGATGGCTGAAGCGCCACCACCCAAGGGCCCCTGCCCTGATTGGTTAAAATAACCAATGGTTTCAAACCTTTCAAACCGGTCAATACTGACCTCAACCGTAGTGTACTCATGTACACCGACACTAAATGTAACTCGAATGTAACCCCGTTACAATTAAGGCTCGCCCTACCCGCACCCCCTTCTACCATAGGGGCACCCCCACGTGACTTTCTACCAATAGAGATGAATATTGCTACTATTAATAATAGTATCAATCATACCCGGCCTTAATAAAAGTCGGTATTATGAATACTTTCAACAGTAAATCATGATGTAAGTTAGAGATGCGATAAACGAATCGATAGATCAGACGCTTCGGAACTTTAGACGCGCAAGTTTCGTCTCTCGGGTGCCTCCGTTCATAAAATAAATTGTCTTTTGTCCATCTTCATGGCGCAACGCTCGAGCCTTCATCGCCCGACCGCACTCGATGATGAGCCCATGATCGAAAAGAAACGCCCAGCCACATGCGAGTGGAACGTCGACCCGTCTGTATTTTACAAACTTTGTTCGAATCCCATTCGAAAAATTGTCGACAACATCAAGAAACCGTCGACTTCCACCAAGACGTTGATTCCCCTTTCGCTCGGTACGCAAATGTGACAATGCGGATGTGGTTAATCCGGAAGAGAGTAAGGACGTACTAACGTTTCAATGGTCTTTTAGGGGACCCGACCGTGTTTGGGAACTTGCATTGTCCTGATGTATTGGTGCACGCCATTGTCCGTAACGCGTGGTACGTACCAATCGAGGTTTGGCGTCAATAGTTTACTTTTTATACCTACCTTTTTTCTTTGGTTCAGATTGATGCAACACAATGGATACATTCATTCGGCTGGTTCCTAGGTGGACCGTGCGGCTATCGCTCAGCGCTTTGGGAGTCCAAGATCACCGTTGACGATGGATAACGTTATTATTTTTATTATATTGCCAGTGGTTGCTCGGGTAACAGTGAAATTGCGTTACAAGGGTTGCTGAACCCGGCGACAAGATCTTGCTCCCAAAGCCCGGATTTCCATTGTATTAAGCGCTGTACGAATCACATCAAGTTGAATGCAGATTTTACAATCTCATGGTACGTTTGTTGGGAAGGTCTTTGAGTGTTTTGGATTAATAGTTGTGTGTGCAGCCTGAAAAAAGTGGGAAATTGATTTGAACCAAATGCAGTCGTTGGTTGATGATCGGACCAAAGGTATTCTCAAAATTAATCCGTCGAATCCATGCGGGAGCGTGTATTCCAGGGTAAATCAAAGCTCGAAGTTTTAACGGCATTGTGAATGCTAACTCTTGGCTCGTGGTTTATGTACAGCCTCACTTGGAGAACATTCTCGCTTTGGTAGATCAAAATAAACTTCCCATTATCGCGGTGGGCTGACTAGTCGTGTTTTCTCCTGTGCTAAATTTATGAGTCTGACATGGCGGATACGATAGGATGAGATTTATGGGGACATGGTATTCGGTAGCAACGTGTTCTTTCCCATTGCTACGCTCACGAAGACAGTTCCAGTGGTGGCTGGGGGTGGATTGGCCAAGCAGTTCTTGATCCCTGGCTGGAGAGTAGGTTGGATCATGGTGCACGATCGGTACAATGTCCTCAGAGACGTGCACACTGCCTACTTCAAGTTGTCGAAAAATATTCTTGGCGCGAATTCGTTAGTCCAGATACGATAGGCATCTTCATCATGCTGCTATCTCGATAAGGAAGCAGCATTAATGTAACAAGGTTACATTTGAGTTACATTTAGTGTTGGTTTACATGAGTACACTACGGTTGAGGTCAGTATTGACCGGTTTGAAAGGTTTCGAACCATTGGTTATTTTAACCAATGAGGGCATGAGACCTTGGGTGGCGGTGTCAGCCATCCACGTTTCGGTACACAGATGTATACATTACATTTTAGCTAGGTACGAATTGGGTGTATTCTACTTAGTATTACATATAGTTTACATTAGTTTAAATTAATTTAGGCTAATTATATATTAAATATACATTCAGTTTACAAAAATACTTAAGACTGCCAGGCGCGCGACCACGCCCGGTCGCGCGCGCAGTGAGTGCAGTAGCTAAAGGGATCCCTCCCTTTAGCTACACCCTTAGTGAGGGAACCTTGCCGTTAAGGCATTAGCGGAGCTAGGCGCGCGACCACGCACGGTCGCGCGCGCAGTGAGTATTGTAGCCTAAGGGAGTTCTCCCTTACGCTACTTCTCTTTATAATGGCAGTCTCGTTACAAGGGGTTAGCGAAAGCTATCTGTATACCACCCCGGAAATCTTGGCCCCGATTAGGAGAGCTCTCTCCTACTAAGCCCTTTTATAAGGGCGTATCGGCTAAATAGCGGCGAACGCCGCTTAAAGGAAAGTCTTCCTCTTTGCGCTAGCCGCACCGTGCGTGTACGCACCCGGCTACATCTGGTAGCACTTGTAGTCAATCCAACACCTGTGTTGGTAGACTAGACATCCTCTGCAAAGGATGAATCAGGACGATTGGGATAGTTTGACCCTCGTCCAACAGGAAGCCTTTAAAAGGCTGTTACCCTTAACGGGGGAAGAAGGTATGAAGCTCCTAGTGGAGCAGGGCCTTGAGGCCGTAAAGGCAAGGGTGAATGCCCTCATCGCTCATGAGGCGAGTTGTGGTGGAGGTCATTCCACGGGGGTGCGCCCTCCGATGTCCTTTAAGATAAAGGAATCCACCGGCGAGAAAGGTGAAAACATTTATGTGTGGCTTCGAGAGGTTGAAAACCGCATTCTCCACCGCGAACGTGATCGAGGATCACCTGCAGGTGGGACTTTCACTGACCCATCTTACGGTCAAAGCCCGTACATGGGCGTTTACGTGTCAGGATTCGGTCACGACCGTGTTCCCCAACTGGGGAGTCCTTAAGCGAAAGCTTATGTACAGGTATGCAACGCCTGATCTGGTTCTCCAGAATCAGCTGGCGTTTTTGAGGTGCCGTCAGGGCACTAGGGACTTGGAGACATATGTCCAAGGAGTGAAGACCCTGTTGGCAGGGATGTACGCGAAAGCGTATTCGGACGATGTGTCCATCCCCGTCTTCATGGGAGGCCTGAAATAAGGGCCAGCACGTTCGGAACTGTTCCGATGCCGACCCCAATCCCTGGGGGAGGCGTTCAAGATGGCGTTCAACGCCGAGAGGAACTTTCGTTCCTCTAAGGTGGGTCCTGAACCCATGGACCCGAGTCAAATCGAAGTGAAGGGGAAACCTTCCGCTAAGATTCACTCTGACTCTTTTTCTTAGAGCTTCGGGGCGGAGCTCTTAGCTATGTTGCAGCGGCGTGGGACGCTAAGGTGTTTCCTATGTGGAAGCGTGGATCATCTTCGGAACAGATGTCCACAAAATCCCCAGCGAGATAGTCGCTGGAAGGGACCGAGGGCGGCAAAAAGGCCCTCGCCCAAGCCGTCGGGAAACAGCGGCTCCCAATAGATGCGGAGCGCCTTACTGTGGGACCCCTCAGTGCTGTTAAGCCCCAGGGTAGGGGAAGACAGCACAAATCCCCGAGGGAAGCGGTGCTTTCTAGCACTGAGTTGGTGTACCAGCCAGGTTTGCTGGTAGTACTTACGGACGTGAAGGCTTTGATAAGCCTTGGAGAGTCTTGATAGACTCTGGAGCGTCTGACAATTATATCAGACGGACTTCTGTTGAGAAGAGTCGGCTGTACTCTGAGGCCCTAGAGGCACGTTCTCGTGACGTTGTCACGGCCCGTCTAGCGACGGGCGTTTAGGTTTCTGTACCCAATGTCCCGATTGACCTTAAGCTGAAGTTTACAAACTTCGATAGCTAAGAACGTTGCCTGAGTCCTGTATTTGGACTCATTCTGGGCATGAAGTGGCTGGAACGCCACGAGCCATGGATAGACTGGAAGTCTAAGCTCATTGGATCAACGCACCCGTGACCGGGTGAAGCGTTGGCAAGTCATGAACCCACCTTTGCTCGATCGCAAAAGCGATTCTGGCGTGAGATGCCAGAGATTGGGATGTCTGAAATGATCATTCCCAATGGCGTTAAGGACGAGTTCCTTAACGAGGGGGATTCGGTGGTTAATCCCCACGCCGTGAACGGCGAGACTGGTGAGTTACCTGTGGTAACTCCGGTGGTAGGGGTAGAGACCCCTGTGGTTAAGCGCGAGTCGCTTCCAAGCGAAGATACCCGAAGTTTGTCTCTTTCGCACGTCGGAAATGATTCCGACTACGCCGTTATTGGTGAGACCGGCGAGTCACCGGTAGTACAGGTAGAGATCTCTGTGGATAGGAGCGTGTCGCTTCCAGTAGATGGGGCAATTGACTCCCCCCATCTGGGCCTCGGGATGAGTCCCGAGGGCAGTAGTCAGCAGTCCTACAGGATGCTGAATAGTGTGACAGGTGTTGTCACAGAAGGCATAAGCCTGGAACGGTTGCCTGGGGTAGGCGAACTGTTCTCGTTGGAGGAGATGTCCTTCAACGAGTTTGAGACTGCTTTGAAAGCAGATGAAATCGACGAGGTTGTCGTATTGCATCCGGAAGAGGAGTTGAACTCCTCATCCACGATGGAAGAGTCAGTTTTGGTGAAAACCAAACAATGAACCAGCGATTTTTAATCGCTTGGTGACCCAACTCTTCCGCTCTCATAGAAAGTACGCACAGACGTACTTCGACGATATATTCGTTCATAGTCGTGCGGAAGGCGACTCCTCTGATGTTCAGACGCACCTTATACACCTTCGAGCTGTGTTCGAATGTATGCGAGAGCATAAGTTATATGCGAACGCATCCAAATGTATATTTGGTGCTGAGGAAATTCCTTTCCTCGGATGCTTCATCGGTAAGGATGGAGTGCGGGCGGATCCCGCGAAGGTGAAAGCCATTGTGGAGTGGCCTTCGCCTGTAAATATTAGAGATGTACGGAATTGGCTTGGATTAGCCAACTATCTCCACAAGTACAGCGAGAACTACGCTGAAATGGCGAAGCCATCGACGGGCCTCTTAAGAAGGACGTTGATTGGTGTTGGGAAACCAAAAACCAAAACGCTTTTGAAGCGGTTAAGGGGAACTTGTTAAAAGCTCCCGTTCTTGCTCTCCCAGACTCTGGGAAACCTTTTGGCGTAGTCTGCGACGCCTCCGATTTCGCAATCGGATGTGCTTTGTTACAAGAAGACTACGCGGGACGAGAACGCGTGATTGCGTTTGAGTCGAGGCAGCTTAAAGCTGCGGAACAGAATTATACCGTTCATGACAAGGAGTTACTTGCAATGAAGTATGCTCTTGTCAAATTTAGGGCTCACCTACTCGGCTCATACCCGTTCGTGGTTTATACTGACCACGCGTCCTTACGGACAGCGACAAAGTCGCCTCATCTCTCGCAACGGATGGCCCGTTCGCTCTCCTTCTTTGCGGAGTACAACTTTGAGGTTAAGTATAAACCTGTCAAGCAGAACGTGCTTGCAGACGCGTTGCCGCGTCGTCCCGATTACGAGCTCGCTCACGCGACATTTGTCACCTCGTCTGTGGTGGATCTCATACGCCAGGCGTATGAGAAAGACCCACAGTGTACGGCTCTTATCAGCGCGTTGGGTGAAAAGGGACTTGGCTCTTCTGAGCCAACCCTGTCAAGTCGAGCTAAAACTCGTTTACACCGTTACAGGTAATGTGACGGTTTGCTATATTATAGCAAGGGCGCGGAGGACACTCCGCGAGTGGTTGTTCCTCATGATGAGGAACTGAAATATAAAGTCCTCTTTGAGGCACATGACGCCCCTACCGGGGGTCATTTAGGTCGGGATAAGACCTACAGAGCTTTAAGCGCTTTGTATTGGTGGCCCAAGATGCATAAGTGGGTCGGTGCGTATATTCGCCGTTGTGAGACGTGTCAGAGGGTCAAACCCTCTACAGATTCAGCTGCTATAGGAAACAGTTGGAAATTGCCAACTGTTCGTGAGGACCAAGTCAACCTATAGCATATACAATTGAGAAATGCCAATTGTTCGTGTGGGCCAAGTCCATCTATAAAAACGAAGGTGAGCCTTTGGCGGAGTAGCCGTTCCAACGGCGTGTTGAAAATCCATTTGGATTTTATCTTCGGTTTTACCGAAGGCCGGTTCCACCGGCGTTACGGTCTTTGTAGACCGTTTGAGCAAGATGCTCACCTGGCAGCGATGCCAGTCCAGTGATGGGCAAGACGGAACGCGTTAATCGCGTGAAATCCATTAGTATGGATTTATCTTAGGGTTTTCCGAAGGGAAAGGCCGGTTTCACCGACTTTTCGGTCTTTGTAGACCGTTTGAGCAAGATGCTCACCTGGCAGCGGTGCCAGAGTCCATTTATGGACAAGAAGGAACGCGTTCATCGCGTTTTTAAGGATTTTCTCCGGAGCTTATGTCCGGATTCTCCAAGAGTTGGAGTGAGATGCTTCCTATGACCGAATTTGCCATAAACAATTCGGTGCATGCATCTATGGGGTTTACCCCGTTTAGTGTGAACGGATTCGTAAATCCGCGGGTTTCGTTGATGCCACGTGTGTGTGGCCCAGGGCTTGAGGGGGGAGGAGTCCCCGATGTCAGCCCTGTATGCTCCTGTCCGTTTGTTTGTCCTACCCGGCAGGGCGGCCGGCAGGCTGCCCGACCGGGTGCAGCTCGGGTCTGCGCTTGTAGCCGCCACGGCTCGCGCACTGGGCGCCTTCCACGGACCAAGCGACCTAGAAGAATCTATTTTTTGTTTGTTGGGCCTACCCGGTAGGGCGGCCGACAGGCTGCCCGACGGCAGGACGGGGCGGAGCGTCTGATGGCGCGACTCCATCATCGGGGTCAAACCCAGTATTTGGTGAAGTTGAAGGGTTATCCACATTCACAGAGTTCGTGGGAGTTCGAGACTCCCCTGCGGCAGGATTGCCGTGACGTCGTTGACGCTTTCGAGCGGGAGAATCCCGCTGTGAGTCAATGACCAAAGGGGCGGGGTAAAGCCCCTTCACTCCCAGTAGTTGGGAGCCTTCCGGAGGCATATGCGGAACCCGCACTGTGCTCCGGCACCGTAGTGAGGGCACGGGCGCTAGCATAGCGCATGAGATAAGGGGCACGTAACTGCCCCATGGGTTTGGCTCTGGCAAACGCCAAGCACAATGCCCTCTCTATCCTAACTTCACGTTCGGAATAGCTGTTGTACAGATTTAAAAAAGTCGGGGAGACGTTTCTCCCCTCCGCCTAAGCGCGGAACTTCTGCTCTGCCTCTTTGGCATATTCTCCTTGCAGGAGAATGAAGGGAACCTCGCGGAGGTTCCCAACAACGGCACCCTGTTCCTGTTTCTCAAGGCGCTCTCGATATGAGGTAGCAGTGAACTGCTTCTGCGTGAGCAGTTTTTTCCCGGAGTTTATTCCGGCGTGTGATGTGTTGCGGCTGTACAGTCGCGAGGCCAGGGGTATAGAAAACTAAAACCTTCTGTACCTCATTCCTGGCCCACTTTGGGAGGTCACGAGGACCTCCAAAACGATATACCGCCCGTGGAGGGCGCATGGGGGGCGTGCAAGGAAGCTTGTAACGCCTGTGCGGCATTTTGAGTCTCTTGAGCTGCGTTCAGCTCAGTAGTGGTGATCGCCTTCGGCGATCGGATATGTCATCCGAGGTTGGTAATAGTTGCGCACGAGTTAGTGCATTTTCCCCACGTGTGGGGAACGGATTAGGCTTCCGACAACACCGTTAGGCGCTGTCGGAGCGGTAAACCGTTGGGGAGGTATCCCCAAGGGCATCCAACTCCGAGTTCTCGGAGTAGTCTACCTCTTCTAGAGGAGACGCCATAGTACCACTGAAGGTGTACATATGGAGGGCCAGAGGAACTGGCGTTGGATTTCTCCAACAAAATTTTGATTATTCCGTAACCAATACTCTTGATGGGGGAGGATGTAACGGGGTTACATTTGAGTTACATTTAGTGTTGGTGTGCATGATTACACTACGGTTGAGGTCAGTATTGACCGGTTTGAAAGGTTCCGAACCATTGGTTATTTTAACCAATGAGGGCATGAGCCCTTGGGTGGCGGTGTCAGCCATCCACACACACAGGTGTGTACATTACATTTTAGTTAGGTACGAATTGGGTATATTCTACTTAGTATTACATATAGTTTACATTAGTTTAAATTAATTTAGGCTAATTATATATAAATATACATTCAGTTTACAAAAATACTTAAGACTGCCAGGCGCGCGACCACGCCCGGTCGCGCGCGCAGTGAGTGCAGTAGCTAAAGGGAGCTCTCCCTTTAGCTACACCCTTAGTTAGGGAACCTTGCCGTTAAGGCATTAGCGGAGCTAGGCGCGCGACCACGCACGGTCGCGCGTGTGGCGAAGCGAAGGCAAAATTTTGGTCATCTTCTGTCAACGGCGTGCCGATCAGCTGGTCAGCGATCGGATTGGTGGAAACAACGGGGGCTTTTAAGCCTATCATGTGCAAGGAGTGTCAAGCACACGGATTTTGGTAAGTCACATGGCATTGCGTGTATTTTACATATTTTAGTGTTTGGTACATATTGGGACCGTAAGGTTAGTGAAAAAGAAGTAAATTGGTCTTGGATTGGAAAAGTGGCTAAGAGGTCCTAAGAGACTCTCTAAAAGTTTGGTTTTCTAAGTCGCCTTCGCACGTCGCGGAGTGTTTGGGGGCAGAGGGTCGAGTAATCCCCTCCTGCCCATTATACCCGGCCGGGGCGCGTCGCAGACGCATTTGGCCCGCCGGAAGTCCTTCGACAGGAGTATCCATTGGCTGAATTCTCACAAGTTTAAGTCACGTACGTTTGGAACGTGCTAACAAGTGGATTGGTCTTTACGTGGGGATATCGTTTGTGGAATTCACGAGCATATTGGATCTTTACGTGGAAACATTGGTTTACTATAACATTGGTTGGAGTTTAGACGGGCTTTGGTCTTCTCTCATATTGGTCAGGGGCTAGACCAGTTGAGTGGTCTACCCTCTATTATCTCGTATTGGTTGGGTCTAGATCGATTGGACGGTCGACCCATTGGACTATACATATTTCAAGTGTAACCGGTCTACAAGTACCCAGGGGGAAGAGTTCCGCCCAGGGTACACCCCCCAGTACGGTCTGCATACTATCAGACCCAAGTCAACCAGCGACACGATCCATCGAGTGTTGAACTAGACCATTCCATCGGGTACACAAGGTGAGATGGCAACGCAAGATCAATCGGACCAGGTGTCTTCTGTTGATGGTCGGTCGTCTGCTAGCAGCGGACGATCAGATCAAGCAACCGAAGGTCCGCGGGGTACCCCCCCCCCGTAAGTTGTAAGTCTGGGCACGATGGTGATCAGGTTCTCGACACAACTGTGTTCGATTTTGAACTTGACTCCACCACACGCGCGCAGTGAGTATTGTAGCCTAAGGGAGTTCTCCCTTACGCTACCTCCCTTTATAAGGGAAGTCTTGTTACAAGGGGTTAGCGAAAGCTATCTATAAACCACCCCGGGAATCTTGTCCCCGAGTAGGAGATCTCTCTCCTACTAAGCCCTTTTATAAGGGCGTATCGGCTAAGTAGCGTCGAACGCCGCTTAAAGGAAAGTCTTCCTCTGTGAGCCAGCCGCACCGTGCGTGTACGCACCCGGCTACAATTAAAGTTCATCGTCGTGACGCTACATCAGAGTGTAACCCCCGATATTATTACACCTGCGGCTGGATCTGCTGAAGAACAGTCACTGGTTGACTTTAAAAGCGGTATTTCGCGACGTTGGCCGAGAATGTCCAGTTTCCGATCGAAACGCTCTCAAAAATCCCAGGCCTCGAGGTCGTTGTGCCTCAGGGCGCCATGTACGCTATGGTACGTTAAAACTACGCGTGTTTAGAGACAGGATGGTCTGGAAGGGTCTAACGTTTTTTCAGGAACGTTTCCGTCGTGAAAGGTGAAGGTTCAAACGGACGTCCTCACGATGATAAACGACGACTTTGACTTTACGATAAAGTTACTCGAGGAAGAATCCGTGTTTGTGCTTCCTGGACAGGTAACCAACTATCATGTCAATCGTGCCATTGTCGTGAAGAGACCTGATTCTGGTGCTTTGTCCTGCGTTCAATAGTGTAGTGTTTTGGCATGACCAATTATTTCCGCATTGTCTTCTCCGCACCTCATGACGTTTTGCGCGACACGTACAATCACCTTGCCGAGTTTTGCCGTCGCCATGAGTGAATAGAGTGGCAAGTATAGAAAGAGAGAGCCTGCTTAAAAGTAGGCGGCGACGTATATTGCAGACGATCAAACCAACCCGAGCTATGAATAAACATCACTAGTGTCTACCTTTAAGTTTTAACGATGAATTAACCGATAGGCTCCAAATCGAGGGTAGGGCGACCCTTAATTAATTGTTTTTTCCGCTACGGATAACCTCTGGTATGTTATAGAGGACACTCTCCACCGAGGCTATAACTTAGCAGAGGGTGGACTGTAATATCAATACTTTTAACAAAATCCACCAAAACCTCTGATATAGAACACTTTGAATTTGCTAAACATATGGTAAGTAATCAATGGTTTCCAAGTACATGTACTTGACGATTCCACGATAAAGCCCAGTTTGTTATCATAAATCTTATTTTCTTGTACCCGTGGCGTTCCAGCTGAACGAAATGGATGATATTGGGGCGTTTGAGGCGGCTTTAAGCTTCGTGGACGAGTATGTCGAGTTTAATGACGACGCCGCATCATCGCCAGAGATTGTGCCATCCTTCAAGCAGGAACAAGATTTTTCCACGGCGCTGAAGCGAGGACCATCGTTTACCATTACGTGTCAAGAGACGTCAAATATGGTGCCATTGGATCTAAAAAATATCTGTGACACGTCAAGTTTTCAGTTTAGATTACCGCTGGATGATGAAAGCCTCAGTCAACCGAAACTTTTGAAACCCAGAAAGTTTCCAAACAATCCGAATCGCGTGCGAGACGAAGCACAATACGAGTTATTATTTTTGCGTGAAAAAGTGACAGAGCTGGAGACGCAATTAAGGAAGATGCAGTTGAATTCGGTAACAAGACGGACACTCGCAGCTCCCATCGTGACAATCCCGAGACCTATTACTCCAGCTCTACGCGTTTGGAAAGACATAGCGGCTCGTCAACGACGATGGCGAGATGAGGCACAACGGGAAAATGTTCGCCTACGGCGTATCGTGGAACGAAAGCGAAAAATGGCGACAGGATTATGCGCACTGTTACGAAAACAACTGACGCAACAAGTAGTACAAACAATGAGCCGCTTTTGGGTGTGCACTATTTGACACCAAAAACTTGTTCTGTGTCTTTTGTAGGGAGCTGATAATTCGCGTGACAACAGTATCTTGAAGCGCCGCACGGCGAGTGTGCTGGATTTTCAGGGTAACATTGAAGACTTTCATGACCTCTTTCTGCATCTTCAAAGTGCATACCATGAAGTGGACGCCGTTTTCGCAGCGAGCGGATTAGCAGCGATGGATATACCGACCAGTGACGTTTGTGTTCGGGAAGGAGTTGACAGCAAGTACATTGAGGTGTTTGCAAATAAATTGCTTCCATTCAATCTCCATGATACGGGGGAGGCTGCTTGGAATCATTTCAAAGGCATTGAGAAACACTTTGATAATGGCGGGTTGTATGAAAAAACAGCTAAGGTGAGTGGTTTCGATGCGTTTCATGTCACCAAAGGAACGAGCATTTGTTAATTTTCTCTTTCACGGCAGAATCTAGACCAACCTTACACAATTATTGAAGACTTTACGAAAGAAATGTTTTCCAACAATTCGCGTGCAGACATCAAGGCCAAGCAAATCGTCCAACGTACTAAACTGCCAGACCGTGATATGATTCTTTTCGTTTCAAGCGTTAACCCTGTTGAGATTAAGCACAAACCCCTCGACGGACTCGTGTACCACGCACGAGAATACGCTCTTACTAAACCTTTCGCAGTATCCACTCCTGAGCACGAACTCTCGCTCTTCCAACTTTATGTTCGGATCCAGTTTGATTATGATCCGGGTGTTGTCTACGACGCGCGTCATGTCCGATCGGTAGTCCAGTTTATGATTGGCAACGTTGGCGGCAGTCTTCGAGGATATCAAGAACGAATTGAAGACGCTCTCATTGATCAAGCGCTGAGACAAAAGCAGATGACATCGCTGTCGACAACGAGCATGTAAAGTCCAATGGAAGTGCATGTTCGAAGCTGAAGTTATTCTTGTGGGTACTGTATAAATGTATGATAACAAATTGCCGAAAGCCTGATGTAAGGATCGACGAATTTAAGGATCATTGGTTTGATGGTGACGAAGAAAGACCAATGCGACGAGTGGAAGAATTCCAGGTGGTGGCTTGCTTTTTAGAGCAGAATCCACGGTCTTGAGAATGGATGTATAGCTTCGCTGCGTGATTGTTGATGAAGATTGTCGGAGCGTGCGCAACAAGGCGAAAAAGTTGACAACGATCCACTTTGACGTCATGGACCTGCAGCCTTCCTGGCGAAGTGGCCGAGTGGCGCATGGTTGCCCATTCTTTTACGAGAAGCAGTAAAAACTGCAGAGAAGATCTATTCGGTGCTGTCTGAAGACGATTATAGCCAAGGGTGGCTTCCACTAACGTTGGCGTCTCAACATGTTGTATCGCGTTTCCTGTCTCGCAGCTGTAAAAATGAAACACTTAAACAATTAAACAAAGATTGCTTTTGCGAAAAGCTAACTCTGAACTCTAGTTTTATTGACTTGGTGATTACCATCAAACGAATTTAGCTTTCCAGATTCATTTATGGTAATTACGAAGTCAATATAAAACTTCTATCTGGCTGGACCCAGACAGTTTGTTAAAAGTATTCATACATAATACCGGTTTTTATTAAATAGCCGGGTATGATTGATACTTTACTAGTAGTAGCAATATTCATATCGTACTTATTAGTAGAAAGCTCTATGTGTTTTGTACTCGATCTGAGTACATATGTTTTTTGGCACTAATAAGTAGTGTAGAGCACACAACAGATGGAAGTTTACCATAACTTCAACATCTGGTACATTTCACGTTAGGCTAGCTAAACACTTCTCAATACACATTCCATTAATTAAGTCCCTCGTTTGGTTACTTTCTTCTGCTTCCTGAGAACTGTCTACGGGTGTTTTTTCACGGTCAACGGAACATTGGTTTCGATTTTATACAATATAGACGATTTCGGTATATTGAAGACATCAAGCTACATCTACGGCTCATGTTTCTCGCTACCTACGCAAAGATGAACGACGCAACCCTTTTGATATGTCTCCATCCTCTGACATGTAGGTGACTGCGACTGTGGTTTCTCATTTGGTTCGATTTGCCTCCATCACGGTCAACTTGTGGTCGTTTACATCGTCCTTCTACGTGACATACTCCTCGCAAATGATTTCCCACTCCGAGAAGCTTGTCCAAAGTATCGCACATGTCAGTCAGTCTGTATCTCGTTCTTGTATCCGTTATATTTGCTGATAGCAGCTGGATTGTTCTCCTCCGGAAGCAGCTCGACCGCAGTGTTTGATCGGCCTGATATTGAAAAACTGGACCTACCACCGTTGCTCCCGATTGTGTTCCACTATCGACGTATCAGTTACCATTGTTCGCCTCTTCCTGCTGTAGTTGCCCTGTTGCCTTCCTGTTTAGCCTTCCGCCTTTTCTCCCACAGTATTCAGTTGTCTGGTTGGGGAACTCTGCTCCGCGCGACCGAGTACAGAAGTCTTTTGGTTGTCCGAGCCCAGTTACCTCCTGCGTGTCTACGCCTAGATCCTCTTGTCCTGCCCATAGGTTCACCATCCATGGATATGCGGTTGGTATGAGCAGTCTCAGAATGAAAAAAATCACTGGAAACTTTGTGGTGCCTTTTTTGCCGCCTCCTGTAGCTCACGCACACGTGCTATATAACTATTCACCGTAATAGGAACTCACCGCATGTTGCATATTCGCGCTACTTCCCCGTCCATGTTTGTCGCATGTAGTGGATCGCCTCTATACCACAAAAAAATCCCGCAGTAAATGAGTCCCAATGCTGCTCAAAGTATCGTTACTTCCTCATACTCGCATACTATCTTCTTGATATATCTCAGAGGAGCTTAATCGTACTGCTGGAGTTACCCCGAGACCCTCGCAGACTTCGATCGTATCCGCTGATGAGAGTGCGTAAAGTTTGTTTCCGAATTCCAGCTGTAAGATCCAATAATTCTCTTGCTACACAACCTTTCTTGATATATTTGCCCTTTTCTCGAGCATTATCGGGCTTCCATCAGAATCGGAGCTTGCAATAAGCCTAAGAGTACCTGTCGCTGGCTTGGTCACCTGCTACAGGCAGGCCCATAGCTACCATTGCGTCAGCTAAGGTCGAATCTTTACCTTCCTCGATTGGAGTTCTTCGCCAGAGAGCTCCAGATCTCATTCAATCCTGAATCTCGACTTGGATCTCGTGTTTAGTTGAGCTTCTTCAACTAAAGTCCCTATTTTATTTTTTGACGCATTCTATTCGTCCTTCCCCCTTTGCAATTTGCTGTTCCTTACGCAGGCTCCGCATTCTTCTCAGAATCTGCGCCGCGGCTGGTTGTGCGTGGTATTCCTCAAACCTTCTCCTTGCACCCGAATTGTTAAAGTAGCCTTAACCAATCATCATTGGTGATGTGTCGTCTCAAAAATGTTGTGCTATGATAGCACCTTCTGCAAGTCCTTAAACGACCTTCCACTCATCCTCAGTCCATTCTCTGAACTGTAGGGCATAGCACAAACCCGCCTCAAATCTTTGATTTCCGCAACTGCATTTACGTCCGAGTTGAAGAGAAAGTCCTCCTTGTATGTCTGATCGAGCGTCTCTGTCTGTTCTTCCCGGTTAGCCTTCTCAGCGACCGATCTAGTACTCGCTGTCCTTTCGAGGCGACTTCTACTTGGCTCACTCCGGTCAATTTGGTATGCCCATGCTCGAAGGACAGCTAGGTATTACCACAGCATCCAATACTTTATCCTTCACACCTCTAGTTGAGCTGATGGGATCATCGCGGAGAGGTTATGTTCCATGCACAGATTTGCCAAGACCTCAAGGAAACGCTGATCATGCTCAACCATCATGCCTTCCACCATCTTGATATATAAGGGTTTAACCAACCACGATTAATGTTGAGACGGTTACCGTTTACCAGGAGATCTTTAAGTAAGTTGGAGCACGACAAGCCCATGGCCGTCCGGAAAACGCCACAGAAACGTGTTATGAGTGTCAGGACCACCGCTCAAAAGATGATTGGCTTCTTGAACTGCTCGTGCACTTCGTACAAGCGTAAGGAGATATCTTAGATCTCACATAGGTCCACATATCGTGACTAAACGGAGTCATGGTGTAGGCTTGATGGTAAGCAAATTTCCACCGAATGTCTTGGTTTGATATTGAACGGTAAGATTTCTCTTATCGAATACATCCTTGAGATCCTCAGTACAGTCACCGATCCTGCCTTTGACTGCACCGTGCTTTGCTTGCTTTTTTGTTCTATCGAGTTGAACTTACCAGGTGCATATGCAGGTACAAGAGAAGGATGTCAGGTCGGGAGTAGCCTCGTGATTTCACTGTTCTCTACCTCAACTCTGGTGCGTGACTAGTTGTCGTAGGAGAGCAGCGCGAAGCCGTGTACAACAATATTATTTTACTATGGGTTGTAAATAAATGATAGAAATAAAGAAAGACTTAAACAAATGTATGGCATTCATTTCATACAAAATTAATTCGACTTCTAATTTCTACCTCTGCCTTTCGCGCTGATACTCGCGGCTAGATATGGAGGACAAGGCGGCGCTGCTGAGCTCTTCCGGTAAATATTTAGTATTCATTACGTCCAACATCTTACTATTTGTTGCAAAGTCTAACTTCCATCTGCAAATCACCATCCCCAGCCACAAAACAGCGCTTTGCAGGAGTCACAGGACTCTTGGAGCAACTTCGTACACAAAGCGTGGTCCCTGAAGCTGCGGCAACAATTTTTCCGCACGTTTTGCCATGTTTAAGTGATCACAATTCGAAAATCACATTTAACGCACTGGAAATTCTCGAGCTGTTGGTCACCCGTGTAGCTGAAAGTACGTTACTTTCGTACTTAAACCTGTTGTGGACGAGCCTTGAAGAGCGATTAGGAGATAACAAGATACACGTGCGGGAGAAAGCGGTCGATGTTGTAGTACGGATTTCATTGGTGCTTGACGTATCGACGGTATTGGAGAAGCTCCAGCAATGTATGAAGCACAAGAACTGGCGTGCTCGTGAGCAGGTGCAGACTGAAAAAGATGTAGAAAAGAAGACAGGTCGAAGATGAGTTCTGATGGTATTTTGTAGAGTTTGCATGCTATTTGTAGAATCTTAGAGAAGCACAAATTATTTGAAGAGAAGCAGAGCCAGCTGTTGGATGATGTGAGCAGTGGTGGATTGTATCGAAGAAGAGTATTGTTTGATAAAGATGTGTTTTTTGTGCGTGCAGGTGCTAAAATTGCTGGAAGATTCGTCAAAAGATGTCCGCGATGCAACTATGACTACGTTGGTGAAATTTTATACGTATATTGGTTCCTCGTTTTTGGTACGAACGCATTTACCATGCTAAAAGGTGCTTTTATCGTAATGTGCTATTAAAATGTCCAATGATTCAGATCACTTTGCAAGACAAGAAAATTAGATCAGGACAAATGACGACACTAAAAGAGCGATGCGAGCAAAGTTTTTATCCAAATAAAAACTCTGTCGGTGCTAGTAATACCGTGCCATCCCATGACGTCGCTTCTGTACGTACAATTAAATGAACTCAAGTCGGGCATGTTAATGGACTGGAATACTATTTATGGCTGCAGACATACCATGGAATTTATGCTCCTAACAGCAGTCTTCCTCAGGCGTTGGCATCCATGTTCTCATCCTCCGATATACAGACTTCATCGCCATCATTATCGTCAGTGTCACGGTATTTGAAATCCGTAAAAAACCGAAATTTAAGTGGAGCAATGGACACTGCTGCTGCTATTGCGAATGAAATTCAAACTTCGCAAGAAAGCACGAAAAGCAGTAAAGTCAAGCACG
Source organism: Peronosclerospora sorghi (assembly GCA_026184515.1). Classification (NCBI taxonomy): domain Eukaryota; phylum Oomycota; class Peronosporomycetes; order Peronosporales; family Peronosporaceae; genus Peronosclerospora; species Peronosclerospora sorghi. Next base: position 15,839,725 of record CM047582.1, on the reverse strand, counting down.
AATCTAGTTTGTATGGAGCAAGTGGTGACGATATCTCGGACAAGGAAATCCAACAGCAGCTGGGAGTTGTCTATGACAAACTCGAATCCGAAAACGATTGGGATAAGCGTGTGGACGGATTGAAGACGCTCCAAAATTTCGCTGTTCGGTGTGCTAAAGCTTCCAACAGCTCTGCACTTGTGTCGCTATCTCATAATCTGCTTCCGATTCGTGAACGGCTGTGCCAGCAAGTGTGCGATCTGCGGTCTACCGTGTCCAGAGTAGCTTGTGAGACCATCCAAATCCTCGCCGAATCGCTTCAAGACGAGTTTAACGCCCATGCCGAAATTTGCCTTTGTAATCTATTGAAGGCAACGTACGTGACTATACAAGTTATTTCAACTGCAGCGAACACAACGATACGAAGCATTATTACAAGTACAAGGAACGGGTTCGTGCGGGTGATTCCAAAGTAAGTTCTCGTTATCTGCAGACTTACTTCTGCTGCTGCTTACTGCTTTCTTCGATCTAGATTTATCGAGTGTGCACAATCTCGGAACCACGTGTTACGACACTACGCAGTGTGCTACCTAACGCTTACTTTAGAGCGATGGAGCACCAGCTTTCTCAGCAAGTACGTCTTACAATGGAGATTGTGCACGTGGGTGCTCTTAAACTCTAATCGTGTGTATGATACGTCGTCGACAGACACTCGGACTTGTTCGTGCCGATCTTGCCGGCTATTTTGCGAGATGCATTGGCTGATGTACGAGCTCAGGCACGGAAATGTTATTGGTCATTCTACAATCTCTTTCCGGTGTGTTTAAAAGTAAATTATTAGGGCCGATTGTACTAACATTACCCACAAAAATGTAGGACGAAGCCGAATGTGTGTTTGCCCGCCTAGATGCATCAACGCAAAAGAATTTAAACGATGATCCATCAAAATTTACATCAAAAGCCGCGCGCCAGATAGAATATCGCTCTCTAGCGATCCCTTCGCCACAAAAAAGCGAGGCTACGCGCTCAGGTCTTCGAACTATCAATACAAACACAAGTCAGCCGCCACTACGCACTCCGATAGCGTCCAATTCAAGTGCAAACCTCATGTCAGGAGAAGCAGCTACTAGTAAACTACCAAGACGTGTATGTGAAGGGGATGCTACCGTAGAAAACGCACACAGCTCGCGAATGCTATCGGGAGGTCCAGTACGTGTTGGAATTGCATCTGGATCGAAATTGTCCGTCGCCGAAGATAGTTCCGTTTTGACGACTGACAACAAAAAGAGCGCAGTTACAGGTCCATTAAGAGTACGAAATGTACCCAAGTCGGTGCCGACAACAAATGCTGGAGTGGAAAGTCTGTACACTTCCCGACAAGTGCCGTCGAGTGCGGGATCTCACATCGGTTTGAACCCTGCGTTCAAAGTGCAGCGAGTTCAGTGTACAGCGGAACCTCAACATCCGACTCCGACAGATAATAGCGTCGGTAAGTCAACGGGTCCAAAGCGGTTGCTCGTCAGCTCGGTAGCGCCACCTACTGTTTCCATTGCGTCAAATTTAAGGGCCAATGTCTCGTCGAAAGCGGATGTCGGTGTCAAGAAACTGAAGCGGATAGAACAAGCCAAGCTTGCAGTGGCTCCAGTTGTAGACCAGCTTGAAGTAGCACTTCAAAGCATTGAGAGCGAATTCTGGTCAACGAGATTAGAAGGTGCCGACTATCTTGGAAGTTTACTTCGAAAACGCGCGTCTCAGATCAGTGACAGCTCACCCGGCGATTACTCTGTGGACAGCCGGATCTTGCTCGCATTCATTAAGCATCTTAGTGATGCTCATTATCGCGTTTCACAGTGTGTGCTTAAGAACTTCTTGCCGCTCTTGAAGCTTCTGAACGACGGTCAAACTCTTGTTCCCCATCTCAAAACGATTTTGCCGAAACTGTTTCAGAAATTCATCGATACCAAAGAAGCTGTTCGACTGATGGCCAAGGAGAGTTTAGAGCACATTGCGGCAACGATTGATAGTGTGACATTGTCTGCAATTGTAATCTCGATGTTGGGAGAGGGGAGCAACATGAAAGTCAAAGCTGCCATGTGCAGTTACTTGCGTGACTTGATGCCCGGGGCTGCAGATTACATCAAGAGCGGATCCAACTATAGTCACATGAGGACATTTTTACTAAAAATTGCGTTGCTCATGGATGCCGACGTTCCCGTTTCGGTCTCATCAGCGTGTGGGGACCTCATTTCAATGGCTGCCCAGCTTTACGGTCGAGAGATGGACAAGGCGGTTGCATTGCTCCCTCCGTCGAAGCGGTTGGTTGTTTCCAAGGTACTCAAGTCCAAGAAAATTGTCCTCAACACTAACAACCTTCAGAAACCACCAGTTTTGTCAATAGCTCCGAGTGAAACCCAATCATGCCAGGAAAATGACGGTAAGCAGAACAGAATTTACCCAGTCTCGAAACCGGAGAGGAGCCGAAAACGAGGCGAGTCTCCCAGCTCAAATTCTTCCTCCTCTACTCGACAAAACACTCAAAAACGGATCAATACAACGTCTCATCCAGGGATCGATGACCGGAGTTTAGATAATCCGTTAACAAACCCAATGGATACACAGGCCAATGCTGGGGTCGTAAAGGATGACGTAATGCCAGATAATGGATTGGTTTCCAGCGCGTTGGTGTCAATTGATGGCACTAGCTTGGACAAGCATGAAGTCGTTGAACTCGAAGATATTCTTTATCGCTTTGAGCAAACAAATATTTCGGAAGCGGAAATGAAGGACAGCCTTTATAAGGTACGTGCACAAAAATCGTCATCGCTCTACGATTTTCGTGCTTCATCATTTACATGTCATGAATAACATTCAGACGTTCCATATCATCGAGACGTGCTCATCCGAGACTTGGGATCGTTGTTTCGATCGGTTAATTATACTGCTACTCGATATTGCAACTGGACAAAAAAATGTCCATGCGATGATAGTGCTGCAGAAACTTGTGGTGGCGCAAAGTGTTCGTGCGCAGAGGTTTTTCGAGCCGCTTCTTGGACGCTTGATAGATACAATGGCTCACCAGTGTGAGGAGGTTAGTCATGAGATACTATAGGTACTGTTCGTACTGTTTTTTTCTCAGTCAATCTCTCTTCGAACAGGCTCGTCATTTGGCTGAAGTAATTTTACACGGCTTGGTTCGTTCCAGCAGAGAGTACGAGACAACCCTCTCAACACTAGTCCCGCTCATTATAAGCAGAGAGCCGCCAATGTTGCCAGTTGTGCTTCGTCTCGTGACAATTTGTTTTCAACAATACGATTCTCTAAATGAAGTGACGTTTCTGCGTCAACACAATGTAGCTGATGGCATTCTGAGCGCACTTTCACAATGTCTAAGCCATTCCTGCTCAAAAGTGCGCAAGAACGCGGTCGATTGCTTCGTGGCATTGCACTTTGCTGTAAAGGAAGACAATGCGGTTGTGTCAGAGTATCTTGCTGCAAAGGTAGAGGAAAACCGGCGACGAGTGGTGGAAATCTTCATCTCTCGCGAACAAATGAAGCGACATCGTGTGAAATCGTCCTGACGGAAGGAAGTAGGTCTTAACTATTTTTTGTACATGTTAACTTATTGTGATATACTTACTGTGTACCCAAATTCTATCGCTCAATCCCCCCCAAATTTATGCCACCTATCTTTAAAACGAGACGGAGCTTCCTCTGATGGTCCTAACGAGCGAGACGCGTCATGTGTACCCATTCCATTGGGACGTCGTCACACGTGCCTTTTGGAACAAATATCCGAACGAAAATCTATCCCATGTTGAGCGCGTGGATGTATTGGATCGGCGACTCGACGCACAAGGAAGACTCGTAACCAGTCGATTGGCTAAAGTGACGCAACAAAATGTACCCAATTGGGTCCGCTCGATTTTAGGTGATTCGACATATGTATATGAAGAAACGATCTGTGATGCTAAACTAAAGAGACTCGTCCTCAGGTCGACAAATTTATCGTTACGATCCGTGGCTACTGTTGAGGAGACGTGCGTATATTCGGTACATCCAGAGAACGAGCAGGAAACGTTATATGAAGCGGAAGCAAAAGTCACGGCATTTGTACCGCTACTGGGTCGAAAGATTGAAAGTTTTTCTGTTAGTCGAGGTGCTGAGACTGCAGCGAAAGGAATTCGAGCTGTGGAAGAGATTTGCAATGATATTTTTCAAGGAAATTTTCGACCGGCCTATTGTGAGACTATGAGTATGACGAAAGAGTCACTGGCCACCAAGGTGACAGGAGAAAGAACCCCGACGACCAAAAGAGCAGAAAAATACTAGATAGGAAGATTATTGCTACTCCTTATTACTTGTCCGCTTCTGACTTAAAAATCACGTAGATTTTGCACTTTCGAGCATCTCTACTCGCTGCTTCTAAGTATTCATTTTTTTCTATACATCCAGTACCAATCCTCTACTATCACACCAGAAAAAGATGCACCTGTCTTTTGCTACTCTGTAGTGATATGCGTTCAACTTGACTCTTTTCGGACAATGAAGGGTCTTCCAATGCAATCGGTGGAGACGAGCTACAAACTCGTGAAGCAATGTCGACACGAGTTGGCAATTCCCGCGTCAACTGATGAAGCTATAGGCGAAGAGGCTCAAGAAGAAAGCGAATTCTTTGTAGCCATTTCTTCAGTAGGATCCGCAGCTTCATAACCCTCCGGAACTTCAGTTTCTACCTCCTCTTTTTCAAGTGATACTTCAGCCCATGCTTTTGGTTTATTACTGTCGCCTTCTGTCTCTGCTTCTGAGCTGGTTGGAATTTCGTTTTTGCGCTCCTCTTTTGTGTTCTGTTCAGTTTGAACCTCAAGTCGTTCTTTCACTTGAATAGAGAGAGCAGCAGCAAGCGCATCAACAGTCGTCGAATCTTGCAGACATTTTCGTAAGAACTTCGGGCATTCGGGGTGGTTTCGGCACAATTTTTGATGTTGGACCGCTGTCTCTGCAAATACCACACGAACATTTGACACCGGATCCATCGCCAGTGTAAAAAACACGGCGGCGAGCTTCGACGTAAAGAAGTCACGAGCAGCGTCAGCCAAAATCGTATCGTCCTCACTCTCGCTTTTATCCTGCGTGCCGTTGGTTGGAAGGAAGGAGGCACATATTTTTACAAAGCACTGCCTGTCTTGATAGTGTAAAGAGTGTGCGAGGGTCACAAATTTATCAACAACAGCTCTCAACCATGTTTCGTTCGAGAGGAAGCGTGTCACGAGTAACGGACAAGCCTAATAATCGTGCACACAGCGGCAGTGTAATATGTAAGCCAATAGAAGATTGAATCGAGCCAGCCTGGTAGAGATAACTTTACGTACATGGTAACTCTGTTTTCGAACAACTGCGACTGGGTCGGTGATAAGCTTGAATACTAGAGGATTGATGACCGAAAATGTCGCTTCCGGTGTGAAAGTACGGCAAAGCTGCGCTAGCTGCCTACTCAGAACTTCGCGGAAGCGCCACTTCGTGGTATTGTCGAACGAGTCAAACTCTGCGAGCACAGGTAGATAACTCTCGCGAAATGATGGGGATACATTCTCTAAAAAGTCGGCAAAGTGCAACATCACACCAAGCCGGACATCCTGCACGTCATGGAGATAACTGTCGAATGCTGTAGCCAGTTGTTTCTCTGTAATACTTTGACCTAAAATTCGCGCTAGCTCGTGCAAAGAGTAGGCGAAGGAGCGTCGAATCTTCCAGAAAGTATCATTATATAGTATCTCAAATGCTGGTGAGATCCTAAGCCAATCTTGAGCGCCCAGAATACTTGCAACTGCCGGAAAGTTAAACGCACAGTGAAACTTGATGTCTACCTCTCCACTGCCCCCAAACGTATGTGCCGCTGTTGTTGCCATACTTGCAAAGTGGCTTACTAATTCATCTGTCACCTGCTCTTTTTCCAATGCCGCCAGGAACGGTCCCAAACTCTGGTACGCAGCCATGCGAACCCATCGCGAGGAATCATAAATGAAACTCTCAAACATCGGTGTCATGATCGGGCCACGGTCCGCTGGTGCGAGCGCGAGTGTTACATTCACAAAACATTCGGCGCAGGCTTTCCGTACACCCCATATATCATCTTTAGCAAGTCGTTGAAACGCTGGTATTAACCTCTCTCGACTCAGCTCCACTCCCGCTGTCTTGCAAACATTTGGGAAACTTAGCGCTGTGGATTTACGCACTCGAAAGACCGGATCTTCAGACAGTGATATAAGTTCTGGTACACAAAACTGTTGACACAATTCCGCTCCAAAATGTTCCGCAAGTCCGTTGTACAATGCTACAGCCGAAATTCTGAATTGTTCACTTTCATCGTCGTGTGCCAAAGGTAGCACAATTGTAAGTACGTGTTGTCCTTGATCTTCCAGCTTGACAAGTGCCGCCATGTCCACAAGACTCTCACTCGCAGCGGTGCGCACTTCATGCTGATCATCTGACACGAGCTTCGTTACAAGTGGAATCAATTTGTCCAGTAGCACTTTATAGCCAACTTCAGGCTCTGCTTCGACTAAAAACTGACACAAGGGCGGAAACTGCTGCGCTACGTGCTGTCGTACAACGTATTCGACGTCACAAACCAGCGTCTCCAGTAGCGGCAGTAGCTGGTCGCATGTGGCTTGAAACCCAACAGATCGTGCTGTCTCGTGCAACATCTTGACGTGAATTACCCGCTGAAGCGCAATGTTACTGCACACGTACTTCGTGACCCGCTCCAAGTCACTTAGACTGTCATCAATCGCCAAATCCTCAAACGTTGGACCATTAGCTATCTCCGTTTGCTTAGCACGAAGCTCTTCTTCGCTCTACGTAAAATGGAAGTTATCAAGACGTTAGAAGTGAGCTACAGTTGCGATTCAACATCTACCAAACCAGTTCATAATCCATTAACAGCGGTGAGCGACGAGTGCGGCGCACCGACAAAGAGATAAGAGCGATGACTGTTGTGGTGATAGAAGTATACTGGATACTGGAATGAGGCAACAAGGAGCCCAGAACGGGAGCAAACGGGCGTTAAGCGACCGCTGTTCCCCAGGAGTACAGTGGCACGAATGGAATGTAACGAGAAGGTCGCACCAAGAGAGCCGACGCTTGATACCACCGAGAAAGCTCAACTGCGATAACTAAATCTAGGGCTCAGCGCTAATAATAGCTAGTATATTATATGGAAGAAGTTGACCTTCGCGCTCGAGCAAGAGGGAATGTCTCGTGTGGCAAGATCGCAATTAGGCACAACCTTGTCTACTAAAGGTCAAATCAATCGGACCCAAAAGCAGATGTTACGTCACTGACTGTACTACAGAGCACCGAGCTCGACGTGTCTGTGTTTGATGCGAACGTCTGGGACGTGAACAAACTCCGCGATATCGTAAGAGCAATATCATCAATCGATCGTTTTGCAACTTTTGCTGCTCAAATGGAGCGTCAAGTCAAGTGAGTACCAAGTTGGCCATCCGAGACACTTTAACATTGACACGTCCGACCAAAAAGAATCGCTAAATACGGCAGCCTTGCACCTGTCAACGATAATGGGTCAACTGGATCCTGTAGCTAGGACATAGAGGAAGATCAAAAACATCAAACCTAGGCGCAGAGTTCAATTTCGATATAGTGGACATCGCGCAAAAGCAGACTGCGGTCAGTAATTCGATTTTGCAGCTTGAGAGTGCAACAACAGCGCAGCTTCAAGCGATAAAAGAATAAACGATCCAAGCGATGACCAGTGTTGTGATTTTGACTGAAATACTGAATCAATAGCAAGCACGAACGCAAGCTGACAAAAAGACGAAAGAGACGACACAAGCACACTGGGAAATGATGTAAAACGTTTGGAGGCAGAGTCAGTTTCCGGCAAAAACCATGGGCGCATGTGAACACATTGCTCACGTCGTCTTGTCGACACTGTCGATCGCAAATGGATGATGAACAATGACAAGTTGCGTCACGAGTTGATTAATGTCAATGCAAGGCAATGACAACATGAACAGCTAATAAGTCAGCGGATGAACAAATCACGTGATCAACTTTTACACTATACGGAGCGTCTTGCACAGTTGGATGCCAGTATGCGAAAGTTAGAGGGGTTTATTCAAGGGATCCCAATGTGTGAGAGGACCACTCATGACTCTGGCGACTAACCTCCATGAGGAAAATGTTGCAGTCTTGCAGGAATTGAGCGCAGTCAGTCAGCAACATGGTGATTGTTCACCGCTTGTATAATGACAGGACGACACTGGAACAGCATGCTATACTACCAGAACTTATTGGAAAGAGAAGAGCAGTTTTTTGAAGTGCCATCTCGCCCATTCACAGCGGCGGGTCGTAAGCACAGACAGCTCATGGAGCACGTTCCCAAAACTGCTAACCGGTCTCTCACCAAGCTCGCGGACTGACGGACTGCTGGTGCTACTTGCATGATAAGTCGCCAATTCCATCAGCCTAAGGAATTTCGTATCTCTCGGGAATACCTAACAATAGAGGACAATGCAGTCGACGTTGAACAAGTAACAACGTCAGTGGAACTGAAAAGGGATGCCGTCAATGTTTTACCGGAAATTAGCAAGTCATGCTACTGGCTATTTATTCCACCTGATGCTTGACCCCATGATACTTAAGGTATTGCTGCACTTTTTGTCTAAGTGGGAGTTTCGACGACACAATGAGTGAATCAGTGAGTCGCAGCTCTTAGCTTCTGAGTTCTTTTCTTGCGGTGGAACGCCCTCACAAACGCACACTGATTTCATCGGTACGCAGTCGCATCTTGACGTCTTGAATAGCCACTTCTTTCCGATGAAAAATACCAGCCGCAAGGGCTGCGTCGCAATTAGTTTTCTCGAAGACTTCCGTGAAATGTTCCGGCTTGCCGGCACCACTCGACGCAATTACAGGAATCCGCACCGACTTCTTCACGAGCGAAATGAGGTCGAGGTCGTAGCCAGTCTTTTGACCATCCATATCCACACAATTCAGAAGTAGTTCGCCAGCACCGAGAGCTTCAACAGCTTGGGCTAGTTGCACGACGTCGATATCGCGAGTCTCGCGGCCACCGCGCACTGTCATTTGGTACCAACAGTACTCCTCACCATTGGGTCCGAGTCGTGTCAGCTTGACGACATTGTGGCCCTTGGCATTCTCATCGTAAAATGATGCCACGTACACCCGCTTTGGGTCCATGGACACGACAACGGCCTGGTTACCATAGACAGCGGAGATGGTCTCAATAGAGCTCAATCCATCACCCTTACCACCGTTAGCATAGTATTTTTCTGCCGCATACACAGCGTCACTACCAATCGAAACTTTGTCAGCACCCGAGCGAAAATACAACGCTGCTACATCCAACGCCGAATGGGTCTTGTGCTGGTCGTCCACGTACTCACGGATACCGCCACCAATCGTGAGCGGTACGAAGACGGATTTTGAAGACTCCTCCAGCACTTGGACCATGGGTAAATCTCCCATCGGCTGCTCACGGAAGCTTGTAATGTTAAGAAACGCGACCTCATCAGCTCCTTCCTCATAGTATCGTTTGCAGAGATCCACTGGTTTGCCCATATTGCGGACGTTGCCTTCTGCAGCATCATTAGAATTCTCACGCACGTCGTATTGATCTCCTTTCGTTACGACCAAGTCTCCCTGATCATTAGCACGCACATCCAAACACCTAAGTCGCATGAACAAATCACACAAAACGTTTCCATTACCACAACCAAAGAAGGCATTCTTCAAACTTAATATCCACGTACGCTATAAGTCGTTTCGACAGCATCGTACGTAAAGCCACTGGTGCTCTCGGAATCGCCACATCCTGGTCTTGAAAATCTCGTTTTTCCAAGAATCCTCTTAGGATCGCAATACCCACAGCTCCACTCTTTTCTGGATGAAATTGTGTAGCCATGACATTTCCCTTTTGCACAGCACTAATGAACTCCAAATCGCCGTAATTCGTAAGACTCAGTACCCAATCTGTATTCTTGTCTTTCTGTATGGCTCGAAACGAGTGGACAAAATAGACTTTTGCATTTTCAATAGGTACAGGAAGCATCGAAAACAAAGCCGAGTTTTTCGACGCCGTAATGCCATTCCACCCTATGTGGGGTACAACTACTTGATCTGATGGAAAGCGCGCTACTTTTCCCTTGATAATACCTAAGCCCTTGAGTCCTGGGCACTCTTCTGACCCTTCAAAAAGCGTTTGCATCCCCAAACAAATGCCTAAAAAGCGTCTATTGGCTGCAATATAAGCTCGAAGTTCGTCCACATAGCCACCAACGTTTAAAAAGTCCATTGCAGCACGAAAGTTTCCTACGCCTGGGAAAATCAAAACTTGGGCGAGACGAATATCAGCTGCACATGTCACATCCTTAACGGAGTGGCCTGCGGCTCGGATAGCGTTCTTTATGCTACGCACGTTGCCAGCGCCGTAGTCCAGCACAGTTACCTCCACCATCAACGTTGTTATGATTTATTAAGGTTTGCGTTGTTTTATCATACCGTCGTACTTAATAAGGTTTTAATGACAACAGAACCCCTGAAAAGGTGGTACGTAGATCTTCCGCTGCTACCTGTGTAGTTAATTATATTAAGGCAATATCGAAATTAGTTGGTAACCAACTAATACCAACTCAAGGAATGACACGTACTAATTAAAGGGATAATAACACGGGTATAGCTAGTGTTAAAAACTTAATATAAAAGCTTAGGACACTTCCCGCGATCAGTACTCACCTGCTGACAAAGTTTCAGCACGGGAGGATCAGCGGAAGATGCAAGTAGGCGTGCGCCGCGTAGTAGCCGCAGAGAGTTCAGTAGGGGTGTACACTGATTTATATGCAAAAAGGAAAGTAAAGTATATTATGTATGGTTACTTAAGTAGCTATCGAGTACTAATGCAACTTAATCTTGTAACCGCTATTATATGCATAAAATGTATGCCGTACCTGAACAGCCAATGGGATTCCACCATTCGGAAGAGTGCAAAGTCCAAAATGGATACACACTCTTCCAACACTCCTCCTGGAAGACCGGAGGCTGTGCCATCATCACTGCAGCCCTAGCGCTACACGCAACACTTGAATCCTCTGCGCTCCCAAGTCCTTGGTCAGTAGGTCGGCTAACATTTCTTCACTCGTCACGTGGCTTGCCGAAAAAATACCCTTCTTGGTATAGTCCTTTAAAAATTTCAGCTTGATGTCCACGTGCTTCGAACTCGCTGCACTTGCCTCATCTTCCAATCGTCTTATGACAGCTTGGTTGTCCATCTTGAACATGAGCGGTGTCTTGGTATGCATACCAATTTCAGCGACCAGCTCTCGCATTCTTAGCGCCTTCTTTCCGGCCATGGCTGCTGCAACAAATTCCGCTTCAGCGGTTGACAATGCAACCGCCGTCTGCTTCTTGCAAGCCCAGTTTACGAGAACTCCATTTATGAATACCACCATCGCCGAAACGCTCTTCCGGTCCACCTTGTCGGCGGCGAAATCCGCATCGCTATAAACCATAATCCGGAGTGGCATAGGTAGATCATCATCATGTTTCAATGCCAACTTAAGATCACTCGTTCCCTTAAGGTACTTGAGGATCCTCTTAGCAACCTTGTAATCACCCAGCGTGGGTGCATGGGTCTTACGTGTGGCGCAGTGCTCGGCGAACGAAATGTCAGGACGAGTGCATCGGGCGACCCATAGCAGACTGCCCACGAGCGATTGCCACCAACAGGAGTCCATATACTCGTTATGTGACGGGGTTACATTCGGGTAACACTGAGTGTTGGTGTACATGAGTACACCACGGTTGAGGTCAGTATTGGCCGGGTTGAAAGGTTTCGAACCTTTGGTTATTTTAACCAATCAGGGCAGGATCCCTTGGTGTGGTGGTGTGTCAGCCATCCACGTGTCAGTACACAGGTGTGTACATTACATTTTAGCTAGGTACGAATTAGGAATATTCTACTTAGTATTACATTAGCTTATATTAGTTTAAATTAATTTAGGATAATTACATATTAAATATATTCAGTTTACATTTCACTCTAAATAGCAGACGCGCGACCTCGACCGGTTGCGCGTGCAGTGAGTGTCGTAGATAAGAGGAAGCCCTCCCTTTATCTACACCCCGTAAAGGGAAGACAGCCGTTAAGGCTACGTAGTAAACCAACCCGGGAATCTTGGCCCCGAGTAGGAGATCTCTCCTACTAAGCCCTTTATAAGGGCGTATCGGCTAAGTAGCGGTAGATACCGCTTTAAGGAAGAGCCTTCCTCTGTGCGCTAGCCGCACCGTGCGTATACGCACCGGCTACATCTGGTAGCACTTGTAGTCAATCTAACACCTGTGTTGGTAGACTAGGCATCCTCTGCAAAGGATGAATCAGGACGATTGGGATAGTTTGACCCTCGTCCATCAGGAAGTCTTTAAAAGGCTGTTACCCTTAGCGGGGGAAGAAGGTATGAAGCTCCTAGTGGAGCAGGGCCTTGAGGCCGTAAAAGCAAGGGTGAATGCCCTCATCGCTCATGAGGCGAGTTGCGGTGGAGGTCATTCCACGGGGGTGCGCCCTCCATTATCGTTTAAGATAAAGGAGTTCACCGGAGAGAAGGGTGACAACCTTTATGTTTGGTTGCGAGAGGTCGAAACGGCCTTCGCCACAGCGAACATGACCGCTGATCACTTGCAAGTGGGACTTGCATTGACCCATCTTACGGGCAAAGCCCGTACATGGGCGTTTACATGCTCGGAATCAGTCAAGGAC
>CM047582.1:15746109-15809513 GCA_026184515.1 Peronosclerospora sorghi | reverse complement strand
GGGCACGATGGTGGTGGTCAGGTTGTCGATACAAATGTATTCGATTTAGAACTTGACTCCACCACACAAAGCCCTCTCCACCCAAATGGCACGACGGGAATAGCTGCTGCGAAGCTAATTGAAGCTGGGGAGAAGCTTCTACCCTTCCTCCCAAGCGAGGAACTTCTTCTCCGCATCATCAGCATTCTCTCCCGGAGAAAGAACGATAGGAACCTCGTGCAAGTTCTCAACAGGGGCACCCTGTGCCTGCCTGTCGAGGCGCTCTCGGTATGAGACGCTAGTGAACTGCTTTTGCGTGAGCAGTTGTTGCCGGAGTTTCTCACGGTGTTCGCATTGATACGGCTGTTCAGCCGCGGGGCCAGGGGTACAGGATGATAAACCAGTCCTTACCACACGCCTAGCCCACTTTGGAAGGTCACGAGGACCTTCAACATTATAGGCCGCCCGTGGAGGGCGTTCGGAGCGCGTAACGCAGCCCTTAGTGCCTGTGCGGCAAGTTGGGTTTCTTGAGCTACGTCCAGCTCATTGGTGACGATCGCTTTTGGCGATCCGGATGTATCATCCGACATTGGCAGGGGTGGAGCACTAGTTAGTGCATTTTCCCCTCGTGTGGGGAACGGATTAGGCTGCCGACATCGCCGTTCGGCGTTGTCGGAGCGGTCAACCGTTGGGGAGATATCCCCAAGGGCATCCTCTCGGAATAGTCTACCTCCTCTAGAGGAGACTCCATAGCACCAATAATGGTGCTCATGGATAAACAGAGGTACTAGCAGTTGGAGTTCTCCAACAAAATTTTGTTTATTGCGTAAGCAATAGTCTTGATGGGGGAGGATGTAAAAGGGTTACATTCGAGTCACATTTAGTAGGTGGTTTACGTGAGTACACTACGGTTGGGGTCAGTATTGACCAGTTCGAAAGGTTTTGAACCATTGGTTATTTTAACCAATCAGGGAAGTAGCCCTTGGGATGTGGCGTGTCAGCCATCCACGTGTCGGTAGACAGGTGGTGTACACTACATTTTAGCTAGGTACGAATTTGGTAAGTTCTACTTAGTATTTCATATAGTTTACATTAGTTTAAATTAATTTAGGCTAATTATATATTAAAGATACATTCAGTTTACATTTTCACTCAACGACTACAGACGCACGACCTCGACCGGTCGCGCGTGTAGTGAGTGCCGTAGCCTAAAGGGAGCCCTCCCTTTAGCTACACCGTTAGTAAGGGAGCTTTGCCGTTAAGGCTATTAAGTAAACCAAACCGGGAATCTTGGCCCCGAGTAGGAGATCTCTCTCCTACTAAGCCCTTTATAAGGGCGTATCGGCTAAGTAGCGGTGAACGCCGCTTTAAGGAAAAGTCTTCCTCTGTGCGCTAGCCGCACCGTGCGTATACGTACCGGCTACAATGGTCAAGAGGAAGTCCGAATCAGTCCCGCGTAAAGAAGAGTTCAAGCTCATCCGCCAGATGGAGCCCGATACCGTGAAAAAGCTCGACAAGCTCCATAACGACTTGGAAGCATCCATCGAGTGTACAGTCCGAATCTGCGACGCCTTTCTCCGTGAATTGCACAAGCACGCACAAATCAATAACCGTGTCAAGTTGGTGATCCATGCAGCAAACGAGATTCAGTTTCACGCCGACTGCAAGAAAAGACACATGAAAAAGAAGATCTCGAATACTTTGAATTGGGAGCCACCAAAGCCGAAGGAGTGCGATTGTGACTTTTTTAAAAATAAATTCTGAACTTTACGTCCTTTACTCAACATGGAAACACTCCGTCTGCACAAGACTTTATGAATGGCATGATGGCCATTGTCCAACGACAACAAGAAATCATTGATGAAATGAGACAGCACACGCCAAGTTCCTCGTGAATTTACTGTGAAAGGCGCCGAGATGCCAAATTACCTTGACCGTCTCGATGAAATGCTCGACCTCTACTTTGTGGTGAAGTGATATTGAAATTTTTTGACTAGCATGTACCAGTGTACCAGTTGTAAAGTCGGAGCGATCGGGTTGGCTGAAAGGATGGAGTGTTTTGGGTCAATCGTGTGCTTAAAGTGTAAGGTACGCAGATTTAAAGGGAGACACACGGTTTTGCATGTAGTTTACATATTGGATTTTAATTGGTTATTAAATATAGTGTTCGTTTTACATTGGGTTGGATAAGTCGCCTCTCCGCAGGAGTTATTGGGAGAAGAGGGATAACACGGTCCCCTCTTGCTCATTTATTCCCGGCCAAGACATAGCTCCACCGGAAGTCCCACGACGGGAAGGACTCATTATATTCACTCACCCCTCAAGCCCCACACGTTTGGAACGCGTTCTTCTTTTTCGTGTTGGCTGGGTTACTCACTGAGATCTGCATTCAAGCCACAGATATTGGTTGGGTTACTCACTGCTGTGTGCATTCAAGCCCCAAGTTTCTATTGGCTGGGTTACTCACTGCTGTTTGCAGTCAAGCCCCAAGTTTCTACTGGCTGGGTTACTCAATGCTGTGTGCAGTCAAGCCCCAGATTTTCCACGCATTTGGAGTGACGATTCCGCTCCATTTGCAGATCGGACGCATTGGATTATCTTTTCGTTGGTTTTTGGTTCAAGTACCCCAGAAGAGGTACACCCCCGTATCGCTACCTGCCAAGGTCCCTATTAAGCAACGGTCCACCGAGTGTGTAACCACCCACACCAATGGGTACCAAGGTGAGATGGATGAAAATAAATCGGACTCGGCGTCCTGCAGTGCCCATCGGTCACCCGATCGGCATCCAAGCGAAGTTTCGCGGGGTACCCCCCCCCCCCCCGTAAGTTGGTCGGCTGGGCGCGGTGGTGGTCAAGTTCCGGACACTTCGGTGATCGATTTGAACTGGACTCCACCACAATGGTGGGCGTGCCCGGATCTTTTGGTGACCGTGGATATCACCGCGATGTTTCGCAAAGTTTGGATTTTACAAGTTTTGATATGGATACTCTCTTGAGAGGACGCAAGGAATGCCTATCGCCTTGCGTGCTATTGCTTAAAAAGGATGGCGATGTTCGATCTGGTCAAGGGGAGGTTCAGATCGAAATTAATAAATTTACGACTCCCCATACCGCTCCTGGCGGATCTGATGGGCACAAGGAACGCTTATCGCCTCGTGTCGTGGTCGTGGGAAAGGATGGCGATGATCGATCTGGCCAGGTGGAGGACCAGATTGAGATTAACAAGTTTATTCCTCCCCATAAGGATCCAACGGGGCCGATCGGGACTATAGAAAGTATTTCTATAGTTTCGGAAGGGATCAGGACCCAGTTTCTGATCCCATGTATTTCGATGTAAAATTGCATGATTTGAAAAACACTATGGGGGCGGATTACCCTGATCCGTCCGAATTACCCATGAAGAAACCCAAGCAGAGGCTCGAAATGCTCTCAGACGATGACGACTTGGAAGAAAAGTCGTCGATCGGTGATGGGGTTGTGGATGACAAGGAGGTGACCAGGATGTATTACATCTACAAGTTGAAGAAATTCATTCGCGAAAACGAGGTCATGCGAGCTGTCAAACCCCTAATTGCGGATTGTCTGCATGGATCTACAACCGAACCGATCGACTCATATCGGCCGCTGCAGCTGGTCAATATCTTCCTCGCGATGCTATCCGAGGTCGGGATGAAGGTGAAGAACGTTAATGGTGTTGGCAAGTTGTTTGAAATTGATACGTGGAAGTTAAAACAAGCTATGACGACTCTACATGACCATTTGGCACCATTGGTGGGCGCAGTACGCCGCCCAACTCCCACAATCGAGCTGGAAGCCCCAAACCTCGTGCCATCACTTGCCTAACAGTCTTTCTCTGATAATAGATCGCTTTATGGGTCACCAACTTCCTCCAAGTGCGTCCGAGTTGGAGGTCGGTGTGCAACGGATGACCATGGATCACGTACCAGTCGCACGGAACAAAAAAAGGACGTGCGGCAGCGTGGGGCGGCATGCCAGTCGGGGGCCCAGGGGCGCCTACAGGTATCGTCACCCCCCAAGACCGACCCATTCACCTTGCCCACGACGGAAGGAAGCATGCAAGCCATGTTTGAAGTCATGATGAAGCGTTTTGTCGAAAATCAAGGCCGATCGCCTCAGCGCCCGCGTGCACCAACCTGATCGGGCCAAAAAAACGACGCTGTTTATGCGGACGTTGAGATGGAGTCGGTAACGTCAGCGTACAAGGTGTTTGAAGGTGTTGGACCGGTTTTTAAGGCGAAGCGCAAGTCGTATCCTGCCCGAATTCGCCGATCGACAAGTATCAGCGACTTCGACATGGAGTCGACCAGCGAAATTGGCGGTGACTACGGTGGTACAGGCATAGTCAAGATGCGTAAGGCGAACTTAGCCTCGACGACGCGTTTGATTTGAATTCGACGGCGATCCCAAGGATTCGCATGAATGCAACAACTGAGTTGAAGGATTTACGGGCGAAGATGCCGACGAAGAGCAAGCCCGATCGTGGTTCAGCCGAACGAAGTCCGCCTTCCTCTGTGATCAGACGCCTAACAAAGAACGGTGTCTAATCTTCCGAGATCTGATGAAGGGACCGGCTACGAATTGGATCCAACAGTTAAGTCGGGATGTCCGGTCTGATTGAAATCTACTATTTATGGAGTTTGAAGGGCATTACTGCCACTCCGTCTTTTCTACTGCTAGGAAGTATCACCGCATGAGGAAAAGGGGCGATGAAACGCCGATCGAGTACCTCCATCGACTTAATGTGGCCGCGATGCGTGCAGGGATCCCGATCAAGGAGACCGTTCCACCGACCGACGCTTCCCAAGAACATGTGGGTAATTTTATCAGCACGTTGGTCGATCAGGAGTTGGCCGATCAGCTGACCTTACTGCGTCGAAGGACGTGGAGCAGACACTACGTATGTTGCACCACTCCCGCAGTATGAGGACAAAGTTTTCTGTCGAATCGACCGATCCCGATCGAAGATGCAGGATGATCCCATGAAGAGACCTGCAACCAGGTCGACCCGAGCGATTAGAGCGATCGTGGCTGATGTAAGCTCTGGGTCAGAAGAGGAGAGCAGTGGTTGATCCAGCCTGGAGTCAGACGAGGAACAGTACCGTCACATTTTCGTCGCCCAGTTTGTACCCAGAGATCGATCAGCGTCACGCCGTGCCGATTGGAAGGCAGGAAACGGCAAAAGATCGGACCCGGATTCGCCGTATAAGAAGTGCAGTCACTGCGGTTCAACCAGGCATGATGATCGGGGCTGCTGGCGAAGAATTACGTGCAAGAAGTGTGAACGCCGCGTACACCCCACCGATCACTGCCTATTTGGATGTAAAGCATGTGGAGAGATCCATGACGATGGACAGTGCAAGATGGAGCACTTCTTCAATCAAATGCGCAAGTGGTATGTTCCCGACAAACACGCGGGAATGTTTCCGCCCGATGTCGAGAAGATGTTAAACTAGATCGCTCGCCAGGTTGGAATCTGGATCTAGCCGAGCGATCTACGTTTAGCATCTATTCATACGTCGGAAAAGACAGCGATACAACAGCAAAAAGGACAGGCGATGGGAATCATCCAATCTACAGTCTTACGACTGATGAATATTCCCGATCGAAGGTCGTTATGCAGTTGGACCTGCTGCCTGGCGAGTCGCGCGGTTAATGGAAATATCACGCTCCCAATAAATGGTGCATACAGGCGAAAGCCTGCGGGAAGATTAACAATGAGAAGACGACAATGTTGTTTGACTATGGAGCAGAAGTCTCGATCATTGACTCCGCCTTTGCTCGTAAGGTCGGATGTCAGATTGACTATATTCACAGAGGCAAGAATGCGTCGGAATTGGCGAAAATTCCTATATGACCGAAGGGAAGACGCGTGTGAAGACACTATATCTGCTTCATTGGGTTATTTTTTTAGCGCTTGTGTCGGTAAGCTGACCGGTCAAGACGCGCTCTTTGGCATGGACTTAATGGTGCCGGCAGGCAAACCCCTCGATCTGTTGCATGGATTACTTACGATTCCGGACGAAGTCCAGATCCAACTGGCTGTCCGACGCCCCTTATACGGATCCTCACTGATCTGGTAAGGTGTAACCAAGATATCACCACTACTGTGGGTCGATCGGCAGATATCCCGGTGGATAAGGACTACCGGACAAGGAAGTTATGGGTGACCAGGGGAGATCACTGGGTACCGACGTTTATGGAAGGTGGAAGCCGAAGCGATTACATACGAGTTACTAACATGGGTAACAAACCGGTGGTGTTAGGCAACGGTAAGATCGTCGGTATGTGGATGGCCGAAGGAAAAGTTCCGAGGAAGATGGGGTTTATTTCGATCTGATCAAGACGATATATTGAGTGGCAAAGCTTTGCGTGTAAATCCACCGCCGATCGGGTCGGCGATGACAAGCCAGCCGAAGAATACCCCTTCCTCACCTTGGACGTAAAGGCCGGGTTACGTAGAGACCAAGATGTGCCGAAGGTTATCAGCTCAGTCACCCGATACAGTGGGCTCAGGCAGATGTTCCGAGAGTCGTCAATGCAGTTGTATCACAAGGTCGGGTGACAGTGGAACCGAAGATAGATGGGGACGATAGTTGTATTGTGGGAGACGAGTGTGATGGCGCATCCACCCAAGTTGATACGGCAGAAGGACAGCCCGTCGATGGGGATCAACATTTCCCGTTTGACAGTGGCGGAACGAGTGAAGTCGCCTCACCGGATGACCTGGTGTATATGCACGGGGGAAGAGAGGAGTGCGTTGAAGGATCGGAGCGCCATATGGCTACCCCACCTGAAGTGTCAATCGATACGCTTGAAGTGGCTATAGTCAATACGCAAGCATGTCACCAAGTCGACGACACACCCGATCGGGCCGATCGGTTCAAAGAATTAATATGAGATAATAAATACTGGCTGATCGGGAAGGGTGCTGCTAATATCAACGGTAGTGATGTCAAGCCGATCGCCCATTTGGGTGTAAGATCGGCCAGGAAGACGTGTTGTGGTCGAACGCACCGGGAGTATCTAATCCACTTGAAGGATCGCGAAGAAGCAACTAGGATCGGTGAATCCGATCTGAATTGTAGCGCTCTGGTAAAGAAGTCCGAGCGAAATCAAATTAATCGGAATTGTTATGGAGCGACGCAGACTTAAGAAGTGGAAAATCAAGACTTGTAATAGCGCTGATCAGCATATACGGATCGGCGTAAATATTTGTAATGTTTTATTGTGGTTACGACTACGGGTGTGTGACGAACTATGATTAACTGGTGGTATTAGGATGGTGGAAAAGTGGATAGAGGATGTGGATATTTTTCGATGACGACGGTAACGATTCTCACGTGTGGATGCAGTTGGATGTGGCAAGGGTGGAACTTTATTAATGAAATTAAAGGCTAAGACAGATGGGACAATCGGGTAATCGAGAAAAAGAAATTTTATTAATGATGAATGCGCGAATGATTGCCCGGTCGGCGCCTACAATGTCAAAGCTCGCGATCACCACATAGCCGACTGACAATCATGGCTGGGTGATCTGAGATCTTGTGGCGAAATTGTCTACTACAAGGCTGCTCCCGGTCAAGCTGGGTCAAAGCGTCCATCAAGTTGTCGATTATGGTATCGCAATGATAGCCGGGGTACCAAGCTCCGTCTTCGATCAAATCCCCGGCTTTCTCCACGCAACGCCTGGCCATATGGAGGACAACCGGGTATAGGAAGATGTCGATGTCGCGTTCCCTTGCCCGCATTTCCTCCAATATGAATTGACAGATGGACAGCCAGGCTTTACCCGCCCGACTCCGATAATGCTTCCGTTGCTTCTGGAACGCAGCCAAAATCCTTGTACAGCTCTACTTGTTCGGCAGGAAGCACCAGATAGAGTGTGGATTCCCAGATCGCTTGGCTGTGGATGCTGCGGACCTGCCCGAGACGAATCAAGAACGAGGCGATACACGTACTCGGTGTGAACATGGCGTTCAGGTCGGGGCTAAGCAAAACTTCCCACGGCTTGGCGTCATACAGACGGGCGATCTGCGATCCGGTGATAAGATCGGGTCGCCACTCGGTTGTACCTGGATGACTAACCGACAGCGGGAAAAACCAGTAGTCCTGACGCGAAAAAGTGCGGACCAGCTGCTGCTTGGTCGGAACATATCGCCGCAGGATATCGATCTGCCCCGGAGACCGAGGGTCGGCAGTAGCCAGACCTGAAGGAGGGAGAGGCACATCAACCTTCAATCCCCCAGCGATGCATGATGATACAGACCAGAAATGCCGGGCAGAAAATTTGGTTTAGGTGCCTCACCGGCCAGTTTCGATGGTTCTTTAACGTTGTCACCATTCGGGCGCACCACTTGGTCGGCTCCTGGCGTTGTCGCTTCAACTGCGGCAGCGGAATGACGACGCTGGGTGGATTGAGACCGCGATAGAGCGGGAGCTACCTCATCTGAATCCTTTGATCCACCCTCAGAATCCGCCCCAGGCGAGGCTAATGCCGACTTGGACCGGTAAGTAGTTGGGGTCAAGGCGCTTTAGTTTTCGTGGCTACAACTGGTTTGGTTGAATCCGCTGTTGCGCGCAGAAGCTTCGCCGGTGTCTTGGCTCTCTTCCACGGTGCTGCTGGTTTTTATTCGTAGTCTGTATCGGCCGCTACGCCCCGCGCCCTCGCGCCCTCGCGCCTCTCGCCGCGCCCTTGCGTTTCTTGCTGTGCGTGTGTGCGAATTTGGGGGGGGCGGAATTTCAGCCAATTAATGGCGAGAACATCCGCCCGAATTTTGTTTGGAAACATCGCCGGCATAATGCGACTTCGGGTCCGCGAGGGTGCTCGAGGCTGCTCCGCTAGGAATGGAGCTAGCGACTAGCGAACTAGACAGACACGTAGCTAGCTCATCGCGGCACCGGTGGACGATTACCCAGAGTCGGTTCGACTCTTGGGTCCATATGCCGACCCTGGAAGGCATCAATTCTCTCGGAGTGATCGTCTATCGTGAGTTGTAACTCGGCGATCTGCAGATCCAACTCGCGCTTCTGGGAATACAGAACCGATCGGTCGGCCTGATTCTTCGAGCTCTGTCGAGCGACCACTGCGAGCTACTCTTGGAGATTCGATCGGTAGATCTTGAAGCGACGTAGGTTGTGACAGATGACGATCATCCCTTCCAACACCGGTCAGAGCAGATCGAAGTGGCTGTGCATTTTCCGATTTTCATCAACTAGTGTTTGCACGGTTTGAATGACGTTGATTGATAATGGATCTACATGCAGAAGGAAGTGAGGACCGATCTAAAGTGGAGTTAACCATGGATTAACATACCTGGTTTGTTTTGTTTCGGAGCCGAGGCTTTGAGATGTTTAATCTCGGCAACCAAGAGTGAGCGATCAGCTTGTATGGTGTCGATCAGCTTGGAGAACCGTTCTGTGTCCCGACGCATTTTCTGAAACGCGGCGATGCTCACGGTCTGCTTTTCACGTTCGACCCTCAACTCCTGTAGGATTGCATCAATCATTTTCTGAGGCCGATCGACCTCTACTCGGTGCTCATCTTGTTTGCTGACAATTTGAGTGTCGCCTGAGTCGTCGGAATGGTCAGATCGGTCAGAAGTGGGAATATGCGGAGAGTGCGGACACAGATCGCCTAAGAAGACAAGTGTTAGAGAAAATGTGGCGATCAGAGATCAAGTGGAATTACCTGGTACATTGGACTCGGAGGAATGCATGGAATTGAAGACTGTTTGTGACATCAGACCGCTACCGTTGTGCGGCTACGACTCAGGGGCCGCTGTGGTGAAGTGCTATTCAAAACTTTTGACTAGCATGTACCAGTGTACCATATGAAAGTCGGAGCGATCGGGTTGGCTAAAAGGATTGTGGTGGAGTCCAGTTCCAAATCGAATACCGAAGTGTCCGGAACTGAACCAACATCGGGCCCATCCGTCCAACTAACGGAGGGTGTACTCCGCGGACCTTCGCCTGGGTGCCGATCGGGTGACCGATCGGCATTGTAGGACGCCGAGTCCGATTGGTCTCGTGTCTCACCTTCTGTACCCATTGGTATGGGTGGCTGAACACTCGGTGGACCGTTGGTTGGTGGAGACTTTAATGAGGATCGATATGTATGTACCACTTCTGGTCTACTGATCCAAAATTTAACGAAAGGTAATTCAAAACGTTCGATCGACAAACGATGCGGAAATTTTCACTCCGAATGTAATTAAATCTGGCACTTGACCGCCCTGGCAGTGAGTAGTCCAGCCAATAATAAATCCTGGCACTTGATCGCAGATCGTGATGAGTAATCCAGCCAATTCCTGGGACTTGATCGCAGCAGATCGCGATGAGTAACCCAGACAAAATAACATGTCCTCTTTGAACGTGGCCGAACTTGAGGGGTGAGTGAACGTAGTGAGTGCTCCCTGTCGTGGGGCTTCCGGTGGAGCTCTGTACTGGCCGGGATTAATGAGTGAGAGGGGACCCTGTTAGCCCTCCGCTCCCAATGGCTCAGATCGGAGCCACTGGATACTTACGCAACCCGATGTAATACGAACAATTAAATCCAATATGTAAACTATATGTGGACCGTGTGCCTTACCTGTAGCCGGTGCGTATACGCACGGTGCGGCTAGCGCACAGAGGAAGACTTTCCTTTAAGCGGCGTTCGCCGCTACTTAGCCGATACGCCCTTATAAAGGGCTTAGTAGGAGAGAGCTCTCCTATTCGGGGCCAAGATTCCCGATTTGGTTTACAATTATCTTTCGCTAATGCCTTAACGCAAGGCTCCCTTACTAAGGGTGTAGCTAAAGGGAGGGCTCCCTTTACGCTACTGCACTCACTACACGCGCGACCGGTCGAGGTCGTGCGTCTGTAGTCGTTGAGTGAAAATGTAAACTGAATTTATATTTAATATATAATTAGCCTAAATTAATTTAAACTAATGTAAAGTATATGTAATACTAAGTAGAACTTACCAAATTCGTACCTAGCTAAAATGTAGTGTACACCACCTGTGTACCGACACGTGGATGGCTGACACGCCACATCCCAAGGGCTCCTCCCCTGATTGGTTAAAATAACCAATGGTTCAAAACCTTTCGAACTGGTCAATACTGACCCCAACCGTATTGTACTCACGTACACCACCTACTAAATGTAACCCTGTTACATCCTCCCCCATCAAGACTATTGCTTACGCAATAAACAAAATTTTGTTGGAGAACTCTAACTTCCAGCACCTCTGGCTATCCATGAGCACCATTATTGGTGCTATGGAGTCTCCTCTAGAGGAGGTAGACTATTCTGAGAACTCGGAGGTGGATGCCCTTGGGGATATCTCCCCAACGGCTGACCGCTCCGAAAGCGCCGAACAGCGATGTCGGCAGCCTAATCCGTTCCCCACACGTGGGGAAAATGCACTAACTAGTGCTCCACCCCTGCCAATGTCGGATGATACATCCGGATCGCCGAAGGCGATCATCACCAATGAGATGGACGCAGCTCATGAAATCCAACTTGACACACAGGCACTAAGGGCTGCGTTACGCGCCCCCAGACGCCTGCTAAGGGCGGCATATAATTTTGACGGTCCTCGTGACCTTTTAAAGTGGGCTAGGCGTGTGTTAAGGAATGGTTTGGCGTCCTATACCCCTTTCCCCGCGGATGAACAGCCGTATCAATGCGAGAGCCGGGAGAAACTCCGGCAACAACTGCTTACGCAAAAGCAGTTCACTAGCGTCTCATACCGAGAGCGCCTAGACAGGCAGGCACAGGGTGCCCCTGTTGAGAAACTCCGCGAGGTTCCTATCGTTCTTTCTCCGGGTGAAAGTGCTGATGATGCGGAGAAGAAGTTCCTCGCTTGGGCGGAAGTGGGGAAGCTTCTCCCCAGCTTCAATGAGCTGCACAACAGCTATTCCCGTCGTGACATTTGGGTGGATAGGGCGTTGCGCCTGGCATTTGCCAGAGCCAAAGTGATGGGGCTATTACGTGCCCCTTATTGCACACGCTATTCCAGAGCCCCAGTCCCCAACGCGGTGCCAGAGGACAGTGTGAGCGCCACATCTGCCTCCGGCGAACTCCCAATTACTGGGAGTGAAGGGGCTTCTCGTGCCCCTTTGGTCGTTGACCTGCAGCGGAATTCTCCCGCTCGAAAGCGTCAACGACGTCGCGGCAATCCTGCCGTAGGGGAGTCTCGGACTCCCACGAACTCTGTGAGTGTGGATAACCCTTCCACTTCACCCGATACTGGGTTTGACCCCGATGATGGAGTCGCGCCATCAGACGTTCCACATGATAGTGTGGAGTACCCTCCGCATTGAGCATTGGAGGAGGAGGTCGCGCAATTGCGACGTGAGATTCGCGAGCGCTGTGATCGACATAGCCATCGCATCCATGATCTCCACGAGGGACTCCGCGATGAGTGGGATGCCACTGAACGCTTCGAGAGGCGGCTTGCCTCTCTCGAGACGACCGTTGCGGAGTTTCGTGGTCGCATTTTAGCCCTGTCGGGCTTCCTCCGCCCTGCCGTGTCTTACGGCTCTTACGGCTATCCGCCTTTCCAACCCCTTCCAGGAGGGGGCCCGCCTCCGGGTCCTGGTATGGCTTAAGCATACCCACATAGAAGGTTGGATGCGTGCGCATCACCTTCGGTATGTCCAAGGTATACGATAAGCCCTTTCGGGCTAGTACCTTAAAAGGCCCCACAAACCTGGGGTGCAGTTTGTTCCGTAACACGTTAGAAACTGCATGTGTAGGAAGGCTTTTAGTGTTTAGTAAAACACTTTCTCCTACTTTGTATACATTTTCGTTACGCCTCCCCTTGCGGTCAGCTTGCTCCTTCGGCTTGTCTTGGCTTTCCGCCATGGCATCGCAGACGTGTCGTAAGACACTAAGGCGCGTCGATAAGAACTTATCGATTATCGATGTGCTTTCGCACATATACAGGGCTGACATGAGGGAATCCCCCCCCCTCAAGCCTTGGGCCACACACACGTGGCGTCAATGGGACCCTCGGATTCATTCATCCGTTCACTTAAAACGGGGTAAACCCCGTAGATGCATGGACCGAATTGTTTATAGCAAATTCGGCCATAGGAAGCATCTCACTCCAACTCTTTGGAGAATCCGGACAAAAACTACGGAGAATATCCTCAACAACGCAATTTACGCGTTCCGTTTGCCCGTCCGTCTGCGGATGATCCGCAGTGGACATAAGGAGCTTGGTGCCTAGCACCTTAAACAGCGCGCCCCAAAACGTTCCCGTAAAACGGGGATTCAGATCCGACACAACGGAATCGGGTAGACCATGATGTCGAAAGACACGGTATAGGAACACTTTTGCTGTTCCTTGTCCATCAATGGACTCTGGCACCGCCGCCAGGTGAGCCATCTTGCTCAAACGGTCTACAAAGACCAAAATGCCGGTGTTGCCGGCCTTATCTTCGGAAAACCGAAGATAAAATCCATACTAATAGATTTCCAACACTCCGTAGAAGGGCAAGCACGCCAAAGGCGCTGCTGAATCTGCCGAGGGTTTGACCCTCTGACACGTCTCACAGGTGCGAATATAATCACCGACCCACTTATACATGTTGGGCCACCAATACAAAGCGCTTAAAGCGCTGTAGGTCTTATCCCGACCTAAATGACCCCCGGTAGGGGGGTCATGTGCCTCAAAGAGGACTCTATACTTCAGTTCCTCATCATGAGGAACAAACCACCCGCGGAGTTTCCTCCGCGATCGTGCTATAATATAGCAAACCGTCACAGTAACTGTAACGGTGTAAACGAGCTTTAGCTCGACTTGACAGGGTAGGCTCAGACGAGCCAAGGCCCTTGTCACCCAATGCGCTGATAAGCGCCGTACATTGTGGGTATTTCCCATACGCCTAGAGTATGAGATCCACCACAGACGAGGTGATGAATGTCGCGTGATCAAGCTCGTAATCGGGACGACGCGACAACGCGTCTGCGAGCACATTCTGTTTGCCAGTTTTATACTTAACCTCAAAGTTATACTCCGCAAAGAAGGAGAGCCAACGGGCCATCCGTTGGGAGAGATGAGGCGACTTCGTCGATTTCCGTAAGGACGCGTGGTCAGTATAAACCACGAACGGCTTTGAGCCGAGTAGGTGAACCCTAAATTTGACAAGAGCATACTTCATTGCAAGTAGCTCCTTGTCATGAACGGGATAATTCCGTTCTGCAGCTTTAAGCTGCCTCGACTCAAACGCAATTACGCGTTCCCTTCCTGCATCGTCTGCTTGTAACAAAGCACATCCGATTGCGAAATCGGAGGCGTCGCAGACGGCACTAAATGGTTTCCCAGAATCTGGGAGAGCAAGAACGGGGGCTTTCAACAAGCTCCCCTTAACCGCTTCAAAAGCGTTTTGGTGTTTGGTTTCCCAACACCAATCAACGTCCTTCTTAAGGTCTGTTAATAGCTTCGCCATTTCAGCGTAGTTCTCGCTGTACTTGTGGAGATAATTGGCTAATCCAAGCCACTTCCGTAAATCTCTAAGATTTACAGGCGAAGGCCACTCCACAATGGATTTCACCTTCGCGGGATCCTCCCGCACTCCATCCTTACCGATGAAGCATCCGAGGAAAGGAATTTCCTCAGCACCAAAGATACATTTGGATGCGTTCTCATATAACTTATGCTCTCGCATACTTTCGAGCACTGCTCGATGGTGTATCAGATGCGTCTGAACATCAGACGAGTCGCCTTCCGCACGACTATGGACGAATATATCGTCGAAGTACGTCTGGGCGTACTTCCTATGAGATCGGAAGAGTTCAGTCACCAAGCGATTGAAAGTCGCTGGTGCATTTGAAAGCCCTTGTGTCATAACAAGCCACTCCCACAGCATGCCACTAGGCGTGCTAACCGCTGTCAGCGGAATATCGGACGCTCGCATGAGCACCTGATAACACCCTTCAGCCAGATCTAAGGCACTGTACACCTTACAGCCCGCCATATTGTTCTGGAGGACATCCTTCCGAGGGATCGGAGTCTGCATGGGTACAGTAGCTGAATTCAGCTTGTTATACGCATGCACAATGCGCCACATTCCGTTCGGTTTACGAACACAAAAAGTGGGAGATGAGTGGGTAGACTTGCTCTCCCGTACCATCCCTGCCTCTTCTTTCCCCTTGAAGAATGCGTCGATGACGTCGCATTGTTCCTTGGGGAGAGGCCACTGCCTAGAGACGCAGTATTTGGTTCCAGGAACCAAATCAATTTCATGTCGTACTCCCCGATCCGGTGGTAACCCCATCGGCGGATTGTCACTAATGACATCTCCGAATTCCTTTAATAAGGAATGGTAAGGGTCCTCAGGATCCGCGAGGATCTTGAGGCCGCTTCGGGCATTTAATGCCTGTTTGGTTTTCACCAAAACCGACTCGTCCATCGTGGATGAGGAGTTCAACTCCTCTTCCGGACGCAACACGACGACCTCGTCGATTTCATCTGCTTTCAAAGCAGTCTCAAACTCGTTGAAGGACATCTCCTCCAACGACAACAGTTCGCCTACCCCAGGAAACCGTTCCAGGCTTACGCCTTCCGTGAAAACACCTGTCACGCTATTCAGCATCCGATAGGACTGCTGACTACTGGCCTCGAGACTCTTCCCGGGACCCAGATGGGGGAGTCAATTGCCCCATCTATTGGAAGCGCATCGCGCCTATCCACAGAGGTCTCTACCTCTACCACCGGTGACTCGCCGGTCTCACCTAATACGGCGTGGTCGGAATCAATTCCGACGTGCGAAAGAGACAAACTACGGGTCTCTTCGCTTGGAAGCTCCTCGCGTTTAACCGCAGGGGTATCTACCACTACCACTGGAGTCGCTACATTCTCGCCTAACATGGCGTGGTCGGGGTCCCCGACCTGCAGAAGAGACAAACCCCCCGTCTCTTCTCTAGGAAGCGCCTCTCGCTTAACCTTAGAGTAATACACCTCTACCACTGGCGACTCGCCAGTCTCGCCTATAACGGAGTGGGGGTTAACCACCGAACCCACCTCGTCAAGGAACCCTTCCTTGACTACATTGGGACTGATCATCTCAGATATCCCAATCTCTGGTATCTCTCGCCAGAAACGCTTTTGCGATAGATCAAAAGCGGGTTATTGACTCGCCAATGCTTCCCTCGATCGCGAGTGCATTGCGCCAATGGACTTAGACTTCAGTCTATCCATGGCTCGTGGCGTTCCATCCACTTCATGCCCAGAATGATGTCATACCTCGAGTCCAAATCCAGGAATAGGCAACGTTCTAAGCTGTCGAAGTCTGCAAACTTCAGCTTAAGGTCAATCGAGACCTTGGGTACAGAAACCTGTACACCCGTCGCTAGACGGACCGTGCCAACGTCACGAGAACGTTCCTTTAGGGCCTCGGCATACAGCCGACTCTTCTCTACAGAAGCCCGTCTGACATAATAGTCAGACGCTCCAGAGTCTATCAAGACTCTCCAAGGCTTAACAAAGCCTTTCACGTCCGCAAGTACGACCAGCAAACCTGGCCGTTACACCAACTCGGTGCTAGAAAGCACCGTTTCCCTCGTAGCTTTGTGCTGTCGTCACCTGTCCTGTGGATTAACAGCACTGAGGGATCCCCCAGTAGGGCGCCCCGCACCTACTGGGAGCCGTCGTTTCCCGACGGCTTGAACCCTTATAGCGGGTGTCTCGCTGAGGGTTACTCGGACATCTGTTCCGCAGATGATCCTCACTTCTACACAGGAAGCATCTTATCGGCCCACGCCGCTGCAACATTGCAAGAAGCTCCTATTCAAAGCTCTGCGAGAAGGAGTCATAGTGACTCTTAGCGGAAGGTTTCTCCTCCGCTTCGACCTGACTAAGGCCATGTGTTGAGGACCCACCTTTGAGGAACGAAAGTTCCTTTCGGCGTTAAACGCCATCTTAAACGCCTCCTTCAGGGATTGGGGTCGGCATCGGAAGAGCTCCGAACGTGCTGGCCCTTCTTTCAGGCCTCCCATGAACACGGGAATGGACACATCGTCCGAATACGCTTTCGCGTGCATCCCTTCCAACAGAGTCTTTAGTTCTTGGACGTATGTCTCCAAGTCCCTAGTGCCCTGACGGCACCTCAGAAACGCAAGCTGATTCTGGAAAACCAGATCAGGCGTAGCGTACATGTCCATAAGCTTTCGCTTAAGGACTTCCCAGTCCGGTAACACTTCCGTGACCGAATACGGACATGTAAACGCCCATGTACGGGATTTGCCCGTAAGATGGGTTAGTGCAAGTCCCACTTGCAAGTGATACTCGATCACATTAGATGTGGCGAAGGCCGTTTCGACCTCGCGAAGCCATACATAAAGGTTATCACCTTTCTCACCGCTGTATTCCGTCACTTTAAAGGATAACGGAGGGCGCATCCCCGTAGACGCGGGATAACTTCCGCGAAAACTCGCCTCATGGGCGATGAGGGCGTTCACCTTCTCACGCACGGTATCAAGACCCTGCTCCTCTAGGAGGCGCATACCATCCTGACCCAACATGGGCATCAGCCTCTTAAAGGCTTCTTGTTGGACGGGAGTTAGCTGACCCCACTCGTCCTGGTCCATCCTTTGCAGAGGATTCCGTCCACCAACACATGTGTTGGATTGACTACAAGTGCTACCAGATGTAGCCGGTGCGTAAACGCACGGTGCGACTAGCGCACAGAGGAAGATTTTCATTAAGCGGCGATACGCCGCTACTTAGCCGATACGCCCTAATGAAAGGTCTTAGCGTGAGATTACTCTCTCGCTCGGGGCCAAGATTCCCCCAGTTTCCCGTTAGCGTGTGGTGGAGTCAATTTCGAAATCGAATACATTTGTATCGACAACCTGACCACCACCATCGTGCCCAGCCTTCCAACTTACGGGGGGGGGTACCCCGCGGACCTCCATTCGAAATCTGGTCCGATCGTCCGCTGCTGGCAGACGACCGGTCATCATCCAAGATACTTGGTCCGGTTCACTTAAGACCATCTCACCTTGTGTACCCATTGGAGTGGGCTAGTTACACACTCGGTGGATCGGGATCGCAGATCGATTTGATTCGGTCTTGAATATGAGACCGTACTGGCTAAGTGTACCTAGGGCGGAACTCTTCACCCCAGGTACGTAAAGACCAGAAACACTTCCGAAAGATAGATTCCAATAGGTCGATCGTCCAAACGATCTAGACCTGACCAATACGAAATAATAGAGGGTAGACCAATCAGCCGGTCTATCCCCTGACCAATATGAGAGAAGACCAAAACCGGTCTAAACTCCAACCAATGTTAAAATGAGCCAATATGTCCACGTGAAGACCCAATATGCCCGTGAAACTCCACAAACGATATCTCCACGTAAAGACCATCCAATGAATAGCACGTTCCAAACGTACTTGACTTAAAGTATCGAGATCGCCAAATCGTACTCCCGTCGGGGGACTTCCGGTGGCCAAAGTGCGCGTGCGGCGCGTCCAGACCGGGTATAATAGGCGAGAGGGGATAATTCAACCCTCTGCCCCCAAACACTCCGCGGTGGGCGGAGGCGACTAATGTACGTAAAAAGAAGAACGGCGACCCCTTGCTGTGGTATAGACCAAGACCAAAGGACTTCTACTCAGAAAAAAGCCGCAACCAAAAGACTCTTACTTGGAAAATCCACAACTCTAACTAATACTACCTCCCTACGGTCCCAATATGTACCCACATGAAAATATGTAAAATACCCAATGTCAGGTGACTCACCAAAACTTGCGTTCTTGACACTCCTTGAATCTGATAGGCTAAAAAGTCCCCCTTGTTTGGACCAATCCGAAATTCGACCAACTGCCTTGACCAAAAGTGACCAAATTTGTGGTACACTTCACCACAGCCGCCCCTTCGTCCGACCGTGTCGCACAACGATAACGGTCTGACTCACCCATCACTCGACCAACTGGACCTTGGTCACTCGCACTTCTTCACCATGGACCAAACATCTTCGACACCTACGTCAGGTACTTCCTTCAATGCACTTGATCTTCCTATGCTTCCCTTTGACGCTTGTTCTTGTCGTTCTTGCAGAATCTCTATGCGCCGAGTCGCCCCATATTGCTTCACCTGTCCGGTCGACTCGGTCTGGCAGCCCACATAATTCTCCTGAACTTCAAACATCGGAAGGGTGTCAGACTGAAGCCGACACGTGGATGCAGTATATGCTCGCAGAGAACACGCGTCTCAGGACCCAGTTGGCCAACCAGGCAACACGAGGTGCGCATCTTTGGTCTTTGTCTTGTACTCTTCTTGACCCTCGTTTGTCTTCAGCTCTCATCTCTTCCAACATAGTCCAGGCAATAGGTGCCTTGGTCGATGCTGATAGGCAGTCTGACGGTCACGCTGACCAGCTTCGACACATTTTGGAGGAGCTGATAAGCGCGCGCCATGAGCTGTCCCGTCTGGAGGCTCATCAGTCCTATCTCCGGGATCAACTTGCACTTGTTCGACGGCAGCAGCTGGACGGACAGCTTGATGCGACTTCACTGTGCATGCAAGGCGACGACCTCGCGCGACGAATTGCCGAGTTGCAAATTGCGATTCAAGACCATACCGGGAAGGTCCGGTCCTGTCAAGACAGGTCCGACGCTTGGACGCAATAGTCGGGTTGTCGTCGGGTGGCACTAGACCAGTGCCGCCAGCGCTTGATGAACTTGCTACCTCCGTGTTCGACTGTTTCCTCCAGCGTATATTGGTCCGCATCGGCAACCTTAGTCGCCTCGGGGCAAGACCAAGACCGCTTTAAACAGGAACATGACCGGTTGAAGCAGGACCAAGACCGACGTCGCTCATTGGCCGATATTCACCATCCCGAAATTAAATTACAATCAAAGAAGCGCGCGGACGCGCCGAGTAGCTCGAGGGCGCGGGGCATTGCGCGCGGATCCGGATCGGGGGGAAGCGTGCAGTGTCCCATAAGAGAGCCAAGACACAGGCGTTTCTCATGGACTCGGACTCGGACATGGACGACATATACAACCCCTCGGAAAGTCGAGCTCCCTCGCGCCGTACTGCAAGTCGCATCCAGCACACAGGGGCCTCGTCTGAGGAGGACTCCAGCGAAGGGTCCGGCGATTCCGAGTTCATGATCCCCATCCAGTCCAAATCACAAACGAATTTGCGTGACAGTTTCATCCAAGTGGCGTCGACAGTGGGGTCAGAGCAGAAGACCGGTCTGCCAAGTGACGCTGCACCAGTATCAACATCCGTGACGCCGGCGCCTTCGGTTTTCCCGGGACATCCGGACTTCACAAGTACGCCCTATTAAAGAACATGGCGGTTGATACCAGCTCCCTTCCGCCGCGGACGTTTGAAGTCACTTGGCCGTGGACGTCGGGGAAAATCGGCTGTTTGCGCCGGTCTACCCTGACCAAGCAGCTTCTGGCCCGGTCTTTCTCTCTTCCGTACTCCTGACTATTTCCACCGGCCAAGAAAATCCCTGCCTCGTCTGCATGGAGGGCGGACCTGATTACGTCGGCGCAGATCTCCCGCCTGTACGGCGATGAACCATGGAAAATCTTCGACCACTCCAAGATAGGACTTGTGTTCCACTTGACTCCATGGATCGGCACTTTGATAGGCCGGGTAAAGAATTTCAACAGGATCCACGACCGAGCGATTTGGGAAGCGTCCCACTACTTGGTGCTTCATCCCGACCGGGTGCGACAAGATCCGGGCCTGGCGACGTTCCAGAGCAAGCGCAAGAAACGTCGAATTCGAGCGGGCGAGGCTTGGCAATCCCTGTGCCAGTACATTTTGGACGGGATGCGAGCTCGCGAGTGTGACGTCGACGTGTTTTTGTACCCGGTGTTCCTCCACATGCCAAGGCGTCGCGTTGAGAAGACCAGACTGATGGCCGACGACGGCACATGGTACCCCGGTCTTGATTGCGCTGAGCCGGTCGCGGACCTCAAGGATGCTTTGGTCCAGCTTGACCGGAAGGACCCATGGCGTAACAAGTTTGAGGATCAAGTAGAGAATCATCCGTCGATGGTCATCAGCCGTCTGTGGGGCGATAGCAAGTGAAGTCGAAGGTAGTCGACCAGATAACTCGTAATACATGTCATCATTTCTTCTTCATATGTCTGATCATCAAATCAATTGAACTAATTTCACCACTTTTTCCATAGGTGCACCGAACACGTTATCGTAAACAGTTCCACTCCCATCACGAAAAATAGTCATCAAATTCATCATTCCGCTACTCCAATTCGTCAGTTCATCACAATTTCACATCAACTCCGGAGCTTCCACATCTTCACACCGGTCTAGACCGACAGATGCTACTGCGTGTCTTGGTCTTGGTCTTCATGGGTCTGCATCACTGCGAAGCGATTACGACTGACTCGTTCTCTTTCGAACTCTCGTAGAAGATCCCCACAATTCAAATCGAGCTCGTCGACCCAAGTTGATTCATCATGGTCCTTCCATCGGCCAGGTACTCTCGGTGAGTCCGACCGAACCTGGTCTTCTTGGTCGACCGAACATCCAAGACCTTCTCCACTTCAAACTCTTCTTCCTCTAATGGTCGTTCCCAACTGTCCTCCGTCAGTAACGCTTCATCGAAATCAATTTTTTTTTCTTCGTCTACCAGACAGGGAGTTTTGGGTCGATCCGGAAATTCCAGACCAGCTTCAACTTGGACACATGCACGATCGGGAAGACCTTGTAATCTGTACCAGTTGTTACTAGACGGGCAGCTTGCTCACCGATCAGCTCGGAAACATGGAAAGGGCCGTGCCACATGTGAGCCAGCTTCTTCGCATAGCCCTCTTTCACTCGGTCTAGGTATATCCATACCCTCGCCCCTGGTTCTATACCGTGGGGTCGGACCTGGTCGTTGGTCCGGTCTGCCCGGTCTTGTGTGGCCTGACGCAGCTTTTCGTTGACGACTTCTTTTGCATGCTGGTAGTGTTTCTGGACCTGCATGCGCCAGCGTCGAGCATCGCGATCACGGGTCCGGGTGCAACCGATAGGTATCGCAGCTTCCAATGTCGACCGAGGGTCCCATCCATATGCCAGATAAAAAGCCGTTTCTCCTCGGACCCGATCGGTCGACGAGTTGAGTGCAAACACCAGCCTTTCTGCATAATCGTTCCAATCTCGCTGGTCTGGATCAGTAACGTACATCTTGATCGCCCTCGTTATGGTCTGCACCATGCGTTCCGCCGATCCATTTGCTTGCGG
Organism: Peronosclerospora sorghi; assembly: GCA_026184515.1. NCBI lineage: Eukaryota > Oomycota > Peronosporomycetes > Peronosporales > Peronosporaceae > Peronosclerospora > Peronosclerospora sorghi. Next base: position 15,787,299 of record CM047582.1, on the reverse strand, counting down.
ACGATATGCCATCGTCGCACTCTGTTTCTGGCCCAGCATGTTATTGAACGACCGGAACACCTCGGCCATAAAACCGGGTTCACGATCGTGCCTGATGACCTAGCTGGCGACGAATCTTTGGAACACACATTCTTCGTAGCTCTGGGCGATCTGCTCCACAGACCGAGATGCACTTGCCTTCGCAATAACTAGACCGGTGAACAGGTCTACCCAGATCAGCAGCTCAGTGTTGCCGCGCGTCGATCTAGGCATTGACGGTATGTGGTCCATCGCTATGACCTGGAAAGGGTAGGTAGCTTTGATATTTCCGGGCGATCTCCCCTTGATTACCGGTCTACCCTTTCCGGTCTCGCAATCCGTGCAACAGCCCACATATTTCTGCACACTGCGGAAAAGACCTCTCCAGTGGAAGTGGGACCTGATCTTGTGATAGGTCCTGCCTATGCCCTGATGTACCCCTTCTAGACTCACGTGATAGTGATGAAGGACATCCGGCTGCAGCAACTCGGGGATCACTAATTTCGCCAGTCGGTCCCGGTCTGCACTGTCTTGGTCGGCATCGCGGCAGTAATACAATAATCCATTATCATCCACTTCTTAGCTATCCGCGATCTTGATGCACTCTTTCGCTTGATCGTTCGTCAAATTGGACAGTTCACCACGCAGGTAGGTCTTCAGGTTCATAATCCATTCTTCTTCGTCCTGCGTCTTGAGGATCCGTTCCATCCTTAACTGTTGCACTGCGTATTCTTTCCAACTTTCGTTCGGGAACGGTCGGTGAGACTTCTGAGCTTTCGATCTAGTCGCGACCATCACATGCACCTGGACTGGGGCGTTCTTGGGTCCGATCACTTCTGGGAGCCTGTTTATATTCATCAATTCATCCAGAATGGCCTTCTCGGTGATCGTAGCCCCGGTCCGGTCTTGCATGGCCTTGGTCGCGAGGTAGTCGGCGCTTCTGTTCCAGTCCCGTTTCACGTGCAATAGCTCGTGGTTGGGGTGTTCCTTCAATGTCTTCATTACTCGACCATTTAGTGTCCGTAGTCGTGGAGACTTGCAGTCGATCTCTCCGGTAATCTGCCTGATCACTAGTTTGGAGTCACCACATATGATTACTCGCCCCTTCTCTTGCGACGACAGCAGGTCCAGACATAGAAGAAGACCTCGGTACTCCGCCTCGTTAACAGTAATGTCCGGCGTGATATCTACAGCGGCTGCAACTATAGACCATTGTGGCAACTTCCACAATATGGCACTATAGGCGCCGACCTTCTTCTTCACGCTTGCCGATCCGTCAAAACTTAAGACCAAGAACTCTTCGTCATGGTCGACGGTCGGTGGCGGTCTCGAAACTGACTGCCGAGGTTGCTTCCTCGGGGCAATCGATATCAATGCCTCGTCCACTTCAGACCGAGGGGTGATAATGGCATCTAATGTGCCCAATATCTCTTCCTCGCCCCTGGTGCACTTAACGACCTCGAGGGTCCACTGCGACAAGACCGCCGACCATCTACCTAGACGTCCGTCCATCCCATTGGCTGATAATAGCCAGGCCAAAGTAGACCGCCTTGACAGGACCTTTATAGGTCGGCCGACCAGCAGGTTGTAACACACATCCAGGATTCGTAGCAACACCAGAACTTCTTTCTCGACAATTCCATAGTTCACTTCATTTGGCTTCAGCGTTCTGCTCGTGAACGTGACCGGATGGTACACACCATCATGATCTTGTACTAGAGTGGCCGAAATGGCCCACTGACTAGCATATACAATAATGGTCGGGACCTTTTCGGGATCGAAATGCTTCAAAATCGGTGTCGTCACCATCTTAGCCTTCAACATACCAAAAGCAAACTTTGCACGCTTCATATGGTCTTCGGCCTCCACTTGCGGACAATCTGCAGCAAGACCAGAGTCGGCGCCCCCATGTAAAGTTGCCCGGTCTTCTTCGCGCAACATATGGTAGTCCACTTCCCGGAGCTCATACAACACAGCCGCGTAGATAGCAAAATATTCGATGAAGCGGCTGTAGTAGTTTAAACTTCCTAGGAAGGACTGCATTGCCTTCAGAGACTTGGGAAACGGGAGGTTGCTTAACGAATCCAGGTCCTTAGGATTAGCCTCTAGACCATTGTTCGAGACCATATGACCTAAATAGGCGACCTTGGACATACCCCGAAAACTTTTTATGGCGCTGATAGATAGGTTCCAGCGGTCGCATGTCTCCAACAATCGTTCAACCTTCTCGCAGAGATCGTTCCATGACGAGGCAGGTATCAGAATGTAGTCGATGTACGACCGCCTCCCTAGAACGGACGGTCTTCTTTTCCGATCGGGTTCACCCTCTCTAAACACATCATAATTTTCAACGGGGTCCCGATCGGTATTGATCTTGAAGTGTACGTACAATGCGTTATCCATCAGCCTTTGATAGATTTGGGGCGCGTTCTTCAGACCGAACGGCATACGATTCCACTCGAAAAGACCAAACGGTGTCACAAATGCGGAAATCTCACGGGCCCGATCGTTCATCGAGACCACCCAAAATCCACTTGCCATATCTAGCGAACAATAACACAAGGTCTTGTCGAGGTCTTCCAACAGATCATTAATCAGCGGCATCGGGTAAACCATGAGTTTAGTCAACCGATTTACCAGCCGATAGTCGATGCACAGTCTAATGTCCACGCCGTTCTTCTTGATAACAATTACGATCGGCGAGGCCCATGGCGAGGTCGACGGTCTAATAATCTTGGTGACCAACAGTACTTTAATGAGATCAGAAAGCTTTTCACGGTACTGTGGCGCCACGCGTCGACATCGCTGGGCAATCGGCTTGGCATCTCCAACATCAATATCACAAATCTCACCACGGGCTGCAGGTGGTAAGGCGTTGCCCTTTCCGATCAGCAGATGTCTTTTCTTCCATATAATATTCTTCAACTGCTCGATCTGGTCTGGACTGTTAAGGTCTTGATCACCCACTTGTAAATCATCCATTGTAACTTCGGGCGAGTCGGCAGACACTTCAGGGAGAACTGCCATTTGGCTTTCCAGCTCCTGAATGTACTGTTCCCCGCCTTCATGTATACAGACTTGTTCATCTTCTGGGGCGATATCACCTAGACCATCTGGACCGGCTGAACGCCCCTGGTCTTGATCGACGGGCTGTCCTTCACTGATATCGGTGTGGTTAGGAATACCGTCATGGTCCGACCTAGCAATTTCATGTTCCCCTTCTTCCGTTTCTTGTTCCGCTGTCGCCTGGTCTTGTGCTGACACCACGTTGACTAACCTTGGCTCGTCTACTTGGTGGTCCACCGTTCCTGGTGACTGCGGCGCCTTTCCTCGGACCAACATCTTTTTTGGGGGTGACATAACTTGGTCTTTCCACTAAAGGTGAGGTATCCTCTTCCACCGACCCATCATCGCTGATAAGATCGGTGGTCGATTGGTACGCCAGGTTTTGCCACTCGACATACCGCCTCGACCCAATCGAGACGAACCCCATCTTCCTTGGTACATTTCCTTCTTCTAACCACATGCCGACAATAGTGTTATTGTCCAGTGTCAGCGGCTTGTCACCGATATTGGTAACACGGACAAAATCACGTCGACCAGCACTCTTTACGAAGGTCGAGACCCACCGATCGCCCCTGGTCAACCATAACTTCCTCTAACGGAAACCTTTCTCGACCGGGGTATCGGCAGACCGACCGACTGGGATAGTGAGGTCTTGATCCCACCGGACCAGATCGGTATACGAACCATACAGAGGTCTTCGACCAGCCAACTGGACCTGGACCTTATCCGGGAGTGTAAGCACTCCATGTGACAGGTCTAGGCGAATACCAGCTGGGACCATGAAATCCGTGCCTAGTAAAGCGTCCTGTCCAGCCAACTTGCCAACCCAAGCGCTGAAAAAGTAGACCAGCGATCCCGACAAAGTAATTTTCACACGCGTTCTTCCTTCGGTCATATAAGAGTTTTCACCGATCCCGACGCATTCTTGTATCTGGGTATCGTCTATACGACATCCGACCTTACGAGCAAAGATGGAGTCGATTATCGAGACTTCAGCACCAGAGTCGAACAACATCGTCGCTTTCTGGTTATTAATCTTGCCACAGGCTTTCGCCTGCTTGAACCATTTATCAGGCGCGTGATACTTCCAGTATCCGCGGGATTCTCCAGGCAGCAAGTCGAACTGCATAACCACCTTAGTCCGGGGGTACTCATCGGTCTTCAGACTGTAGACCGGATGGTATCGGTCGACGCAATTTGGAATAGAACGTGTATTGTCGGTCTTATCCTCCTTGCCGACATATGCATAGATGTGAACCGTAGAACGCTCGGCTCGATCCAGATTCCAACCTGGCGAGCGTTCTAGTTTAACATCTTTTCTGCGTCCGGCGGCAGCATCCCCGCGTGCATGTCCGGCACGTACCACTTGCGTATCATGTTAAAAAATTCTTCAATCTTGCAGTTGCCGGCCTCGTGGATCTCTCCACATGACTTGCATACGAAGAGGCAATGTTCAGTCGGGTGGCCGCGTCTCTCGCACTTCTTGCACACCATCTTCTTCCAGCAGTTTGGACCATCATGTTTGCTCGATCCACAGTGGGAGCACTTCTGACGAGGTCGGTCTGGATCGGACTTGCTTCCGTTCCTTCCCTTCCGGTCTACCTGGTCGGACTTCGACCTGGTCTTCGGGGCAGGTCCCGCAACATAGACGTAACGATACTGGTCTTCATCCGATGACTCCTGGCTGGATTGACTCCCACTTTCCCCTTCCGATACCGTGCTGTCTTCTGCTACGATCGCCTTGACCGCTCGGGTCGGTCTGGTCCAGGGCCTCTTGACCGGATCGGTCTGGGTCTGGGTCTTGGATCGGTAGCGACCTGATCCACCAGCACTCTTCGCCCTCATGCTACGCGACTGCTGTAGCGTCCGTAGAGTCTGTTAAACTTCACCCGCGTCCCTAAGACGCATCAGAGTAAGCTGGTCCGCCAGTTCTTGATCGTCCAGGGTACTAATTTAGTGACCCACATGTTCCAGATCAGCACCGTTAGGCGGGTTATTCTCTTTAATTGTTATGATGGCACGAAGTGCAGCCATGTTCAACCGATGCAAATATTCGATCGGTGTCTCGTCGCTCCACTTCTGCATATGGTGATACTTTCGGGCACTCGAAAATCCGGAGTTACAATATTGCCCTTCAAACTCTGCACATAGCTGGTCCCAGTTAGACCGGACATCCCGACCTAACTGTTGGATCCAGTTGGAAGCCGGTCCTTTCAAAAAATCCTGGAGAATCAGACACCTTTTCCTTTTCGGGGTCTGGTATCGCAGGAACGCAGACTTGACCCGACCGAACCAAGACCGGGCCTGGTCTTCATCAGTATCCTTTCCAGTGAAGTCCTTGAGGTCGGTCGTCGCGGCCATACGGATGCGCGGAATCGCAGCAGATCCAAAGTCGTAAGCAATAGAGGAGGCTAGGTTAGCCTTGCGTGGCTTGTCAGCGCCCGTACCGTCTGACCCACAGTGGTCGTCAAGAACGCCGACCGACTCCATGTCACAGTCACTTGTCTTACTTGGTCTACATGGTCTGTCCGGTTGCGGCTTGCGCTTCCCTTTGCCGACTTGCTTACCACTTCGAGTGGGCTTGTCCACAGATGTTACCGATTCCATATCCACATCTCGGCAGACATTGGCACTTTGCTGGGTAGACCGGTCTTGGGCATGTGGCCGCAGAGGTGGTCTAACCCGGTCTTCCATGAAACGCTCCATCATCGTCTCAAACATGGTTTGGACGTTAGCCGGAGTCATGGGCAACGTGTTGATACCCTCCTTTTGCGGGACTGAGACCTGTGGGGGTCGCTGGAGCCCTGACTGGCAAGCAGCCCTTTGCTGCCGCATTTCCCTTTTTTGTTCAGGCTGGGCATGGTCCACCCCCACGGTCATCCGCTCGACTCCGGTCTCCAACTCTGATGAGCTGTTAGAGGCCGGTGGAGACTGATAAACCGATTCGTCATCAGAACCAATGTCGACAAGCGCTGTCGAGGCTTCAGCGACCTTCACTGCTGCGGTGGGAGTTGGGCGGCGAACCGCCCCCACCAGTTGGACCAAATGGTCGTGGAAGGTTGACATCGACGATTTCAGCCTCCAAGTCTCAAATTCAAATAGTTTTTGGACATCGGCGGGGTTCTGCATCTTAATGCCAACCTCCGCCAACATCGCCACCAAGTTTTTCACCAACAGTAATGGACGATCACTCTGGACCGGCTCGGTAGTGGGACCGCGAAGACGGTCGGGGATCTGGAGGTTCAACACCCGAAAGACCACGTCAAAACGAACAAATCGTTTCAGCTCAAAAATGTAGTACATCTTGTTTAGGTCTTCTTCAGTGATGCCTCCATCTCCGACCTGCGACTTTTCTTTGAGGTCGTCTTCGTCGGCCGGCATTCCCAACCCTTTCTTGGTAATATTGGGGTAGCTTGGGGACCTTGGGGAGGTTGGTCTGATCGTTCTGATCAGCATCCAAGTATTTTTCGTCTTTTGATTTTCCATCAACTTCTTTATGCACATACATAGGATCAGGACCAAGGTCCTGATCCTTTCCGGGACTATAGCAAGACTTGCTATAGTCCCGATCGGCTCCGGTGGGAGCCTTTTGGGAGGAAAAAAATTATTAATCCCGATCTGGTCCTCCACCAGGCCAGACCGGACATCGCCATCTTTATCGAGAACGAAGACGTAAGGTGATAGCTTTTCTTTACGCCCTCTCCAGAACGATTCCAAATTCAAATCTTCAAATTCAATCTTTGATGACACCTCGCGGTGATATCAACGATCACCAAGTGATCCGGGCACGCGCACCATTGTGGTGGAGTCAAGTTCGAAATCGAATACATTTGTATCGACAACCTGACCACCACCATCGTGCCCAGCCTTCCAACTTACGGGGGGGGGGTACCCCGCGGACCTCCATTCGAAATCAGGTCCGATCGTCCGCTGCTGGCAGACGACCGGTCATCATCCAAAGACACTTGGTCCGATTCACGTAAGTTCATCTCACCTTGTGTACCCGATGGAATGGGCTAGTTACACACTCGGTGGATCGGGATCGCAGATCGATTTGATTCGGTCTTGAATATGAGACCGTGCTGGCTAAGTGTACCTAGGGCGGAACTCTTCACCCCAGGTACGTAAATACCAGAAACACTTCCGAAAGATATATTCCAATAGGTCGATCGTCCAAACGATCTAGACCTGACCAATACGAAATAATAGAGGGTAGACCAATCAGCCGGTCTATCCCCTGACCAATATGAGAGAAGACCAAAACCGGTCTAAACTCCAACCAATGTTAAAATGAGCCAATATGTCCACGTGAAGACCCAATATTCCCGTGAAACTCCACAAACGATATATCCACGTAAAGACCAATCCAATGAATAGCACGTTCCAAACGTACTTGACTTAAAGTATCGAGATCGCCAAATCGTACTCCCGTCGGGGGACTTCCGGTGGCCAAAGTGCGCGTGCGGCGCGTCCAGACCGGGTATAATAGGCGAGAGGGGATAATTCAACCCTCTTCCCCCAAACACTCCGCGGTGGGCGGAGGCGACTAATGTACGTAAAAAGAAGAACGGCGACCCCTTGCTGTGGTATAGACCAAGACCAAAGGACTTCTACTCAGAAAAAAGCCGCAACCAAAAGACTCTTACTTGGAAAAACCGCAACTAACCAATAATACTACCTCCCTATGGTCCCTAATATACCCACACAAAATTATGTAAATACCCAAAGTCAGGTGAATCACCCAAGACCATCGTTCTTGATACTCCTTGAATCTGATAGGCTAAAAAGTCCCCCTTGTTTGGACCAATCCGAAATTCGACCAACTGCCTTTACCAGAAGTGACCAAATTTGTGGTACACTTCACCACAAGCGTACCCTAACGCTTTAGCCTTAGGCTTCCCTTAGTAGGGAGTAGCTAGGGGAGGCACTACCCCGCTACGACACTCACAGCACGCCCGACCGTTCCCGGTCGGACGCTTAGCTGGATCTAGTGTAATTGGAAACTGATTTATTTAATATATAATTAGCCTAAATTAATAAAATAATGTAAACCCTATGTAATACTAAGTAGAACTTATTTGATTCGTACCTAGTCAAAATGTAATGTACACCACCTGTGTACCAACACGTGGCAGGCTGCCACGCCTTCACCAAGGGCTCCCGTCCTGATTGGCCAAAACAGCCAGTAGGTCCGAACCTTTCGGACCGGCCAATACTTGACCTTAACCGTTGTGTATTTACATACACCAACGTTACTAAATGTAACCCCGTTACAGGGGCGATATCAATGGAATGTGTATTGAGAAGTGTTTAGCTAGCCTAACGTGAAATATGTACCAGATGTTGAAGTTATGGTAAACTTCCATCTGTTGTGTGCTACACACTACTTATTAGTGCGCGAAAAACATATGTACTCAGAATGATTTTAAACCCATAGAACATATTACAACTAAGTGCGATAGGAATACTGCTATAACTAATAAAATTATCAGTCATACCCGGCTTTAATAAAAACCGGTATGATGAATACTTTTAACAATACGACCTTTTGGAGGCACGAGCATGCACCGGGAAAGCATACCTATAGTAAAAAACAGTCAATTGACCTAGCGCCTCAGTGGTACTCACAGGTTAAGAGTATCTAATAATAAAGCGAAAGCAATTACGTGTACTAGAACCCTGCATGCCCGAAAACACCGGTCTTAGACACGTCGCCTTTCATCTCCGGAAGCTTCACTCGAAAAATACGTGCTCTCAGGTGGGGACGGTCCGTGGCCTTCTGACCTGGCAAAAGATGATCTTTTATTTTTGATCAGTCTGCTGGAGGGGAGGTAGTTGGGGGGGGCTACTGTATGTTCAGTCTGGGGCGTTCGGGTAAATCAGGACGCTGGAAGAGACACACAGACGCTTCGCGCTTAGTAGTATAGATAGTCTGTTAATCCGCAACAGGAGAGTAACATGAAAAAAAAAGGATGCCTGAAAATCGTAACTTTGAAGGTACGCAAACATGAGCTAAGCCACTGAACATAGAGGATATCTGCCTAAAGAGGGGAGGGTGTTAGAGTATTATGTCACTTAATCAACTTCAAGAAGGGCCTTGTACAAGAGAAATTTGTATAAAAGAAGAATACCGCCAGTATATGAAAACAAAAATGGGCCTACAGCCAGTGTCTGCCAGTACATGCTCCCACACATCAACTTGTGACAAGGCTATCGGAGACACATGAACACCAGTGTTGGGCTTGTTTTTTGCGCGCAAAGATCGTCACTGCTCTAAAAAAGTGGGGCATACCTTACACGATTGATCGAGGGATGCCTGACCTGAAAAATGTCACATATTAACGTATGCGAAGTTTGTTAGGTCCACCATCACTCGACCTCTCAACTTCTTTCCAACGCTTGAATCACCTTGCGTGTCTCGCGCTTCCAGCAATGTCACCGTCTTGTCCGGGTTGAACTCGTGTAGTTGTCGCCGAGAATCTTGTACTTCAGCTTCGATAGCTTGGACGACATCCTAATAGTCGAGATAATTCGCTAGAAAACGCCAGAACCCCCGTCGGTGAAGCTGTGCCAGGGATCGGAGTGCTACTTGATTCGCTCGGTGATTGCCAGCGCTCTTCGGTTCAAAAAAATTCAAATTCCGTAGACAGCACTGCAGAACTCGTTCGAGGGCAGGATGTAGTCGAACCGGATTTGTCGAGGATGCGGTCCGGTGAAAACGCGCTCGTCTGAATGGTGGATCCGCCGCGCGTCGAAAATCGGGTCGAGTTCTGAGTTCAGGTCGCACAGAAGGATGTTCGTGGCGCTGTCGCCAAACACGTCGACCGGAAGATGCTGAAAGAAAGCCGCCTCTTCTCTCGTTGTCCACCGTATAGTTCACGTTGAGGATGAATATAGGGGCTTGATTGACGACAACTTCAATCCCCAGGTACCAACCCAGCACGGACAATTCCGAAAATTCCTTTGACGTCTCGAGCCAGGGAAGTCAAACCGCTGCACTGTGAGATGGTGGCACGAGGGATGAAGCGATGTGGTCGTTGACGAACAACTTGTAGTTTAAGAGTGCATCGTGGTTAAGTCAAGTGTGGCGAAAATAATCCGAGTCTCGAAGTTTACGCAGGAGATGGTGTGTTTCATCAGCAGATTCTCGATTAGTAAGTGTCCGTTCTCCTTGCTACCGTTGGTGTTGACAGTCACGAGACTGACTCCATCCCACGAGACCGGGTCACTCGTCTCTCTCTCTGTCCCACTTAGCACTCGATGTTCAACGGGCCAGTCACAAACGCTGGCGCACCATCCACCGTCTTCAACTGCAGAATCACCTTGTCGGCACAGCAGAACTGATAACAGTCACGGATATACTTACTCAAGGTCGTCGCATAAAGAACCTTGCCACTGGAGCATTTTCCAAACTCAAAGCCTCGGGTGTCTACCCATGATCTCAGCAAGCTCAGCAGCATGTTGTGGTGCAGGAGAAGAGAATTGGGGATGGAATTCAGGCGACTATGTGGACAGTTAGACGTTGGATCCAGATGTACTTTATGAAGACTTCAGGTGCCGTGTACGTGAGCATTAACTCGAACAACGCTAGCGCACGCGTTGAGCGCAGGATCCGTGTGATGTCGGGATCCTTCTATCAGCCCGCACAGTATGGAAGGGTTGTTCACGAGTGTTCGGGAGTTTATTGTCGAAGTATTTCGCCCACTTGTAAGTGTTAGTTGTACTTTTCGCCAGGTAGAAAGCACTCGGCACACGGTTTCAACAGGTGCGGTTGGGCCAGAAATACAGCTTTGAAAGCGAACGAAGCTTTCGACGACGCCATGAAGCACAGAGTGTCCGAGTTATTCGTGTTCCGCATCGTGTTGCGGAGTCTGGCGACGTGAGCGTCGGCAACGTCGAGCTGCGTCGGCTTTAGTTGGAGGTTAGCCTTCTTCTGCGCGTCTTCGAGCTCAGCAAACGCCTCTTGGAGTGGTACCGCTATATTCCTTGGCTTCACGGACGTGTTGCCCTTGAAAATAAAGAGACTTGACTCGGTACTCTTACGCACAGCTTTATGGATCGTGGACTTGCGCGGCATGATCTGGAACCGCACGGGGGTGCTGTTTCTGTCCAGCACACGTCTACACTCAAAGTTGACTTCTACTTGTCGCAGTATGGCAAAGTAATTGCTCGTCGGGATACCGTAGACTGGCTTTATCTTGTTCTTCTGCAGTGTGTTGGCAAAGTCGTCAGCACTGCGAGTGCGCTTGCTCTTTGACTTCTTCACACGGTCCGCCGAGTTCTTCCCTGCATCCGGGTTTCCCTTGATCCACCTAGGCATGTGCAAGTTGGGGCGTGGACTACCAGGGACGGGCTCATAGATAATCAAAGCCCCGTCGAGCATCTTACCCATCGGACTTTCGGACGGAGACAACAATGACCCCGAGTTTGTGCTCAAGAGAGGACATACTTTATTAAAAGTAATTTCAGGTTTTGCTTGGACAATGTTGAATGTAAATATCGTTATTTTTTATGCATTTTATACCGTTAATTATTTTAGTTTTATTAATTGGTTTAGAAATTTCAGTAGCTTTAATTCAAGCTTATGTATTTACAATTTTAACTTGTATGTTATATAAATGATGCCTTGAATTTACATTAATAATATAATAAAGGAAAAGTAGCTCAGTCGGATAGAGTATTAGCTTGTCACGCTATAAGTACATTGACGGCGTCTTCGTTTTATTCCCCTTTTACTGGGTGTTGACGCGCCTTGCTTGACGACGTCAGCGAACGATTTCTGTCCTCCACCCTCTTTTTTAGACGGCGTTGCAGCACTGCCGCTTGCAGTTGAGGCTCGCACTGCGTCTAGTGAGAGACATATGGAAGCGTTGGCCGAATGAGATGGAAACGCAGCATCCGCCCGAAAGCTGGGTAGACACGATCCCCAAACACGACCAGCTCGCAGACCTTTCCGTCAACCATCAGCGCGTCAGGGTACCGGATAGCACAGAAATAGACGCGGAGTGTTGATGGCGTCGGGTCGGCCGAGAGAAAGACGTCACAGAACGTGGCATAGATGGGCTGGTCTCCCAGGTCGTGGAAGGTCTCCACCATCACTTGACCATCGAAGTCGCTATCGACGCTGGACACGTACAGGTAAAAGCGATCGGTGAGAATGTCAAAATCATAAAACCGTTACTTGACGCCAAAGATCTTGATCTCCTAACGCGCCAATGCTTTGCAGGCAGCGCGAATTTTCACCTTAACACGGAGTTCTCCACTCATGTCTTTTGAGATCCGTCCAAGTTGGTCAGCTCGGATCTGCTCTTGGACGACGTGGTTGCCGTTTTCGTTCAGAAAGGAGTGCGCGGTCTTGTTGATGATCGTTCGCTGATATGCGCGACCGGTGTAGATCGTCTTACGTACTGGGCACGAGGAAGCTCGTATAGACACGTGTGGGCAATCGAGACGGCCACTGCTTTCTTGCTTCCCACCAGAGTCGTAGAGCGCCTCGATCGCGTCAATGTCGGCAGTTCGAGGAGCGATAATGTCCGTTGCGCGAAGCGTGGAACAGACGAAGTGTCGCAACTGATCTCGGTATCGCTCTGGAGAAGCGCGCGGAGCGATATTGGTGTCGCGCTAGCACTTGAGTTCGGAAAAGGAGCGGGGTCGCGATAGATCTCGAAGTCACGCTCTCGAAGTCACGCTGGAGAAACGCGCGGACCGATATTGGGGTTGCTCTCGCAGTTGATGCGTGAGACTAAGATCAAGAAGAACGGCCACACCGTCATACAGCATTCTTCCATATCTACCTTCCAATCTCCTATCTTGCTCTTTACATAGTTGAAATACTCGGCCGCATCCTGTTTTGTCAGCCCACGTTGCATACACGATCGTATGCTACCGTCTTCATGTATGTGTCCTCCAAGGCCACATAAGCATTACCAAATGTAGGGATCAACAACTGTAAAGCCGCATAAACTGCTGTAAACACGCATTCAAATGCCGTACTCTTCCCCAACATCAAGTACGTGTGTTTCGTAGCCAGGAACGGGCGCAGCGATAAAGCCCTTCGCTTCTTCTCAGTGTAGTTGGCCCAGTGCTCATATTAAGTGTCAATCAACTCCACCCAGTCCGACGCTCCGAAACAGTCCTTCAGGGGTACCAGACTAATACCCTTCCATCCACTCGACCCAATACGAGTACCTCGTCTTTTTGCCGACTTTCTCCGTTCGGCATCCCAGCATCGCCTTCACCTCGCAGATGCTGTACGTGTCGCCCGCTTTTCCAACTCCGCGTCCGTCATCTCGTGCTCCCTCTTCCTCGCGGTCTATGGCACACGCCGCATATCCTATTCTGGAATCCCCACACTTTCAAACTCCGCCACTGCACTTCCTGTGCTGAACGTCTCCATCTCGACATTCTCGCGGTTTACGCCTCGTTCCAACACTTGTTTATTTATGATAGTATTTAAGCTAGGTAGATTGAGAAGTATTTCCGTATAATTATAGTAATATAGACAACTTTAAACTGAGCTACCTTCACGTCAACGTCTGGAAAACTCCAGTACTAATACACAAACGATCTTCAAAGTCTGGAAATTATTACATGCCCATATGCCCACATACCCTTCCAGATCTCGCCCAAGAAAGAATGACGTGTACAATGCATGTGTCCAGCTTAATTGCTATCTTCAAGTATCCCAAACGTTGTAGAAACGATGTCGATGTGATTCACTGATGTTTTAAATATTATTAATGAAACACACCAAACACTTGTCCGTTGTTTCTGTCGTGTCTGAACGAGTAACAACAGGAACTACAAGCGCTGGACCGGGATTGAACCAGTGACCATTCGAGCTGCAATCGAACGCTCTACCACTGAGCTACCCGCGCACGGGAGCCTATGTCTCCGAGTCAGTGCGTTGGTTCTCAACACCACTGAGATCAAGAAGAACGGTCACACCGTCATACAGCATTCTTCCGGGTCTACTGTGGAGAAGCGTAGTGTAATTTTTATTACCAACGGTACATAAACGGGACATATACGGGGCATCGTGAGAAGGGACGACTAGGTACAGGTACCTAACGGTTAGCGACGGACGACAGAGAAATCAGGTTGACTGGTCGACGGAGTGCATAAGAATGGGTAGTTCTGGTTGGTTGATATTAGGTAATTGGTAGTTTTTTGGATATAAGTGCTAATAAAGTTCTCTTTTTGCGTACGATCGGGCAGATCGTTTCAGGGACGGCACCTATGCGCCTCCCTACGTCTACACGCACCTCTACGTCCCGGTCGGGAGCACCTAGTGCAATTTTTGGCCCACCGGTAGGCGTAGAGTGAAGAAGAACTCGCCCGCGACTCCGCCCGCTGTGCCAGAGGTTCTTCTTTAAAGGTTTTTTGGTCTTGAGAACGTGATCGAGCAGTGCGCTCTCACCTCTTCCCCATAAATCCACGTTTTTGGCCCCTAGTAGTTCGGCTGCTCTAAGTTCCCCACGGGAACTCTAGGTGGATTTTTAGGGTAATCGTCGATCATCCCGTAGAACGCGCTGAACGACCTTCCCTCTAAGGCTTAAGTTTAGAATACAAGGTACTTTGGGTATTCTATTGACGGATTAAGCTTAAAGAGGCTCCGTGATCAAGTGGTGAAGACTTCCGCTGCTTGATCAAGTACCCCTTCACTAATCACCACCCAGATCGTCGATCTGCAACCAGCGACCTGAGATCACCTGTTCGCAACTTTTTGCGCCGATTCGTGGGAAGTTGACTAGACCGATCAGTGGTCCTGATCATTGACGTTTAGCGCCTGATCAAGCCTGATCAAGCCTGATCATCCCTGATCGTCGATCAGCCCTTAATTATTGATTATCGACTCTGATCATCCCTGATCACCGGTCACCGACCTTGATCATCCCCTGATCGTCGATCAGCAGCCCTGATCATTGCCTATTTGCGCGTATTCAAGATTGATCAAGCCTGCTCGCACCGGATCGCACCTGATCGCACCTGATCGACACCAGTCGACTCAACACGTATTACCCCAATCTTGCAAGACGAATTGCAGGGTGACGTCCCCGCCACCTGGAGAGCGACCCACGCCCAAGCCGTCGGGTACACAAGGTGAGCAAGAACACAAGCAGTCACAGGACAATTGGAGGACCCCCTTCGTTAGTCGGCAGTCCGGGCGCCTTGTTAACGCCTGATCAAGCTTCAAAAGCTTTGATCAGCCTCTCCACCACACTACCTTCCAGCCTCCCTTCTTGCTCATTACATAGTCGAAATACACGGCTGCATCCTGTTTTGTTCAACCCACGTTGCGTACACGATCGTATGCCACCGTCTTCATGTATGTGTCCTCCAAGGCCACATGCGCATTATCAAACGTAGGGGTCAACAAATGCACAGCCGCCTGAACTGCTGTAAACACGCATTCAAATGCCATACTCTTCCCCAACATCAAGTACGTGCGTTTCGTAGCCAGGAACCGGCGCAGCGATAAAGCCCTTCTGTAACGGGGTTACATTTGGGTAACACTGAGTGTTGGTGTACATTGGTACACCACGGTTGAGGCCAGTATTGGCCGGGTTGAAAGGTTTCGAACCTTTGGTTATTTTAACCAATCAGGGCATGGTCCCTTGGTGTGGTGGTGTCAGCCATCCACGTGTCAGTACACAGGTGTGTACTATACATTTTAGCTAGGTACGAATTAGTAATATTCTACTTAGTGTTACATATAGTTTATATTAGTTTAAATAATTACATATTAAATATATATTCAGTTTACTTTCCACTCCGTAGTACAGACGCACGACCTCGACCGGTCGTGCGTGTAGTGAGTGCCGTAGCGTGAGGGGAGCCCTCCCCTTAGCTACACCCTTTGTAAGGGAGCGTTGCCGTTAAGGCACTAGTACAGGCTAGAGTAAACAAACCCGGGAATCTTGGCCCCGAGTAGGAGAGATCTCTCCTACTAAGCCCTTACTAAGGGCGTATCGGCTAAGTAGCGGCGAACGCCGCTTTAAGGAAATCCTTCCTCTGTGCGCTAGCCGCACCGTGCGTATACGCACCGGCTACATCTGGTAGCACTTGTAGTCAATCCAACACCTGTGTTGGTAGACTAGGCAGCCTCTGCAAAGGATGAATCAGGACGATTTGGATATTTTGACCCTCGTCCAACAGGAAGCCTTTAAAAGGCTGTTACCCTTAACGGGGGAAAAAGGTATGAAGCTCCTAGTGGAGCAGGGCCTTGAGGCCGTAAAGGCAAGGGTGAATGCCCTCATCGCTCATGAGGCGAGTTGTGGTGGAGATCATTCCACGGGAGTGCGCCCTCCATTATCTTTAAGATAAAGGAGTTCACCGGAGAGAAGGGTGACAACCTTTATGGTTGGTTGCGAGAGGTCGAAACGGCCTTCGCCACAGCGAACATGACCGCTGATCACTTGCAAGTGGGACTTGCATTGACCCATCTTACGGGCAAAGCCCGTACATGGGCGTTTACATGCTCGGAATCAGTCAAGGACATGTTTCCAACATGGAAGGTCCTTAAGCAGAAGCTTGTGGACATGTACGCAACGCCTGATCTGGTTTTCAAGAATCAACTGGCGTTCCTGAGGTGCCGTCAAGGCACTAAGGACCTGGAGGTTTATATCCAGGAGCTTAATACCCTGTTGGCAGGGATGTACGTGAAAGCGTATTCTGACGATGTGTCCATCCCCGTCTTCATGGGAGGCCTGAGAGAAGGTCCAGCACGTTCTGAATCGTTCCTATGCCGACCTGAATCCCTGGAAGAGGCATTCAAGATGGCGTTCAACGCCGAGAGGAATTTCCGTTCCTCAAAGGTGGGTCCCGAACCCATGGACCTGAGTCAGGTCGAAGCGGAGGAGAAACCTCCCGCTAAGAGTCATTCTGACTCTTTTTCACAGAGCTTCTAGGCAGAGCTCTTAGCTATGATGCAGCGGCATAGGCCGCTGAGATTCTTCCTGTGTGGAAGCACGGATCATCTGAGGAACAGATGTCCGAAAAATCCCCAGCGAGACACTCGCTACAAGGGACCAAGGACGGGGAAAAAGCCCTTGTCCAAGCCGTCGGGAAACGACGGCTCCCAGTAGGTGCGGGGTGCCCTACTGGGGGATCCCCCAGTGCTGTTAAGCCCCAGGGTAGGGGACGACAGCACAAAGCCCCGAGGGAAGCGGTGCTTTCTAGCACCGAGTTGGTGTACCAGCCAAGTTTGCTGGTAGTCCTTGCGGACGTGAAAGGCTTTGATAAGCCTTGGAGAGTCTTGATAGACTCTGGAGCGTCTGACAATTATGTCAGACGGGCTTCTGTGGAGAAGATTCGGCTGTATGCCGAGGCCGTAGAGGCACGTTCTCTTGACGTTGTCACGGTCCGTCTTGCGACGGGCGTACAGGTTTCTGTACCCAAGGTCTCGATTGACCTTAAGCTGAAGTTTGCAGACTTCGACAGCTTAGAACGTTGCCTAGTCCTGGATTTGGACTCGAGGTATGACCTCATTCTAGGCATGAAGTGGCTGGAACGCCACGAGCCATGGATAGACTGGAAGTCTAATACCATTGGCTCAACGCACCCGCGATCAGGTGAAGCATTGGCGAGTCATGAACCCACCTTTGCTCGATCGCAAAAGCTATTCTGGCGTGAGATGTCAGAGATTGGGATGTCTGAAATGATCATTCAAAATGGCGTTAAGGAAGAGTTCCTTAACGAGGGGGATTCGGAGGTTAATTCCCACGCCGTGAACGGCGAGACTGGTGAGTTACCTGTGGTAACTCCAGTTGTAGGGGTAGAGACCCCTGTGGTTAAGCGCGAGGCGCTTCCACACAAAGAGACCCGTAGTTCGTCTCTTTTGCACGTCGGAAATGATTCCGACCACGCCGTTATAGGCGAGACTGGTGAGCTACCTGTGGTAACTCCAGTGGTAGGGGTAGAGACCCCTGTGGTTAAGCGCGAGGCACTTCCAAGCGAAGAGACCCGGAGTTCTTCTCTTTCGCACGTCGGAAATGATTCCGACTACGCCGTCATAGGTGAGACCGGCTAGTCACCGGTGGTAGACGTAGAGACCTCTGTGGATAGGCGCGTGGCTCTTCCAGTAGATGGGGCAATTGACTCCCCCATCTGGGTCTCGGGATGAGTCCCGAGGCCAGTAGTCAGCAGTCCTACAGGATGCTGAATAGTGTGACAGGTGTTGTCACAGAAGGCGTAAGCCTGGAATGGTTGCCTGGGGTAGGCGAACTGTTGTCGTTGGAGGAGATGTCCTTCAACGAGTTTGAGACTGCTTTGAAAGCAGATGAAATCGACGAGGTCGTCGTGTTGCGTCCGGAAGAGGAGTTGAACTCCTCATCCACGATGGACGAGTCGGTTTTGGTGAAAACCAAACAGGCATTAAATGCCCGAAGCGGCCTCAAGATCCTCGCGGATCCTGAGGACCCTTACCATTCCTTATTAAAGGAATTCGGAGATGTCATTAGTGACAACCCGCCGATGGGGTTACCACCGGATCGGGGAGTACGACATGAAATTGATTTGGTTCCCGGAACTAAATACTGCGTCACTAGGCAGTGGCCTCTCCCCAAGGAACAATGCGACGTCATCGACGCATTCTTCAAGGGGAAAGAAGAGGCACGGATGGTACGGGAGAGCAAGTCTACCCACTCATCTCCCACTTTTTGTGTTCGTAAACCGAACGGAATGTGGCGCATTGTGCATGCGTATAACAAGCTGAATTCAGCTACTGTACCCATGCAGACTCCGATCCCTCGGAAGGATGTCCTCCAGAACAATATGGCGGGCTGTACGGTGTACAGTGCCTTAGATCTGGCTGACGGGTGTTATCAGGTGCTCATGCGAGCGTCCGATATTCCGCTGACAGCGGTTAGCACGCCTAGTGGCATGCTGTGGGAGTGGCTTGTTATGACACAAGGGCTTTCAAATGCACCAGCGACTTTCAATCGCTTGGTGACTGAACTCTTCCGCTCTCATAGGAAGTACGCCCAGACGTACTTCGACGATATATTCGTCCATAGTCGTGCGGAAGGCGACTCGTCTGATGTTCAGACGCATCTGATACACCATCGAGCAGTGCTCGAAAGTATGCGAGAGCATACGTTATATGAGAACGCATCCAAATGTATATTTGGCGCTGAGGAAATTCCTTTCCTCGGATGCTTCATCGGTAAGGATGGAGTGCGGGCGGATCCCGCGAAGGTGAAAGACATTGTGGAGTGGCCTTCGCCTGTAAATCTTAGAGATTTACGGAAGTGTATTGGGTTAGCCAACTATCTCCACAAGTACAGCGAGAACTACGCTGAAATGACGAAGCCATTGACCGACCTTCTTAAGAAGGTTGTTGATTGGTGTTGGGAAACTGAACACCAAAACGCTTTTGAAGCGGTTAAGGGGAGCTTGTTAAAAGCTCCCGTTCTTGCTCTCCCAGACCCTGGGAAACCATTTAGTGTCGTCTGCGACGCCTCCGATTTCGCAATCGGATGTGCTTTGTTACAAGCAGACGATGCAGGAAGGGAACGCGTAATTGCGTTTGAGTCGAGGCAGCTTAAAGCTGCAGAACGGAATTATCCCGTTCATGACAAGGAGCTACTTGCAATGAAGTATGCTCTTGTCAAATTTAGGGTTCACCTACTCGGCTCAAAGCCGTTCGTGGTTTATACTGACCACGCGTCCTTACGGACAGCGACAAAGTCGCCTCATCTCTCGCAACGGATGGGCCGTTGGCTCTCCTTCTTTGCGGAGTATAACTTTGAGGTTATGTATAAACCTGGCAAGCAGAACGTGCTTGCAGACGCGTTGTCGCGTCGTCCCGATTACGAGCTCGCTCACGCGACATTCGTCACCACATCTGTGGTGGATCTCATACGCCAGGCGAAAGACCCACAATGTACGGCGCTTATCAGCGCGTTAGGTGAAAAGGGTCTTGGCTCTTCTGAGCCAACCCTGTCAAGTCGAGCTAAAGCTCGCTTACACCGTTACAGGTACTGTGACGGTCTGAAATTTTATACCACGAGCGCGGAGGAACTCCGCGGGTGGTTTGTTCCTCATGATGAGGAACTGAAGTATAGAGTCCTCTTTGAGGCACATGACGCCCCTACCGGGGGTCATTTAGGTCGGGATAATACCTACAGCGCTTAAGCGCTTTGTATTGGTGGACCAACATGTATAAGTGGGTCGGTGCGTATATACGCACCTGTGAGACGTGTCAGAGGGTTAAACCCTCTGCAGATTCAGCAGCACCTTTGGCGTGCTTGCCCGTTTCTACGGAGTGTTGGAAATCCATTAGCATGGATTTTATCTTCGGTTTTCCGAAGGATAAGGCCGGCAACACCGGCATTTTGGTCTTTGTAGACCGTTTGAGCAAGATGGCTCACCTGGCGGTGGTGCCAGAGTCCATAGATGGACAAGGAACAGCAAAAGTGTTCCTAGACCGTGTCTTTCGATAACATGGTCTACCCGATTCCGTTGTATCGGATCGGGATCCCCGTTTTACGGGACAATTCTCTGGAGCGTTGCTTAAGGTGCTAGGCACCAAGCTCCTCATGTCCACTGCGGATCATCCGCAGACGGACGGTCAGACGGAACGCGTTAATCGCGTTGTGGAGGACATTCTCCGGAGCTTATGTACGGATCTCCAAAGAGTTGGAGTGAGATGCTTCCGATGGTTGAATTTGCTATCAACAATTCGGTACATGCATCTACGGGGTTTACCCCGTTTTACGTGAACGGATTGAGGAATCCGAGGGTTCCATTAACGCCACATGTGCGTGGCCCAGGGCTTGAGGGGGGAGGATTCCCCGATGTCAGCCCTGTATCTGTGCGAAAGCACATCGATAAGTTTTTATCGACGCGCCTTAGTGTCTTACGACACGTCTGCGATGACATGGCATAAATCCAAGACAAGCAGAAGGAGCAAGCTGACCGAAAGGGACGGCGTAACAAAAAGGTATACAGAGTAGGAGAAAGTGTTTTATTAAACGCTAAAAATCTTCCTACACATGCAGTTTCAAATGTGTTGCGCAATAAACTGCGCCCCAGGTTTGTGGGCCCCTTTAAGGTGTTAGCCCGAAAGGGCTTGTCGTACACGTTAGACATCCCGAAGGCGATGCGTACGCATCCAACCTTTTATGTAGGTATGCTTAAGCCATACCAGGACCCGGAGGAGGGTGGAAAGGCGGATAGCCGTAAGGCACCGCAGGGAGAAGGAAGCCCGAAAGGGCTAAAATGCGACCACGAAGCTCCGCAACGGTCGTCTCGAGAGAGAAAAGCCGCCTCTCGAAGCGATCAGTGGCATCCCACTCATCGCAGATCCCCTCGTGGAAATCATGGATGCGAAGACTGTGTCGATCACAGCGCGCACGAATCTCACGTCGCAATTGTGCGACCTCCTCCTCCAATGCTCGATGCGGAGAGTAATCCACACTTTCATGTGGAGCGGCTGATGGCGCGGCGCCATCATCGGGGTCAAACCCAGTATCTGGTGAAGTGGAAAGGTTATCCACACTCACAGAGTTCGTGGGAGTTTGAGACTCCCCTACGGCAGGATTGCCGCGACGTCGTTGACGCTTTTGAGCGGGAGAATACCGCTGTAGGTCAACGACCAGAGGGGCATGAGAAGCCTCTTCACTCCCAATAAGTGGGAGTTGGCCGGAGGCAGATGTGGCGACCACACTGTCTCCGGACACCAGGGTGGAGACAGGGGCGCTGGTGTAGCGCGTGCGATACGGAGCACGTAGTTGCTCCGTCGCCTTAGCTTTGGCAAATGCAAGGCGCAACACCCTCTCCACCCAAATGTCTCGACGGGAATAGCTGTCATGCAGCTCATCGAAGCTGGGGAGAGGCTTCTCCCCTTCCGCCCAAGCGCGGAACTTCTTCTCTGCGTCATCGGCACTTTCTCCCGGAGAAAGAACGAAAGGAACCTCGCGGAGGTTCTCAACAGGGGCACCTTGTGCCTGCCTGTTTAAGCGCTCTTGGTACGAGACGCTAGTGAACTGCTTTTGTGTAAGCAGTTGTTGCCGGAGTTTCTCACGGCGTTCGCGTTGGTACGGCTGTTCAGCCGCGGGGCCAGGGGTATAGGACGCTAGACTAGTACTTACCAAACGCCTGGCCCATTTTGGAAGGTCACGGGGACCATCGAGATTATAAGCTGCCCTTGACGGGCGTTTGGGGGCGCGCAACGCAGCCCTTAGTGCCTGTGCGGCAAGCTGGGAGTCTTGAGCTGCGTCCAACTCATTAGTGATGATCGCCTTTGGCGATTCGGATGTATCATCCGATACAGGCAGGGGTGCCGCACTGGTTAGTGCATTTTCCTCTCGTGTGGGGAAGGGATTAGGCTGCCGACAACGCCGTTCGGCGCTGTCGGAGCGGCTCACCATTGGGGAGGTATCCCCAAAGGCATCCACGTCCGATTTTTCGTAGTAGTCTACCTCTTCTAGAGGAGACGCCATAGCACCACTAGAGGTGTACATATGGATGGCCAGGGGAACTGGCGTTGGAGTTCTCCAACAAAATTTTGATTATTGCGTAAGCAATAGTCTTGATGGGGAAGGATGTAACGGGGTTACATCCGGGTAACACTGAGTTTTGGTGTACATGAGTACACCACGGTTGAGGCCAGTATTGGCCGGTTTGAAAGGTTCGAACCTTTGGTTATTTTAACCAATCAGGGCATGGGCCCTTGGTGTGGTGGTGTCAGCCATCCACGTGTCAGTACACAGGTGTGTACACTACATTTTAGCTAGGTGCGAATTAGTAATATTCTACTTAGTGTTACATATAGTTTATATTAGTTTAAATAATTACATATTAAATATATATTCAGTTTACTTTCCACTCCGTAGTACAGACGCACGACCTCGACCGGTCGTGCGTGTAGTGAGTGCCGTAGCGTGAGGGGATCCCTCCCCTTAGCTACACCCTTTGTAAGGGAGCCTTGCCGTTAAGGCACTAGTACAGGCTAGAGTAAACAAACCCGGTAATCTTGGCCCCGAGTAGGAGAGCTCTCTCCTACTAAGCCTTTAATAAGGGCGTATCGGCTAAGTAGCGGCGAACGCCGCTTTAAGGAAAGCCTTCCTCTGTGCGCTAGCCGCACCGTGCGTATACGCACCGGCTACACCTTCGCTTCTTCTCAGTGTAGTTGGCCCAGTGCTTGTAGCCGGTGCATAAACGCACGGTGCGGCTAGCGCACAGAGGAAGACTTTACTTAAGCGGCGATACGCCGTTACTTAGCCGATACGCCCTAATAAAAGGGTTTAGCGTGGGATTACTCTCTCGCACGGGGCCAAGATTTCCCCACTTTCCGGTTAGCGTATGCTAACCCTTAAGCTTAACGCTTTCCCTAAGTAGGGACTAGCTATGGGAGGTACTCAACTGCTACAACACTGACAGCACGCTCGACCTTTCCCGGTCGAACGTCTAGCTGGCTAGTGTGATTGGAAACCTGATTTATATTTAATATATGTAATTAGTCTAACTTAATAAACTAATGTAAGCTATATGTAATACTAGGTAGAACTTACTTAATCCGTACCTAGCCGAAATGTAATGTACACCACCTGTGTACCAACACGTGCCAAGCTACGACGCCTTCACCAAGGGCTCCCGCACTGATTGCCTTAAGCAACCAATAAGTCCGAACCTTTCGGACTGGTCGATACTTGACCTTAACCGTTGTGTACTTACGTACACCAACGTAACCAAATATAATTCCGTTACATCATCCCCCATCAAGACTATTGCCACGCAATAATCGATTATTGTTTGAGACCCCAACTGCTAGAACTCTTGCGTCGATGAGCACCTATAGTGGTGCTGATGATTCTCCCCAAGAAGAGGAGGTCCTCTACTCGGGCGACGATATTTTAGAGGAGGGGGCCCTTAGGGATAGCTCCCCTAAGGATGACCGCTCCGAAGACGCCGAACGGCGATGTCGGCACCCTAATCCTTTCCCCACACGTGGGGAAAATGCCCTAACACGCGCGATACCATTGCCATCTTCGGATGGCGAATCCGGGTCTCCGAAGGCGACCATCTCCAATGAGTTGGACGCGACTCAGGAATCTCAACTTGCTGCACAGACACGAGAGGCTGCATTACGCGCCCCTAACGCCCTTTAACGGGCAGAATATCGCTTTGCGGGTCCTCGTGACCTCCAAAAGTGGGCTAAGAACGAGGTAAAGAAAGGTTAGCCTTCCATATCCCTGGCCGTGCGGCTGTACAGCCGCGTCAAATCGCATGCCGGAAACGTTACCGGGAAAAACCGCTCACGCAGAAGCAGTTCACTGCCACCTCATACCGAGAGCACATCGGGAAACAGGCACAGGGTGCCTTTGTTGAGAAACTCCGCGAGGTTCCCTTCGTTCTCCTACAAGGAGAGGATGCCGAAGAGGCAGAGCAGAAGTTCCGCGCTTGGGCGGAAGGTGGAAACGTCTCCCTGACTTTTTAAAGCTGTCCAACAGCTTACGAACGTGACGTTCAGATAGAGAGGACATTGCGCTTGGCGATTTCCAGAGCCAAAGGGATGGGGCAATTATGTGCCCCTTATTGCACGCGCTATGCTAGCGCCCGTGCCCGCGATGTGGTGCCGGAGAGCAATGCAAGCTCTGCATCTGCCTCCGGCGAGCTCCCAACTACTGGGAGTGAAGGGGCTGCCCCCGCCCCCTCGGTCGCCGACTCGCAGCGGGATTCTCCCGCTCGAAAAGCGTCAACGACGTCTCGACAATCCTGCAGCAGGGTAGTCTCGGACTCCCACGAACTCTGTGAATATGGATAACCCTTTTACTTTACCAGATACTGGGTTTCACCCAGATGATGGCGTCGCGCCATCAGACGCTCCACATAGAAATGTGGAATCCCCTCCGAATCGAGAACTGAATGAAGAGGTCGCAATATTGCGACGTGAGGTTCACGCGCGCTGTGATCGACACATTCGTCGCATCCTGGAAGACCAGGATGGACTCCACGATGAGGCGGGTGCGATTGACCGCATCGAGAAGCGGCTTGACTCTCTCGAGTCTGCCCTTGACGGATTTCGCCGTTTTGATCTAAGAGTTGAAGCTTCCCTTGTGGAGATTCTTGGCCTTATTTCGACCCTGACGGAGATGTTACTCCGCCCTGCCGTGTCTTACGGCTATCCTCCTTCACAACCTCCCCAAGAGGGGACCCGCCTCCACGTTCTGGTATGGCTTAAGCATACCCACATAGAAGGTTGGATGCGTACGCATCGCCTTCGTAATGTCCAAGGTGTACGGCAGGCCCTTTCGGGCTAGCACCTTGAAAGGCCCCACAAACCTGGGGCTTAGTTTTTTCCGTAACACGTTGGAAACTGCATGTGTAGGAAGATTTTTAGCGTTTAATAAAACACTTTCTCCTACTTTATGCGCCTTTTTGTTACGCCGACACTTGCGGTCGGCCTGTTCCTTTTGCTTGTCTTGGCTTTCCGCCATGGCATCGCAGACGTGTCGTAAGACACTAAGGCGCGTCGATAAAAACTTATCGATGTGCTTTCGCACAGATACAGGGATGACATCAGGGAATCCTCCCCCCTCAAGCCCTGGCCCACACACGTGGCGTCAACGGAACCCTCGGATTCACCAATCCGTTCACGTAAGACGGGGTAAACCCCGTAGATGCATGGACCGAATTGTTTATAGCAAATTCGGCCATAGGAAGCATCTCACTACAACGCTTTGGAGAATCCCGACATAAAATCTGGAGGATATCCTCTACAACGCGATTAACGAATTCCGTTTGTCCGTCCGTCTGCGGATGATCCACACTGGGCATAAGGAGCTTGGTGCCAGCATCTTAAACAGCGCGCTCCAAAACGGTACCGTAAAACAGGGATCCAGATCCGACACAACGGAATCGGGTAGACCGTGATGTCGAAGACACGGTATAGTAACACTTTTGCTGTTCCTTGTCCATCAATGGACTCTGACACCGCCGCCAGGTGAGCCATCTTGCTCAAACGGTCTACAAAGACCAAAATGCCGGTGTTGCCGGCCTTATCCTTCGGAAAACCGAAGATAAATCCATACTAATGGATTTCCAACACTCGGTAAGAACGGGCAAGCTCGCTAAAGGCGATGCTGAATCTGCAGAGGGTTTGACCCACTGACACGTCTCACAGGTGCGAATATACTCACCGACCCACTTATACATATTGGGCCACCAATAGAAAGCGCTTAAAGCGCTGTAGGTATTATCCCGACCTGACCCCCGGTAGGGGCGTCAAGTGCCTCAAAGAGGACTCTATACTTCATTTCCTCATCATGAGGAACAAACCACCCGCGGAGTTCCTCCGCGCTCGTGCTATAATATAGCAAACCGTCACAGTAACTGTAACGGTGTAACCGAGCTCTAGCTCGACTTGACAGGGTAGGCTCAGAAGAGCCAAGTCCCTTGTCACCCAATGCGCTGATAAGCGCCGTACATTGTGGGTATTTCCCATACGCCTAGCGTATGAGATCCACCACAGATGATGAGGTGACTAATGTCGCGTGAGCGAGCTCGTAATCGGGACGACGCGACAACGCGTCTGCAAGCACGTTCTGCTTGCCAGGTTTATACTCAACCTCAAAGTTATATTCCGCAAAGAAGGAGAGCCAACGGTCCATCCGTTGGTAGAGACGAGGCGACTTCGTCGCTGTCCGTAAGGACGCGTGGTCAGTATAAACCATGAACGGCTTTGAGCCGAGTAGGTGAACCCTAAATTTGACAAGAGCATACTTCATTGCAAGTAGCTCCTTGTCATGAACGGGATAATTCCGTTCTGCAGCTTTAAGCTGCCTCGACTCAAACGCAATTACGCGTTCCCTTCCCGCATCGTCTGCTTGTAACAAAGCACATCCGATTGCGAAATCGTACGCGTCGCATACGACGCTAAATGGTTTCCCAGAGTCTGGGAGAGCAAGAACGGGAGCTTTTAACAAGCTCCCCTTAACCGCTTCAAAAGCGTTTTGGTGTTCAGTTTCCCAACACCAATCAACATCCTTCTTATGAAGGTCTGTCAATGGCTTCGCCATTTCAGCGTAGTTCTCGCTGTACTTGAGGAGATAGTTGGCTAATCCAAGCCAATTCCGTAAATCTCTAATATTTACAGGCGAAGGCCACTCCACAATGGCTTTCACCTTCGCGGGATCCGCCCGCACTCCATCCTTACCGATCAAGCATCCGAGGAAAGGAATTTCCTCAGCACGAAATATATATTTGGATGCGTTCGCATATAACTTATTCTCGCGCATACGTTCGATCACCGCTCGAAGGTGTATCAGGTGCGTCTGAACATCAGACGAGTCGCCTACCGCACGACTATGAACGAATATATCGTCTAAGTACGACTGAGCGTACTTTCTATGAGGGCGGAAGAGTTGTGTCACCGAGCGATTAAAAGTCGCTGGTGCATTTGAAAGCCCCTTTCGCATAACAAGCCACTCCCATATCATGCCACTAGGCGTGCTGACCGCTGTAAGTGGAATATCGGATGCTCGCATGAGCACCTGATAATACCCGTCCACCAGATCTAAGGCGCTGTAAACGGTACAGCCTGCCATATTGCTCTGGAGGACATCCTTCCGAGGAATCGGAGTTTGCATGGGTACAGTAGCTGCATTTAGCTTATTGTACGCATGCACAATGCGCCACATTTCGTTCGGTTTACGAACACAAAAAGTGGGAGATGAGTGGGTAGACTTGCTCTCCCGTACCATCCCTGCCTCTTCTTTCCCCTTGAATAATGCGTCGATGACGTCGCATTGCTCCTTGGGGAGAGGCCACTGCCTAGTGACGCAGTATTTGGTTCCAGGAACCAAGTCAATTTCATGTCGGACTCCCCGATCCGGTGGTAACCCCATCGGCGGGTTGTCACTAATGACATCTCCGAATTCCTTAATTTAAGGAATGGTAAGGGTCCTCAGGATCCACAAGGATCTTGAGGCCGCTTCGGGCATTCAATGCCTGTTTGATTTGCACCAAAACTGACTCGTCCATCGTAGATGAGGAGTTCAACTCCTCTTCCAGACGCAACACGACGAATTCGTCGAGTTCACCTGCTTTTACAGCAGTCTCAAACTTGTTGAAGGACATCTCCTCCAACGAGAACAGTTCGCTTACCCCAGGTAACCGTTCTAGGCTTACGCCTTCTGTGACAACACCTGTCACACTATTCAGCATCCGATAGGACTGCTGACTACTGGTCTAGGGACTCATCCCGAGACCCAGATGGGGGAGTCAATTGCCCCATCTATTGGAAGCGCATCACGCCTATCCACAGAGGTCTCCACCTCTACCACCGGTGACTCGCCGGTCTCACCTACAACGGCGTGGTCGGAATCAATTCCGACGTGCGGAAGAGACGAACTACGGGTATCTCCGCTTGGAAGCGCCTCGCGCTTAACCACAGGGGTCTCTACCCCTACCACTGGCGTCGCGACTTTCTCGCCTAACATGGCGTGGTCGGGAGCCCCGACCTGCAGAAGAGACAAACCTTGCGTCTCTTCTCTAGGAAGCGCCTCGCGCTTATTTTCAAAGGAATCCACCTCTACCAGTGGCGACTCACCAGTCTCGCCCGGCGTGGGGATTAACCGCCGAATCACCCTCGTCAAGGAACACTTCCTTGTCCTCATTGGGACTGACCATCTCAGATATCCCAATCTCAGGCATCTCACGCCAGAATCGCTTTTGCGATCGAGCAAAGGTGGGTTCATGACTCGCCAATGCTTCACCTGATCGCGGGTGCGTTGAGCCAATGGACTTAGACTTCCAGTCTATCCATGGCTAGTGGCGTTCCAGCCACTTCATGCCCAGAATGAGGTCATACCTCGAGTCCAAATCCAGGACTAGGCAACGTTCTAAGCTTTCGAAGTCTGCAAACTTCAGCTAAAGGTCAATCGAGACCTTGGGTACAGAAACCTGTACACCCGTCGCTAGACGGACCGTGAAAATGACACGAGAACGTGCCTCTACGGCCTCGGCATACAGCCGGATCTTCTCCACAGAAGCCCGTCTGACATAATTGTCAGACGCTCCAGAGTCTATCAAGACTCTCCAAGGCTTATCAGAGCCTTTCACGTCCCCAAGGACGACCAGCAAACCTGGCTGGTACACCAACTCGGTGCTAGAAAGCACCGTTTTCCTCGGGGTTTTGTGCTGTAGGCCCCTACCCTGGGGTTTAACAGCACTGGGGGATCCC
The DNA here is from genome assembly GCA_026184515.1 of Peronosclerospora sorghi. NCBI lineage: Eukaryota > Oomycota > Peronosporomycetes > Peronosporales > Peronosporaceae > Peronosclerospora > Peronosclerospora sorghi. The sequence goes on along the minus strand of CM047582.1, from coordinate 15,758,027 downwards.
CCAGTAGGGCGCCCCGCATCTACTGGGAACCGTCGTTTCCCGACGGCTTGGGCGAGGGCTTTTTACCTGCCCTCGGCCCCTTATAGCGAGTGTCTCGCTGGTGGGTTTTCGGACATCTGTTCCGCAGATGATCCGCACTTCCACACAAGAAGCATCTTAGCGGCCCATGCCGCTGCAACATTGCAAGAAGCTCCGCTTCGAAGATCTGCGAGAAAGAGTCATAGTGACTCTTAGCGGAAGGTTTCTCCTCCGCTTCGACCTGACTAAGGCCATGTGTTGAGGACCCACCTTTGAGGAACGAAAGTTCCTTTCGGCGTTAAACGCCATCTTAAACGCCTCCTTCAGGGATTGGGGTCGGCATCGGAAGAGCTCCGAACGTGCTGGCCCTTCTTTCAGGCCTCCCATGAACACGGGAATGGACACATCGTCCGAATACGCTTTCGCGTACATCCCTTCCAACAGGGTCTTTAGTTCTTGGACGTATGTCTCCAAGTCCCTAGTGCCCTGACGGCACCTCAGAAACGCAAGCTGATTCTGGAAAACCAGATCAGGCGTAGCGTACATGTCCATAAGCTTTCGCTTAAGGACTTCCCAGTCCGGTAACACTTCCGTGACCGAATACGGACACGTAAACGCCCATGTACGGGATTTGCCCGTAAGATGGGTTAGTGCAAGTCCCACTTGCAAGTGATACTCGATCACATTAGATGTGGCGAAGGCCGTTTCGACCTCGCGAAGCCATACATAAAGGTTATCACCTTTCTCACCGCTGTATTCCGTCACTTTAAAGGATAACGGAGGGCGCATCCCCGTAGACGCGGGATAACTTCCGCGAAAACTCGCCTCATGGGCGATGAGGGCGTTCACCTTCTCACGCACGGTATCAAGACCCTGCTCCTCTAGGAGGCGCATACCATCCTGACCCAACATGGGCATCAGCCTCTTAAAGGCTTCTTGTTGGACGGGGGTTAGCTTACTCCAATCGTCTTGGTTCATCCTTTGCAGAGGATGATGTCTACCAACACAGGTGTTGGATTGACTACAAGTGCTACCAGATGTAGCCGGTGCGTAAACGCACGGTGCGGCTAGCGCACAGAGGAAGACTTTCCTTAAGCGGCTATAAGCCGCTACTTAGCCGATACGCCCAAATAAAAGTGCTTAGCGTGATATTGAGCTCTCGCTCGGGGCCAAGATTTCCCCACTTTCCGGTTAGCGTATGCTAACGCTTAAGCTTAACGCTTTCCCTAAGTAGGGACTAGCTAGGGGAGGTACTTCACTGCTACAACACTCACAGCACGCTCGACCTTTCCCAGTCGAACGTCTAACTGGCTAGTGTAAATGGAAAACTGATTTATATTTAATATATGTAATTAGTCTAACTTAATAAACTAATGTAAACTATATGGAATACTAGGTAGAACTTACTTAATCCGTACCTAGCCGAAATGTAATGTACACCACCTGTGTACCAACACGTGCCAAGCTGCCACGCCTTCACCAAGGGCTCCCACCCTGATTGGCTAAAACAACTAATAAGTCCGAGCCTCTGGTCAATACTTGACCTTAACCGTTGTGTATTACGTACACCAACGTAACCAAATGCAACCCCGTTACAGTGCTCATATTAAGTGTCAATCAACTCCACCCAGTCCGACGCTCCGAAACAGTCCTTCAGGTGTACCAGACTAAGACCCGTCAATCCACTCGACCGAATCCGATTACCTCGTCTTTTTGCCGAATTTCTCCGCTCGGCATCCCAGCATCGCCTTCACCTCGCAGATGCTGTACGTGTCGCCCGCTTTTCCAACCCCGCGTCCGTCATCTCGTGCTCCCTTTTCCTCGCGTTCTATGGCACACGCCGCATATCCTCCCAGGATACCGCCGCAATTATGACCAACGCTTCGTCTTCCCAAGACGATCAACACGTCCATCCAGGCGCGCGGTATCTGCAATCCCCGCACTTTCAAACTCCGCCACTGCACTTCCTGTGCTGAACGTCTCCATCTCGACATTCTCGCGGTTTTCGCCTTCGAACTCGTTCTCACTGACGCGTAGACCCTGCAGTGTGTATGCACGTATATACACACGTTTGTCAGTATTAGACGTTTGTCAGTATTTGACTTCACACCGACCGACTAAATTCCCTAGCTGGAATCGAACCCGGGACCTCCTGCACGGAAATCCGATAAGATACAATTCGAACTACTGTAATATGGAAATTTATGACAATTAATCCCAAATACCTCATCAACAGGACGTCAGAAGATACATAGGTACAACACTTATTTATTTATGATAGTATTTAAGCTAGGTAGATTGAGAAGTAGCTCCGTCTTATTCTAGTAGTATTAAAGAATATTTCAACTGAGCTATCCTCGCACATCTTGCACGAATACATACTCATCCACTTCAAACGCCCAAGCGACGATCGATCCCACGACCATGCATGGAAATCGAGCTGCCTACTGGTTGAGCCATTCGACACTTTAAATATCTTCACTCAGCAAAATAAACTTACTTCATCAAAAAGACGACAGAAGGTACGTAAGCACACCACTTGCTTTTTTTATTATAGAATTTAAGCTAGGTAGATTGAGAAGTATTTCCGTCTAATTATAGTAATATAGACAACTTTCAATTGAGCTACCTTCACGTCAACGTCTGGAAAACTCCAGTACTAATACGCAAACGATCTTCAAATTCTGGCAATTATCACGTGCCCATATGCCCACATACCCTTCCAGATCTCGCCCAAGAAAGCATGACGTGTACAATGCATGTGTCCAGCTTGATTGCTATCTTCAGGTATCCCAAACTTGTAGAAGCGATGTCGATGTGATTCACTGATGTTTCAAATATTATTAACGAAACACACCAAAAACTTATCCGTTGTTCCTGTCGTATCTGAACGAGTAACGACAGAAACTACAAGCGCGGGACCGGGATTGAACCAGTGACCATTCGAGCTGCAATCGAACGCTCTACCACTGAGCTGCACGCGCAATTTCCAATTTGCCACGTCGAGCACAAGTGAATTTCAAGCGATAGTAGAAAGTACACAGCCTTTACTTTTAAGCCAATCACCATCAAGTTGAGTCCAGTGAATCAGGTCGACGCGAGTGTCCCAGCCTCGGAACCGATGGATACCGTGGTATGTACCCATCCCGAGCAGCTGACCGGTCCCGTTTCTGTCGCACCAGCCGTCGTTGAACCAACCATTTCCGCACCGGACTCATCAAGCGCCCCGTCTCTTGTGACACCAAGTTGTACAGTCGACGATGCCGTCGAAGAAGACCTCGCGTTGCGCACCTTCGACGCCGGTGCTGGTATGTCCGTGGTCCTGCGCCACACGTACTCACCGATGAACGTCGATGGAGGGCCGCAAGACGAAGCGCCGGTGTCACCGCCATCAGATCCATCGGACACCCCTGCTGAGTCAAGCGATGGCCACGGTGATTCCGAATCCAGTGCGGGTACGACCCCAATATCGCTTCGCGCGCTACTTCAGCGCGATACCGAGATCCGTGGTGACACCCCGCCTGTTACGAAACCAGCTGCGAGTGCGACTCCAATATCGCTCCGCGCGCTTCTCCAACGCGATACAGATATCCGACGCGACACCGCTCCGGTTCCGGCCTTCGCGAAGCTGACACTGCCGCTCCCTCGAGCTGCCAATATTGACGCGATCGAGGCGCTTTACGACTCAGGTGGGAGCAAAAACGCAGTGTCCGTCGCGATCGCCCACGCCCGTCCGTACGAGCTTCCTCGGGCCACATACGTGATGACGATTGACATCGGCCGTGCGTTCGAGCGAACGAACATTAACAAAATCGCCAAATCTTTTCTGAAAGACAATGGGAACCCCGTCGCCCAGGAGCAGATCCGAGCAGTCCAGCTTGGCCAGGTCTCGAAGGTCGCGGTGGAGAAATCCGTGTCAAGGTAAAGACTAGGGCTGCCTGTGAAGCGCTAGCGCAGGAAGAGGTTAAGATCCTCGGCGGCAAGTACAAGTTCTCCGAATTCGATATTCTCGCTGATCGTTACTGTAACAGGGTTACATTCTGGTTACATTTAGTAATGTTATGTACGTAAGTACACTACGGTTGGGGTCAGTATTGACCGGTCCGAAAGGTTTGGACCTATTGATTATTTTAACCATCAGGGCAGGAGGCGTTGGTGTAGGCGTGGCAGGCAGCCACGTGTTAGTACACAGGTGGTGTACATTACATTTTGGCTAGGGACGAATTTAGTAAGTTCTACTCAGTATTACATATAGTTTACATTAGTTTAAATTAATTTAGGCTAATTACATATTAAATAAACATTCAGTGGGGCGCTAGAGCGAAACCAAAATATGATAGAGCCACACCAATCGCGCTCCCGATTTATTTTTCGGTTAAATTACTTCCTTTTTTGTCCAGTAGCAAGCCGTCCGGTATATATTTGTAGTGGTGCCACCGAAATCAGAAACAATGAGAGTGGTGGAGGGAGCCTCACAGTGGAGTTGGTTGTAGTGTTGGACGCGGTGATGGACAGCTACGTAAAAGATATCGATCCGTACGCTCTACAGATCAGTATATGAATTGGAAAGATTGAGGTCGAAGCTGTAGAATTGCAGCGCGATCGCATGGCTTGTTCGAGAGATTGCCGATCAGAGTCACGATAACCTAGGGACAGAGACAAAGCCTAATATCGAAGACCAAGTCGCACATCAAGGTTGCAGTTAACATTGAACAATAATGTTAGTCCTTTGGCGATATCTTCTGTGATGGAAGTGCACATTGTATTACTGTCAAGAACGACTCTGAGCTGTGCTACTCGTGACAGTCTGGGCACCGATGATGCTAATGCCCGGTTGAATTCTCTCGCTTTGCAACCTCCCGGTAGACTGAAGAAGGTAGCAGCAAGGACAATTGGAGTTAAAACCTGATAGCAGTCATACAAGAGGCCACATTTGCATCCTACCACGAACTCAGAATTACATCTCTTGCAGGAAGAGTACGGCTTTATCTCATAGCTAATTGTCTTGCAGGCGAATGATCTCTCTCTGTATAATGACAACTCAGAGGAAGTACTTGAACAACTCTCAGATCCAGACGTGTACACAGTGAGTGAATTGATGGGATTGTCTTTGTCCTTACTGGCTTCAATTATGGGTGGCTTGGTCGATAGCTTTCTGAAGAGTCTTAATGCCTTTCGTCTCCCTTCCATACCTTTCAATGGGGTAATGCAAAGAGGTAGCTGCGCAAGTGGGAGAACAATCGGTTGGCAATAGTCGAACTTCTTTATCACTCCTCGTTCTGTTGGAGCTTTCGCTTGGGGTACCAATTATAAAAATTTAAAAAACACAAGCAATCTGCAGGGAGATAAGGTGCCTCATCTTCCGTACTTCATCACTCTAACCTATCCTCGCCTGGCACCTGTGGAATAGCAAAAGTAAGCGGCTCTGAGCCTAAGTGTATTTGTTCGGCAGGGTAACTATGTTTCGGGCAAGGTAACCGGTGTCGTATGGATTGAGCTCATAGCGAGTTCACAGTTGTCGCTACGAAGTACCTGGGACGGTAACCTAAGTGGACACCAATTGGACGTGAAATGAAGCATCCCGCTACGCTCATGTTGGTTAGTGCTGTCGGAAAAAAATGTCGGTGAATACTGTCGGTGTCTACTCTCGGTCACACTTCTCCCCACTATGGGGTTTAACCCGTTGGACTTCTAGTCACATCAGTAGCCACGAATGCAATGCCATCTGCCACCCAGACCACAGACTATGCCACAATTGCCAGCTCACAGTTGCCAGTGGTCGGCGTTGGGACCCTCCCTTGGAAATAACACGCTGATGTCTCACAGCTGCCGCTACACTGTAAGCTACAACAGAGCCAGGCCGTATGGTTGCGGTCACAATTGAGCAACGGGTCATCAGCGATGTTGCATTCAGTGTGAAGTAGTTGTGAGACCTGGCTTAAGTTACAATATGTTAGAAGGTATGCGCAATAAAATAGGCACGGCTTGCTACTGGACAAAAAAAGAAGTAATTTAACCGAAAAATAAAGGGCGTGAACCCCCCCTTTGCTGCGTACACCCCCCCCCCCCCTTTATGTCCAAATGCGTCAAATATGGGTAAGTTTTGGGAGGCTAGTTTTAGGGTATAATATTTACAAATATAGCTATAATTTCACAGCCACTTCGTGGTTCATGAGTTTTTTGAAAACTCCGCCAGCGTGAGGAATGATTGTAGCAGTAAAGAAGGTTTTGAGATTTATAATAGTTCAAAATTTGAACTTGCCAAATGTGTATATGCTTGCAAAAATTTGCGACTGATTATTACAATAAAAAATCGATGGGAAACTCGATAAGTTGGTAATCAACAGCCAATCAAGGTGCCGCTGGCGTAGCCTCTTCCTACTTGACAACCTCCTCCGTGGTCTCCACCACATCCGTCAAAGCCATATCTTCCTCCTTATTCGATTCCACCTTTATCCGCAGTATCGTCCTCTTCTTCTCCGTCGTCGCTTCCTCATCCGACTTGGCGGATTCACCAGCTTCTTCCTCATTTTGTTCCTCCGTCTTCTCCGTATCGGCCTCATTCGCTAGGAGCTCCTTAATGTCCTCTTCAAATGACAGCGGAAAGTCCGTGAGGGCATAGCGCTTGTACGGCTGGCCGTTACGGTTCACGAGGAACTTTGTGAAATTCCATTTAATGTAGCTGCCAAACGTTCCGGGAAGCTTCGCTTTCAGGTATGTGGACACTGGACAAGCGTTTGAGCCGTTCACGTCGTGTTTTCTCGAATAGTGGGAAAGTCACGTTATACTGTTTCACAAACTCAAGGATATCCTCGTGGGTGCCGGGTTCCTGGCTATTATTAAATTGATTACACGTGAATCCCAGCACTACCAGACCCTCTTCCTGGTACTTCTTGTGCAATTGTTGCATCTCCGGGTATTTTGTGGGAGTCAGGCCACACTTGCTATAGACGTTGACGACCAACACGACTTTTCCCTTGTAGTCTTCCATACTTACTTCCTTGTTGCTCATGTCAAAGTCCTTAAGCTCGTAGAACGACTGGGCCTCCTGGACAGCGAGGTTGTATACCTCGCGGTACTGCACACCGACGTTCAACAGCGTGTTCAAAAAGGCATCTTGATCCTCCTTCGTCACCAAATTCAGCAGCTCAGCCTTATCGCCATAAACCAGTTTCACACCGTACTGGAAGTGAGAATATTTTCTCACGCTTTCAGCGGAGGGCGGAGTTTTCAAAAAAATTCATGAGCCACGAAGTGGCTGTAATTATAGCTATATTTGGAAATATTATACCCTAAAACTAGCCTCCCAAAAGTTACACATATTTGACGCATATGGATATAAAAGGGAGGGGGGGGGTGTACCCAGTCACGCCCAAAATAAATCGGGAGCGCTATTGGTGTGGCTCTATTATATTTTGGTTTCGCTCTAGCACGCCCCACATTCAGTTTACATTTCACTCTGAAGACTGCTAGGCACGACCTCGACCGGTCGCGCGCGCAGTGAGTGTTATAGTGTAAGGGAAGTCCTCCCCTTAGCTACCCCCTTAGTAAGGGAGCCTTGTATCAAGGCGTTAGCTTGTGTTAACTTTTAAACTAAAGGGAAATCTTGGCCCCGAGTAAGAGATTTCTCTCCTACTAAGCCCTTTTATAAGGGCGTATCGGCTAAGTAACGGCACATCGCCGCTTTAGGAAAGTCTTCCTCTGTGCGCTAGCCGCACCGTGCGTGTTAGCACCGGCTACAGTTACTACCTTGACGTATCCAGCGTGGATAGTGACTTCGATGACCAATTGATGGTGGAGACCTTTCACGACCTGGGGACCCAGCCCATCTATGCCACGTTACGTGACGTCTGCCTCTCCGCCGGTCTGACGACAGCAACATTCCGGGTATACTTCCGCACTACCCGGTGCCCGGACGCGCTCATTGTTGACGGTAAGGTTTGCTAGTAGATCGTGTTTGGTGGTCGTGTCTACCCAGCTCTGGGACAAGATGCTACGTTTCCGTCGAAGCGCCTTGGATTCATCCAACGTTCACCACATGCTCTCTCACTAGACGCAGTTCGCGCCTCATCTACTGGCGGTGGTGAAACCAAGACATCTAACTAAGAAAGTGGAGAACATAAGTCGTACGCTGACGTCGTCAAGCGAGGCGCGTCACCACCCAGCAAGAGTACCCAACGAAGATGCCGTCAGTGTTCTCTCCTTGGGCACGAACGCAGGGTCGGTGATGACGCCACCCTGAAGCCCGAAGGGAGAGCCGCAACAAGGGGCTTTGATTATTCATGAACCTGGCTCTGGAGGGTCACGTTCCAGCAAGCCTTTGCCACCGTTGACCCAGGGGGCCTCAGACGTAGTCCAACCCTAGAAAGCATGTGTGAAGAAAGCAAAAGGCAAGCGCGCTCGAAGTGCCGATGACTTCGCTAACATGCTGCAGAAGACCAAGCCCAAGCCAGTCAGTGGTATCGCGACAAGCAACTACTTCGCCGTCCTTGGACAAGTCGAAGTTGACTTCGAGTGCCGGCGTGCGGTGGTCAGCGACAACACTCCTGTGCGGTTTCATATTGTGCCGCGCAAGGTCACAGTTCCTGCCACTGTTCGTACAAGCTCCGAGTCGAGTCATTTCCTCTTCAAAGACCACACGTCCGTGAAGAGAACGAAATCTGCTGTCTCAATTCAGGAGGCAGTTGCCGAGCTCGAGGATGCGGAGGAGACTGCCAACCTCCGACTAAAGCCGACGCAGCTCGCTGCTACAGACGCTCGCGTCATCGGGCTCCGCAACACGATGCGGAATACGAACAATCCCGACACTCTATGCTTCATGGCGTCTTCGAAGGCTCCGCTTGCCTTCAACTCTGCATTGCTGGAGGAGATGAGCGAGACCAATGACAGTGTTCCTGAAGTCGCGCAACTCCACCTGCTGAACCGTTTGTTGAGTGCTTCCGACCCGTCAACAACGACGACTTTCGCTCACAAGTGGGCGAAATACTTCGGCACCAAACTCCCGAAGACTCGTGAAGGACTCTTCAGCGCGGTATCTGGCTGGTGGAAGGATCATGCAATCAAACCAATTCTGCGCGCAACTCGAGCGTTAGCGTTGTTTGAGGTGATGATCATGTGCACGGCACCTCAAGTCTTCATGAAAGACATTTGGGTCCAGAGACTAACTGGTCATCCAGTTGCATGGATCCCTGCCCTCAACTGCCGTCTCCTGCACCCGAACATGCTGCTCAGCCTGCTGCGGTCAGGGATGGGTACCCAGTGTTTCGAGGTTTGGAAGACGCTCCAGTGGCAAGGCTACTCTGCTAGACGACCTCGAGCATTTTCGCGACTGTGATCTGTTCTTCCCATCAGACGAAGCCATTCTGCAGTTGAAGACAGTGGATGGTAAGCCAATACTTGTGACTGGCCCACTGCACATCGAGTGCTAAAGTAGACCAGAGCGAGGTGAGTGGCCTGGTCTCAAAGGGTGTAGTCAGCGTTTTGTCTGTCAACACCACTGGGATAATGCAAAACGGCCACATCTTCATGGAGCACCTACTCATGGAATACGGCCGCTCTTGCGTCTAGGAGGCGCCCCGACTCCTGCTGAGTCTCCCTCAACTAAGCACCAGACTGGATTTAAATGCTGTCGCTGTATTACTTGCACACCTAATGAGTACCGTGACCAGCTACAGCTATGCAAGGCCTCGCCTTACGGTCCGCTCTGTCGTCTACAACTCCGTCTCATACAGCAAGCGCGAAATCTTCCCGCACCGGCACCGCTTACACAATCCTCGCCTTCTTTCGCACGCGAGACTCAGATTTCAACGCGACTTTTTGACGCTTGTAGACAATCGGAGGACCGATATCTTTCTTCGGAACAGGTGCTGCGAGTGGCTTCGGCGAGTTCACCACCTTGCGTACAAACATGATCTCTTGGAAGTCGACGTCAGCCAACCCAACCGTTATACTTGCCTCAAACGCACGATACTCCAAGTTAAGTCATCCCCTTCACCAGTCACGCTCATAGCAAATCAGTGGCCCTGGCGCTTCTTGTCAATCGCCGCGACGAGATACACCCCTGGTTCCGTCACGCAGTTGGCAACGCCGAGGTACCCTGTAAACTCTCCCTGGTAATGGTTCTTCTGAATCTCGACCATACATCCTCCTTTCTTACTCGTTACGTAGTCGAAATACTCGACCGCATCCTGCTTTGTCAGACCGCGTGGCTTGACGCGGTCGTAAGCCACAGACTTCATGTATGCGGCCTACACAGCCGCATACTGATCCCAGAACGCCGGGGTCAACAACTCCACCGCCATCCGAACTGCTGTAAACACGCAGTCGAATGCTGCACTTTGGCCCAGCATCAAGTACATCCGTTTCGTGTCCAAGAAACTCAGCCGCGACAGGGATTCTCATTCCTCTCTGCGCAGCGGTACCGGTGCTCTTACCAAGAGTCAATCAGATCCAGCCAGTTGGATGCTCCCAAACAATCGCGCCGGGGTACCAAACTCTGCGAACCGTCCATCCACTCGACCCAGTATGAATGCATCGTCTTTCCTCCGACTTTCACAGCTCGGCGCCCCAGCATCGTCTTGACCTCACAGAAGCTATACGTGTCGCCCGCCTCTTCCAATTCCAGGTCGGTTATCTCGTGATTCCTCCTTTTTGCGGTACGAGAATCCCGACTTCTGTCCTCCCAATCAACGGACGATATTTTATCCAACGTTTCAGCCTTCTAGGGCGATCCATGCGCCCACGAGACGCAGGGTACCTGCACTCAACACACTGTCACCCCCCAGCGCTACAACTCCGACGCTAACCGTCTTCCCTTCGAAGCTCTCACGGTTTGCAGCCACAACAATCTCAGTGTTGATGCGTAGTCCCTGCAGCGCCTGAGATGAACCATCCGCCTGACCCTTCGCTCCAGCATGGCCATCGTCAGCCACAGCATCATGGGGACTTTCCTCCCCATCGCTCCCCATCTGCAGGAAACTGTGCTTTGTCAACTCCAATCCTCCGCCAGATTTCTCGCCATCACCAGCTTGAGGCACCGACCTTAGTGTCTACAACGCAGCGGGCCCTGCCCTCACACGCTCCCGACGGTCCCTCTCTTCCATTGGTGGTGACGAGTGCGGCTTAGGTTTCGGGTGGAGTCGTACTGCACCGTCGACGTGCACTGCAGAGTTCTACACACATCATTTGTGGACTATCACTATACCCGGACCAACTACAGTACCCACCATGTTAAGTTCGACTCTACCTGAGCTCCACGTGTACAATTTGGAAATGAGCTGAATTGTGTACGATTTCACTATCTGGAGAATTAGCACAATTAAAATTAATTTTAATTGCTACGGCTGGGATCGAACCCGGGGCCAAGTGTATCAAGATTGAGCGAAGTACCAGTAGAGCTATTGAGCCTAACTCGTATGATGCACAAGGTTCACTATTTATATATATATTTATTACAGTATTTAGCTAGGTAGATTGAGAAATGGCCTCGTCTTATTCTAGTAATAAAGACACATTCAACTGAGCTACCCGCGCACAGGAGCCTATGTCTCGGAGTCAGTAAGTTGGGTCTCAAAACCACTGGGATCAAGAATAACGGCCACACCGTCATACAGCATTCTTCCGGGTCCACCTTCCAGCCTCCCTTCTTGCTCTTTACATAGTCGAAATACTCGGCCGCATCCTGTTTTGTCAGCCCACGTTGCATAAACGATCGTATGCCACCGTCTTCATGTATGTGTCCTCCAAGGCCACATACGCGCTACCAAACGTAGGGGTCAACAACTGCACTGCCTCCTGAACTGCTGTAAACACGAAGTAAATTGCCGTACGCTTCCCCAACATCAAGTACGTGTGTTCGTAGCCAGGAACCGGCGAAGCGATAAAGCCCTTCGCTTCTTCTC
>CM047582.1:15725923-15742049 GCA_026184515.1 Peronosclerospora sorghi | reverse complement strand
GTAAGCACATCACTTGCTTATTTTATTATAGAATTTAAACTAGGTAGATTGAGAAGTATTTCCGTCTAATTATAGTAGTAAAGACAACTTTCAACTGAGCTACCTACACGGCAACGTCTGGCAAACTCCAGTACTAATACACAAATGATCTTCAAAGTCTGGAAATTATCACATGGCCATATGCCCACATACCCTTCCAGATCTCGGCCAAGAAAGCATGACGTGTACAATACATGTGTCCAGCTTGATCCGTATGGCCGCGACGACCGACCTCAAGGACTTCACTGGCAAGGATACTGATGAATAACAGGCCCGGTGTTGGTTCAGTCGGGTCAAGTCTTCGTTCGTGCGAGACCAGACCCCGAAAAGTGAAAAATGTTTGATCTTCCAGGATTTGTTGAAAGGACCGGCTGCCAACTGGATCCAACAGTTAGGTCGGGATGTCCGGTCTGACTGGGACCAGCTATGTGCAGAGTTTGAAGGGCAATATTGTAACTCCGGACTTTCGAGTGCGCGCAAGTATCACCATATGAAGAAGCGGAGAGACGAGACACCGATCGAATATTTGCATCGGTTGAACGTGGCTGCACTTCGTGCCGACATAACAATTAAAGAGAATAACCCGCCGAACGGTGCTGCTCTGGAACATGTGGGTCACTAGATTAGTACCCAGGACGATCAAGAAGTGGCGGACCAGCTTACTCTGCTGCGTCTTAGGGACGCGGGTGAAGTTGAACAGACTCTACGAACGCTACAGCAGTCGCGTAGCATGAGGGCGAAGAGTGCTGGTGGATCAGGTCATTACCGATCCAAGACCCAGACCCAGACCGATCCGGTCAAGAGTCCATGGACCAGACCGACCCGAGCGGTCAAGGCGATCGTAGCCGAAGACAGCACGGGATCGGAAGGGGAAAGTGGAAGTCAATCCAGACAGGAGTCGTCGGATGAAGACCAGTATCGTTACGTCTATGTTGCGGGACCTGCCCCGAAGACCAGGTCGAAGTCCGACCAGGTAGACCGGAAGGGAAGGAACGGAAGCAATTCCGATCCAGACCGACCTCGTCAGAAGTGCTCCCACTGTGGGTCGAGCAAACATGATGGTCCAAACTGCTGGAAGAAGATGGTGTGCAAGAAGTGCGAGAGACGCGGCCACCCGACTGAACACTGCATCTTCGTATGCAAGTCATGTGGAGAGATCCACGAGGCCGGCCACTGCAAGATTGAAGAATTTTTAACATGATACGCAAGTGGTACGTGCCGGACAAGCACGCGGGGATGCTGCCGCCAGACGCAGAAAAGATGTTAAACTAGAACGCTCGCCAGGTTGGAATCTGGATCGAGCCGAGCGTTCTACAGTTCACATCTATGCATATGTAGGCAAGGAGGATAAGACCGACAATACACGTTCTATCTTGCGTCGACCGAGACCATCCGGTCTACAGTCTGAAGACCGATGAGAACTCACGGACCAAGGTGGTTATGCAGTTGGACTTGCTGCCTGGAGAATCCCGCGGATACTGGAAGTATTACGCGCCTGATAAATGGTTCAAGCAGGCGAAAGCCTGTGGCAAGATTAATAACCAGAAGGCGACGATGTTGTTCGACTCTGGAGCTGAAGTATCGATAATCGACTCCGCCTTTGCTCGTAAGGTCGGATGTCGTATAGACGATACCCAGAGACAAGAATGCGTCGGGATCGGTGAAAACTCTTATATGACCGAAGGAAGAACGCGTGTGAAAATTACTTTGTCGGGATCGCTGGTCTACTTTTTCAGCGCTTGGGTTGGCAAGTTGGCTGGTCAGGACGCTTTACTAGGTATGGATTTCATGGTCCCAGCTGGTATTCGCCTAGACCTGTCACATGGAGTGCTTACGCTCCCGGATGAGGTCCAGGTCCAGTTGGCTGGTCGAAGACCTCTGTATGGTTCGTATACCGATCTGGTCCGGTGGGACCAAGACCTCACTATCCCAGTTGGTCGGTCTGCCGATACCCCGGTTGAGAAAGGTTTTCGTTCGAGGAAGTTGTGGTTGACCAGGGGCGATCGGTGGGTCTCGACCTTCGTAAAGAGTGCTGGTCGACGTGATTTTGTCCGTGTTACCAATATCGGTGACAAGCCGCTGACACTGGACAATAACACTATTGTCGGCATGTGGTTAGCAGAAGGGAAGGTACCAAGGAAGATGGGGTTCGTCTCGATTGGGTCGAGGCGGTATGTCGAGTGGCAAAACCTGGCGTACCAATCGACCACCGATCTTATCAGCGATGATGGGTCGGTGGAAGAGGATACCTCACCTTTAGTGGAAAGACCAAGTTATGTCACCCCAAAAAAGATGTTGGTCCGAAGAAAGGCGCCGCAGTCACCAGGAACGGTGGACCATCTAGTAGACGAGCCAAGGTTAGTCAACGTGGTGTCAGCACAAGACCAGGCGACAGCGGAGCAAGAAACGGAAGAAGGGGAACATGAAATTGCTAGGTCGGACCATGACGGTATTCCTAATCAGACCGATATCAGTGAAGGACAGCCCGTCGATCAAGACCAGGGGCGTTCAGCCGGTCCAGATGGTCTAGGTGATATCTCCCCAGAAGATGAACAAGTCTGTATATATGAAGGCGGGGAACAGTACATTCAGGAGCTGGAAAGCCAAATGGCAGTCCTCCCTGAAGTGTCTGCCGACTCGCCCGAAGTTACAATGGATGATTTACAAGTGGTTGATCAAGACCTTAACAGTCCAGACCAGATCGAGCAGTTGAAGAATATCATATGGAAGAAAATACATCTGCTGATCGGAAAGGGCAACGCCTTACCACCTGCAGCCCGTGGTGCGATTTGCGATATTGACGTTGGAGATGCCAAGCCGATTGCCCAGCGATGTCGACGCGTGGCGCCACAGTACCGTGAAAAGCTTTCTGATCTCATTAAAGGAATGTTGGTCACCAAGATTATTAGACCGTCGAACTCGCCATGAGCCTCGCCGATCGTAATTGTTATCAAGAAGAACGGCGTTGACATTAGACTGTGCATCGACTATCGGCTGGTAAATCGGTTGACTAAACTCATGGTGTACCCGATGCCGCTGATTAATGATCTGTTGGAAGACCTCGACAAGATCTTGTGGTATTGTTCGCTAGATACGGCAAGTGGATTTTGGGTGGTCTCGATGAATGATCGAGCCCGTGAGATCTCCGCATTTGTGACACCTTTTGGTCTTTTCGAGTGGAATCGTATGCCGTTCGGTCTGAAGAACGCGCCCCAAATCTATCAAAGGCTGATAGATAACGCATTGTACGGACACTTCAAGATCAAGACCGATCGGGACCCCGTTGAAAATTATGATGTGTTTAGAGAGGGTGAACCCGATCGGGAAAGAGGACCGTCCGTTCTAGGGAGGCGGTCGTACATCGACGACATTCTGATACCTGCCTCGTCATGGAACGATCTGTGCGAGAAGGTTGAACGATTGTTAGAGACATGCGACCTCTGGAACCTGTCTATCAGTGCCGTGAAAAGTTTTTGGGGTATGTCCAAGGTCGCCTATTTAGGCCATATGGTCTCGAACAATGGTCTAGAGGCTAATCCCAAGGACCTGGATTCGCTGAGTAACCTCCCGTTCCCCAGATCGCTGAAGGAAATGCAGTCCTTCCTGGGAAGCTTGAATTATTATAGCCGATTCATTGAAGACTTTGCTGTCTACGCGGCTGTGCTGTACGAGCTCCGGGAAGTTGACTATCATATGTTGCGCGAAGGAGATCGGGCAACTTTACAGGAGGGCGCCGACTCTGGTCTTGCTGCAGTTTGTCCGCAAGTGGAGGCCAAAGATCATATGAAGCGTGCACAGTTTGCCTTTGGTATGTTGAAGGTTAAGATGGAGACGGCACCGATTCTCAAGCATTTCGCTCCCGAAAAAGTGCCCACCATTATCTTATATGCCAGTAAGTGGGCTATCTCGGCCACTTTAGTGCAAGATCACGATGGTGTGTATCATCCAGTCACGTTTACGATCCGGACGCTAAAACCAAATGAAGTTAACTATGGAATTGTCGAGAAAGAAATTCTGGCGTTGCTACGAATTCTGGATGTGTGTTACAACCTGCTGGTCGGCCGACCTATAAAGGTACTGTCAAGGCGGTCTACTTTGGCCTGGCTATTATCCGCCAATGGGATGGACGGACGTCTAGGAAGATGGTCGGCGGTCTTGTCGCAGTGGACCCTCGAGATCGTTTAGTGCAACAGGGGCGAGGAAGAGATATTGGGCACATTAGCTGCCAGTATCACCCCTCGGTCTGAAGTGGACGAGGCATTGATGGCGATTGCCCCGAGGAAGCAACTTCGGCAGTCAGTTTCGAGACCGCCACTGACCGTCGACCATGACGAAGAGCTCTTGGTCTTAAGTTTTGACGGATCGGCAAGCGTGAAGAAGAAGGTCGGCGACTATAGTGCCATATTGTGGAAGTTGCCACAATGGTCTATAGTTGCAGCCGCTGCCAATTTCACGCCGGATATTACTGTTAACGAGGCGGAGTACCGAGGTCTACTTCTATGTCTGGACCTGCTGTCGTCGCAAGAGAAGGGGCGAGTCATCATATGTGGTGACTCCAACCTAGTGATCAGGCAGATCACCGGAGAGATCTACTGCAAGGCTCCACGACTAAGGACGCTAAATGATCGAGTAATAAAGGCATTGAAGGACCACCCCAACCACGAGCTATTGCACGTGAAACGGGACTGTAACAGAAGCGCCGACTACCTCGCGACCAAGGCCATGCAAGACCAGACCGGGGCTACGATCACCGAGAAGTCCGTTCTGGATGAATTGGTGAATATAAACAGGCTCCCAGAGGTGATCGGACCCAAGAACGCTCCAGTCCAGGTGCATGTGATGGTCGCGACTAGATCGAAAGCTCAGAAGTCTCGCCGACCGTTCCCGAAGGAAAGTTTGATGGAATATTCAGTGCAACAGTTAAGGATGGATCGGATCCTCAAGGCGCAGGACGAAGAAGAATGGATAATGAACCTGAAGACCTACCTGCGTGGTGAACTGTCCAAGTTGACGAACGATAAAGCGAAAGAGTGCATTAAGATCGCGGATAGCTACGAAGTGGATAATAATGGATTATTGTATTACTGCCGCGATGCCTACCAAGACAGTGCAGACCGGGACCGACTGGCGAAATGAGTGATCCCCGAGTTGCTGCAGCCGGATGTCCTTCATCACTATCACGTGAGTCTAGAAGGGGGACATCTGGGCATAGGCAGGACCTATCACAAGATCAGGTCCCACTTCCACTGGAGAGGTCTTTTCCGCAGTGTGCAGAAATATGTGGGCTGTTGCACGGATTGCGAGACCGGAAAGGGTAGACCGGTAATCAAGGGGCAATCGCCCGGAAATATCGAAGCTACCTACCCTTTCCAGGTCATAGCGATGGACCACATACCGTCACTGCCTAGATCGACAGGCGGCAACACTGAGCTGCTGATCTGGGTAGACCTATTCACCGGTCTAGTTATTGCGAAGGCAAGTGCATCTCGGTCTGCCGAGCAGATCGCCAAAAGTTACGAAGAATGTGTGTTCCGAAGATTCGGCGCCAGCGAGGTCATCAGGCACGATCGGGAGCCCGGTTTTATGGCCGAGGTGTTCCGGTCGTTCAATAACATGCTGGGCCAGAAACAGAGTGCGACGATGGCATATCGTCCGCAAGCAAATGGATCGGCGGAACGCATGGTGCATACCATAACGAGGGCGATCAAGATGTACGTTGCTGATCCAGACCATCGAGATTGGGATGAGTATGCAGAAAGGCTGGTGTTTGCACTCAACTCGTCGACCGATCGGGTCCGAGGAGAAACGCCTTTTTATCTGACATATGGATGGGACCCTCGGTCGACACTGGAAGCTGCGATACCTATCGGTTGCACCCGGAACCGTGATCGCGATGCTCGACGCTGGCGCATGCAGGTCCAGAAACACTACCAACATGCAAAAGAAGTCGTCAACGAAAAGCTGCGTCAGGCCACACAAGACCGGGCAGACCGGACCAATGACCAGGTCCGACCCCACGGTATAGAACCAGGGGCGAGGGTATGGCTATACCTAGACCGAGGAAAGAGGGCTATGCAAAGAAGCTGGCTCACATGTGGCACGGCCCTTTCCGTGTTGCCGAGCTGATCGGTGAGCACGCTGCCCGTCTAGTAACAACTGGTACAGATTACAAGGTCTTCCCGATCGTGCATGTGTCCAAGTTGAAGCTGGTCCGAGAATTTCCTGATCGACCCAAAACTCCCTGTCTGGTAGACGAAGAAAAGAGATTTGATTTCGATGAAGCGTTACTGCGGGAGGACAGTTGGGAACGACCATTAGAGGAAGACGAGTTTGAAGTGGAGAAGGTCTTGGATGTTCGGTCGACCAAGAAGACCAGGTTCGGTCGAACTCACCGAGAGTACCTGGTCCGATGGAAGGACCATGATGAATCAACTTGGGTCGACGAGCTCGACTTGAATTGTGGGGCTCTTCTACGAGAGTTCGAACGAGAACGATTCAGTAGTAATCGCTTCGCAGTGATGCAGACCCATGAAGACCAAGACCAAGACACGCAGTAGCATCGGTCGGTCTAGACCGGTGTAAAGATGTGGAAGGTCCGGAGTTGATGTGAAATTGTGATGAACTGTGACGGATTGGAATAGCGGAATGATGAATGTGATGACTATTTTTCGTGATGGGAGTGGAACTGTTTACGATAACGTGTTCGGTGCAACTATGGAGAGAGTGGTAAAATTAGTTCAAGTGATTTGACGATCGGACATATGAAAAGAAATGATGACATGTATTATGAGTTATCTGGTCGACTACCTACGACTTCACTTGCTATCGCCCCACAGACGGACGATGACCATTGACGGATGATGTCCACTTGATCCTGAAACTGGTTACGCCAGGGGTCCTTCCGGTCAAGCTGGACCAAAGCATCCTTGAGGTCCGCGACCGGCTCAGCGCAATCAAGACCGGGGTACCATGTGCAGTCGTCGGCCAGCAGTCGGGTCTTCTCAACGCAACGCCTTGGCATGTGGAGGAACACCTGGTACAAGAACACGTCGACGTAACACTCGCGAGCTCGCATCCCGTCCAAAATGTACGGGCACAGGGATTGCCAAGCCTCGCCCGCTCGAATTCGACGTCGCTTGCGCTTGCTCTGGAACGTCGCCAGGCCCGGATCTTGTCGCACCCGGTCGGGAGGAAGCACCAAGTAGTGGGACGCTTCCCAAATTGTTTGGCCGTGGATCCTGTTGAAATTCTTCACCCGGCCTAGCAAAGTGCTGATCCATGGAGTCAAGTGGAACACAAGTCCTATCTTGGAGTGTTCGAAGATTTTCCATGGTTCATCGCCGTACAGGCGGGAGATCTAAGCCGACGTAATCAGGTCCGCCCTCCATGCAGACGCGGCAGGGGTTTTCTTGGCCGGTGGAAAAAGCCAGGAGTCCGGACGATAGAAAGACCGGACCAGAAGCTACTTGGTTTGTCAGGGTAGACCGGCGTAAACAGACGACTTGCCCCGACGACCACGGCGAAGTGACTTCAAACGTCCGCGGCGTAAGGGAGCTGGTATCAACTGCCATGTTCTTCAATAAGGCGTACTTGTGAATCCCGGATGTCCCGGGGAGAACCGAAGGCGCAAGCGTCGCGGATGTTGATACTGGTGCAGCGTCACTTGGCAGACCGGTCTTCTGCTCTGACTCCACTGTCGACGCCACTGGGACGAAACTGTCACGCAAATTCGTTTGTGATTTGGACTGGATGGGGATCATGAACTCGGAATCGCCGGAACCTTCGCTGGAGTCCTCCTCAGACGAGACCCCTGTGTGCTGGATGCAACTTGCAGTACGGCGCGAGGGCGCTCGACTTTCCGAGGGGTTGTAGATGTCGTCCATGCCCGAGTCCGAGTCCATGAGAAACGCCTGTGTCTTGGCTCTCTTATGGGACACTGAACGCTTCCCCCCGATTACGGGTACGCGCGCAGTGCCCCGCGCCCTCGAGCTACTCGGCGCGTCCGCGCGCTTCTTTGATTTTAATATAATTTCGGGATGCTGAATATCGGCCAATGAGCGACGTCGGTCTTGGTCCTGCTTCAAGAGGCCTTGGTCTTGCCCCGAGGCGACTAAGGTTGCCGATGCGGACCAATCTACTCTGGAGGAAGCAGTCGAACACGGATGTAGCAAATTCATCAAGCGCTGGCGGCACTGGTCTAGTGCCACCTGACGAAGACCCGACTCTTGCGTCCAAGCGTCGGACCTGTCTTGACAGGACCGGACCTTCCCGGTCTGGTCTTGAATCGCAATGTGCAACTCGGCAATGCGTCGCGCGAGGTCGTCACTCTGCATGCGCAGTGAGGTCGCATCATGCTGTCCGTCCAGCTGCTGCCGTCGAACAAGTGCAAGTTGATCCCGGAGATGGGACTGATGAGCCTCCAGATGGGATAGCTCATGGAGCGCGCTTATCAGCTCCTCCAAAATGTGTCGAAGCTGGTAAGCGTGATCGTCAGACTGCCTATCAGCATCGACCAAGGCACATATTGCCTGGACTATGTTGGGAGAGATGAGAGCTGAAAACAAACGAGGGTCAAGAAGAGTACAAGATGAAGACCAAAGATGCGCACCTCGTGTTGCCTGGTGGGCCAACTGGGTCCTGAGACGCATGTTTTCTGCGAGAATATCCTGCATCCGCGTGTCGGCTTCAGTCTGACACCCTTCCGATGTTTGAAGTGCAGGAGAATTATGTGGGCTGTCAGACCGGGCCGACCGAACAGGTGAAGCAATGTGGGGCGACTCGGCACATAGAGTTTCTACAAGAACAATCGTCAAGAGGAAGCATACGAGGATCGAGTGCAGTGAAGGAAGTACCTGGCGCAGGTGGCGAAGATGGCTGGTCCATGGTGAAGAAGTGTGAGCGACCAAGGTCCAGTTGGTCAAGTGATGGGCGAGTCAGACCGTTATCGTTGTGCGACACGGTCGGACTCAGGGGCGGCTGTGGTGAAGTGTACCACAAATTTGGTCACTTTTGGTCAAGGCAGTTGGTCGAATTTCGGATTGGTCTAAACAAGGGGGGCTTTTTAGCCTATCAAATTCAAGGAGTAGCAAGAACGCTGGTCTTGGGTGAGTCACCTGACATTGGGTATTTTACATAATTTTGTGTGGGTACATTAGGGACCATAGGGAGGTAGTATTATTGGTTAGTTGTGGATTTGCCTAAAAATGTAGAAGTCTTTTTGTTTCAGGATTTTTCTAAGTAGAAGTCCTTTGGTCTTGGTCTATACCACAGCAAGGGGTCGCCGTTCTTCTTTTTACGTACAATAGTCGCCTCCGCCCACCGCGGAGTGTTTGGGGGAAGAGGGTTGAATTATCTCCTCTCGCCTATTATACCCGGTCTGGACGCGCCGCACGCGCACTTTGGCCACCGGAAGTCCCTCGACGGGAGTACGATTTGGCGATCTCGACACTTTAACTCAAGTACGTTTGGAACGTGCTATTCATTGGATTGGTCTTTACGTGGAGATATCGTTTGTGGAGTCTCACGGGCATATTGGGTTTCACGTGGACATATTGGCTCACTTTAACATTGGTTGGAGCTTAGACCGGTTTTTGGTCTTCTCTCATATTGGTCAGGGGCTAGACCGGTTGATTGGTCTACCCTCTATTATTTCGTGTTGGTCCGGTCTAGTTCGTTTGGACGATCGACCTATTGGAATTTATCTTTTGGAAGTGTTTCTGGTCTGTACGTACCTGGGGTGAAGAGTTCCGCCCTAGGTACACTTAGCCAGCACGGACTCATATTCAAGACCGAATCAAATCGATCTGCGATCCCGATCCACCGAGTGTGTAATTAGCCCACTCCAATGGGTACACAAGGTGAGATGGTCTTAAGTGAATCGGACCAAGTGTCTCTGGATGATGACCGGTCGTCTGCCAGCAGCGGACGATCGGACCAGATTTCGAATGGAGGTCCGCGGTGTACCCCCCCCGTAAGTTGGAAGGCTGTGCACGATGGTGGTGGTCAGGTTGTAGATACAAATGTATTCAATTGCGAACTTGACTCCACCTCATAGATTGAGAAGTATTTCCGTCTAATTCTAGTTATATAGACAACTTTCAACTGAGCTACCTCCACATCAACGTCTGGCAAACTCCAGTACTAATACAGAAACGATCTTCAAAGTCTGGCAATTATCACATGCCCATATGCCAAATACCCTTACAGATCTCGGCTAAGAAAGCATGACGTGTACAATACATGTGTCCAGATTGATTGCTATCTTCATGTATCTCAAACTTGTAGAAACGATGTCGATGTGATTCACTGATGTTTCAAATATTATTAACGAAACACACCAAAACC
Organism: Peronosclerospora sorghi; assembly: GCA_026184515.1. Classification (NCBI taxonomy): domain Eukaryota; phylum Oomycota; class Peronosporomycetes; order Peronosporales; family Peronosporaceae; genus Peronosclerospora; species Peronosclerospora sorghi. The sequence goes on along the minus strand of CM047582.1, from coordinate 15,731,666 downwards.
TTGTCCGTTGTTCCTGTCGTATCTGAACTAGTAAGGACAGGAAATACAAGCGCGGGACCAGGATTGAACCAGTGACCATTCGAGCTGCAATCGAACGCTCTACCACTGAGGTACCCGCTCACTTCTCAATTTACCTCGTCGATCCCAAGTGCACAGAGAACAGCCAGAAGTACCAAGCTTAATCAACAGCCACTCAGCCCCAAGATGAATCCAGTTGTGTCTTCCGAACCAACTCCCTCAGCCGCTCTGGCACTGAGTACAGTGGGACCTGCCCATCCCGAGCAGCTGACCGGTCCCGTTTCTGTCGCCCCAGCTGTCGTCGAACCAACCGTTTCCGTACTGGACTCATCAAGTGTCCCTTCTCTTGCGACACCAAGTTGTACAGTCGACGATACCGTCGACGAAGACCTCGTGGTGCGCACTGTCGACGCCGGTGCTGGCATGGCCGTGATTCTCCGCGACACGACATCACCAATGGACGTCGATGAAGGGTCGCAAGACGAAACGACGGCGTCACCTCCATCAGCTCCAGCGGACACCCCCACTGAGGCAAACGATGACGGTGGTGCTGCCGCCCTAAATGCCTCAACTGCGAGATCGAACCCATGTCGATCCGCGCGCTTCTCAAGCGCGATGCCGAGATCCGCCGCGACAAAACGCCTGTTCCGGTCTTCGCGCAACTTACGTTGCCGCTCCCCCGGGCTATCGATATTGACGCCATTGAAGCTCTCTACGACTCCGTCGAGAGCAAGGAAACAGTTGCCACCTCGATCGCCCATGCCCGTACATATGAACTTCCTCTAGCCGAATACGTGATGACGATCGACACCCGGCGTGATTTCGAACGCACAAATATCACGAAGATCGCAAACTCCTTTCTAAAGGACAACGGAAACCACGTAGTTCAAGAGCAGATCTAAGCCGTTCAGATCGGGCAGATCTCGAAAAGCCGCGTTGGTGCACTCCGTGTAAAAATTAAGACTCGCGCTGCGTGCGAAGCGCTGGCGCTTCAAGAAGTCAAGATACTCGGTGGAAAGTACCGATTCTCGGATTTCGATATTCTCGCGGATTGGTATTATCTCGACGTGTCCAGCGTCGAAAGCGATTTTGACGACCAAGTGATGGTGGAGGCCTTTCATGAACTCGGGGCACAGCCCATATATGCTACGTTCCGCGACGTCTGTCTCTCGGTAGGCCTTACGACCGCGACTTTTCGCATCTATTTCCGCGCAAGCCAGTGTCCCGAAGCGCTGATGGTAGACGGGAAGGTCTGCGAGCAGATCGTCTTTGGGGGTCGTGTCTATCCCGCTTTGGGGCGAGATGCTACGTTTCCGTCCCAGCGCCTCCGTTTTGTCCAGCGCTCACCGCATGCTCTATCCTTAGACGCAGCTCGATATCCAACGACTGGAGGGGGAGTGGAAACGCAGTAAAAAAAAGAAGGTGGAGGACGGAAGTCGTACGCCGACGTAGTCAAGCAAGGCGCGTTAAGGCCCAGCAAACGGGGACCAAACGACGATTCCGTCAGTGTCCACTCCTTGGACACAAATGCGGGATCGGTGTTAACACCACACGATAGTCCGAAAGAGAAGACGAAAGAGAAGGATCTGGTTGTCAATACACCTCAATCCGGTGGGTTATGCTCCAGCACGCTTCTGCTCGGGTCGAACACGGAGAACCAAAGTGACACGAAGACCTCCAAGTCCAGTGTAAGGAAGCCGAAGGGCAAGCGCACTTTCAGTACTGACGACTTCGCGAACATGCTCCAGAAAGGAAAGCCCAAGCCCGTCGGCGGTATCGCGACGAGAAACTATTTCGCAGTTCTCGAACAAGTCGAAGTTGACTTTGAGTGCCGGCGTGCGGTGATCAGTGACAGTACCCCGGTGCGGTTCCAGATTTTTCCACGCAAGAGTACCGAGGCGAACCACTTTCTCTTCAAGGACCACACGTCCGTGAAGAGAATGAAGGAGGCTATACCGATCCACGAGGCGGTAGCCGATATCGAGGACGCGGAGGAGACTGCCAACCTCCAGCTAAAGCCGACGCAACTCGCCGCTGCTGACGCTCGTGTCGCTGGGATCCGCAACACGATGCGGAAAACGAACAATCCGGACACGCCGTGCTTCATGGAGCCGTCGAAGGCTCCGCTCACTTTCAACGCTGCATTGCTGGCCGAGATGAGCGAGACCAAGGATAGTGTTCCAGCAGTCGCGCAACTCCACCTCCTGAACCGTGTGTTGAGTGCTTCCAAACCTTCAACAGCAACGACTTTCGCTCACAAGTGGGCAAAATACTTCGGCAACAAACTCCCGAAGAATCGTGAAGAACTCTTCAGCGCGGTAGCTGGCTGGTGGAAGGATCCAGTGATCAAACCAATGCTGCGCGCAACGCGCGCGTTGGCGTTGTTTTGAGGTGATGCTTATGTGCACGGCTCCTCAAGTCTTCATGAAAGACATATGGATCCAGTGCCTAAGTAACCACCCGGTTGCATGGATCCCGGCTCTCAACTGCCGTCTCCTGCACCCGAACATGCTGCTGAATTTGTTGCGGTACGGGTTGGGCGCCCAGTGCTTTGACGTTTGGAAGACGCTCCAATGGCAAGGCTCGCTGCTCGATTACCTCGAGTATCTCCGTGACTGTGAACTGTTTTTACAAGCTGACGAAGCAATTCTGCGGCTGAAGACAGTGGGAAGTAAGCCGCCAGTACTTGTGACTGGGCCGCTGCAATTTGAGTGCTAAGGTGGACCCAAGAGAGACGAGTGGCCCAGTCTCGTGGGATGGTGTCAGTCTCCTGACTGTCAGCACCAACGGGATCAAGAAGAATGGCCACCTACTCATCTAGAATCTGCTGATGAAACACAGCCTCTCTTGTGTCCAAGAAACCAAACTTCGAGACTCCCATCATCTTGCCACACTTGCCTTCAACCACGATGCACGCTTTCAGCACAAGTTGTTCGTCAACGACCACAACGCTTCATCCCTCGTGTCGCAACCTCACCGTTCTGGGGGGGGTCCTCACAGTTCTGCGGTCTGACTTTCCCGGGTAAGAGACAGCAAAGGAGCTCCCAGAGCTGTCTGTTCTTGGCCGGTACCTGGTAGTTGAAGTTGTAGTCAATCACGCCTCGATCTTTATCCACAACATGTACTCTCCGGTGGATAAAGAAGAGCAAGCGACATTTTTCAACCGTCTTCCAGTAGAAGTGTTTGGCAGCTACTCCACGCACACGTTCTGGGTGACCTAAACACACCACTCGACCCGATTGTTGACGCTTCCGGGCCTCGTTCAGCAGCATCCACGGGAAGGAGCGCATGTCTAAACTGGCTTGGACAACTCGGCGTCGTTGACGCGTGGCAAATCCACCACCCAGACGAGAGCGTCTTCGCCAGTCCGCATCCTCGACGTAACCGGCTGGACTACATCTTGCTCTCAAACGAGTTCTGCGGAGACGTCTACGGTGATTCTAAGTATTTTGAACCGAGGGGCCTGGAGATCACCTAGCGCATCACGCGACTCTCCGATCCATTTCGCAGCTTCACGGGCGGGGGTTCTGGCGTTTTCCAGCGAAGCTACTTGACTATCCGGATGTCGTCCAAGCTATAGAAGCTGAAGCACACGATGTTCGGCAACAATTACGCTAGTCGTCCAACCCAGGAAAGACGTAGCATCGCAGGAAGCGCGAGACACGCAAGCTGATCCAAGCATTAGACAAGCGGTTGAGAGGCCAACAGGCACACAGAACGCTCACCACTGCAGAAGAGCTGTACCAACGAGATGATGGCGAGGCATCGCATATCGCGTTCCAGACAGCGCTGCAGACATACAACGACTGTGTATGTACATCTCGGGCGTACAACCAAGACACTGCTTTTGACTTCCACGCTTCCGTGTCAGAGACTTCGTCCAAGTACTTCTTCCGACCGCTTGACGGTTCTCTCTGTCGTGTCAGCATCGAGGAGGTACGGATGGCGGATGGTGACCTGTCGAATAATCCAGCTGAAATATCCGAGATGTTTCGGGATCATTGGGGATCGATCATGGGGGATCCAGTAAGTTCAGATGGCCATCGACCCGACCCAAGTGACGCGTACATGGAGCGTCTGATCAGGACCATCGATAAGACACTATCGGACGACGAGGCGTCAGAGCTCAATGCTCCCATTACTGCTAGCGACCTGGCTACATGCATTCGAAAGATGCGGGCTCATTCCGCACCCGGTATGGATGTCTTCACGGCGGCCTTCTACCAAGTCGCACCGGACGAGTTCGGTGAGTGTATCGCAATCGTGTTTAACTTCCAGCTCGATCGCGGCGAACTCCTCCCATGCCAACGTCAATCTGCAATCAGCTTGCTACACAAGAAGGGCGAGCGTGCAAATCCAGGGAACTACCGACCCATCGCGCTCATGGAAGTTGATGTCAAGGCGCTGTCGAAGGTGCTTGCCTTCCGGCTACAGGCATACCTGCCAAAGCTCATCATCCTGACCAGAAGGCTTTTGTGAAAGGTCGGTCACTACATCATCACGTCCGGTTCATGTCGGATCTCCAGGACCTGGTGACGAAGTGGGATGAAGAAGGGTACGCAGTGTTCCTTGATTTCGAGAAAGCTTACGATCGGGTCAACTGGACCTACATGTTCAAAGTTCTCATTCGGATGGGCTGTGGTGGCGAGTTCTTACGCTGGGTTCAGCTCCTGTATACGCGACCGCAAGCTCGTCTCATGATCAATGGTCATGTGCAAGAAGCCATCAAACCGACACGTGGAGTCAAACCAGGGGATCCCCTCTCGGCGTTGTTGTATCTTCTCGTGATCGAGCCGCTTGGAAAGTTGCTCCAGCGGCACGAAGAGTATGGGATATGCATCAACAATGACTTCACAGTGACAATCATCTTCTTTGCTGACGACTCCACGTTGCTTAGCAACTCACGAGCAGGAGTCCAAGCACAGCTCGACCTTGTGGACGCATATTGCAGGGGGTCGGGTGCGAGGCTCAACAGAATCAAGTGCGTGTTGATGAGCCTCAATAGGTCGAAGTCCGCGCCTCCAATGAGTGATCTCCAGTCTTTGGGCTTCGAGGACTTCGTAAAGTATCTTGTTCTGCTCTTCGGCCAACGCTCCACAGACGACCAGATTGTCCTCTTCCTCGACAAGCGGTTCTACGATGGTTTTCAGTCGTGGCATCGGCGAGCGCGGACGATTGCCGGCCGCCTTCTCATGGCCCAGACAATGGTCTTGTCTCGGCTGTGGCACTACACTGGGCACGTTGTAGTGCCTCACCGTCTGCTGAACCAATGGCAAGCTGCTCTACATCGTTTCGTTCTCGGCAGACGGTATAAACGCGGAGAGAGATACTTGGAGCTACTCCCGAACGAGTTTCTTCGCAAGCGCCGTGATGATGGTGAGCTCCAGATCCCAAACATTGGCGAACGGATAAAACGACAGCGTATCCAGCTACTTTTCCAGTTTGTGCGCGACTCCGTCCCGGCCGTCTGCAACTGAGCTACACCAGGCATGCAGCTCATTGTGGAATTGTTTCCGGTATGGAGTACGCGAAAGCACCTCGACTTTCTGAACGTGAGCCCCCGGCGTCACGGCTGCGACCTCAACTGGGCTTGCCTGTCGACTTGGTGGCGCACGACATGGCGAGATTGGTCAGCGATTCAGTGGCCGGTCACGTGGCAAGACCTCCGACAATACGATCGACTCGCATATGCACTGCAGGAGCCAATCTGGTTCCACGGTGACCC
>CM047582.1:15695023-15717974 GCA_026184515.1 Peronosclerospora sorghi | reverse complement strand
TGCCGCCAAAAACTCCGCGACGGGCGGAGGCGACTAGTGTACGAAAAGGGAAGAACAGCGACCCCTAGCTGTGGTGTGAACCAAGACCAGAAGAGGTTTCAGCCACTTATCCGAAAGCTAAGATTTCCTTACTTAAAGGTATAACCTCTGTCCTAAAAGGTAAAACCACAACTAAAATACTACTACCCTATAGTCCCTAAATGTACCCCCACAAAAAAATGTAAAATACCCAAAGTCGGGTGACTCACCAAAACTTGCGTTCTTGACACTTCTTGAGTCTGATAGGCTGAAAAGCCCCCCTTGTTTAAACCAATCCGAAATTGGACCAAATGCCTTGACAAAACTTGACCAGAAGTGTGCCAAATTTTGGGCACGCTTCTCCACACCACCTAAAGGCCAACCGGCAGGCACGCGGTCTGGCGACGGCGACGGGGCTCGGCATCACCGAGCAGGACCAAAAGAAGGGAATCGACACCTTGGAAAAGAAGCAGGAATCGCTGTGCATCTTTTTAAGAGGATGTACGATCTTTTCGAGCGCCGAGACAACGTGACCCCGGCGTTCACTGTGGAGCTCGGTTCTCTTGACGGGGTGAAAGCAGTGGCTCGCGCACCCTCACCTACAGGCTCAGAAGGCAACGAACAGGTGGTACACAACTCTTGTCCTGGGACCCCGGCCCACTAAGGCGAGCCTCACACAGCGAACTCCAGGTTTCTGAGCCTGAACACGGTGACGCGGGATTCTTTTCAACGGTTCCGTGCATAGTCGGTGATACCGACACTGAGGATCTGCCGGAAACGACCAGTGAGCTTGTGGAATGGGCCACACGCAGGCTGGAAGAACAGGCCGAGGAAGGGTCCCCTCCGCCTGTCGTTGAGGAAGAATTGCTGGGGGAACCGCTGGGAACCCTGGTGATCAATGCCGCAAACGCTCAGGAGGATAGCGTTCAACCTTCCACCCCAGCAGAAGATCTTCCCACAACGCCGGCAGAGGCCTCAATTCCAGAAACTCCAGCAGTGCTGGAACAGACCCCGGTCCCCACGACCGGCGCGAAAAAGCGGCGTGCCGAAACGCCGGTTACTTCCACCACAAAGAAGTCTCGTCGTCGTTCGACCGCGAGCGAGGCATCAAAAGTCCTCGAAGGTCTCTTCGAAAAAAGAGACAATCTCTGGATGACTTATCTCCAGACAAAGGAGAGCAAGGAGGGAGAGAGGCGACGGCGCCAGCGCTACGTTGATGAGCGGCGCTTGGAAATGGAGGAGAAGAGATTTGAACTATATCGCCTGCGCCTGGAGAGCGAGGCTCAACAATTCATGCTCGAAGCCGAGGAAAAGAAGAGAAAGGAGAGTCAGGCGTTCATTATCCAGATGATTAATAGCGGGAAGAGTAAAGAGGAAGCTGAGGCACTTCTTGCCTTGCTTTAAGACATTGATATTCGATGTGATATTCAGTTCCGCACGCCGTGAACCTCACTTACAACCTCGGAGTACTGATACCCTCTTCCGCTTGCTCAATGGTTCAAATTGTCCCGAGATAGCTAGTTTGCAGATTGCGCCTTTTCATGTCCGTACATATTTGAATATGGAACGCTTGCTCTAAGTTCTCAGGGAAGGTGATATCTACGGAGAGTTTTCATTTTCAAGGCGGAAGTTCAGGAAGGAATTGAAATCAGCTCGCTGGATGTCAAGGCAAGTTCGCTTAACCTGCTCCCGAAAGGCACGGACCTCTTCAGCATCCCAGATGCTGACGTCGTTCTGAAGTTCGTCGCCTCCACCATCCGGTTCAACTGCCTCCTGATCTTCGTCCTACCAGGGGTCATTCATTTCAACCAGCAGGTTTTGGAGGACAAGACAGGCGGTTACCCATTTGCAGAAACGTGCCATGTCTGCCTCCGCCGTTGTCGCCCGTAGTAGTACTCTCATTTCTCGAAGAGATGAGAACCGTCCCTTCAGAACTCCGATACAGTTCTCGTTGACAACACAGGCGTGCGCGGCGCACATGTTTAACTGCCTGTTGTCCTCTGTTATTGCCAATTGACCCTTGTAGACAGGAACGACAGTTTTCCACGTCGGGTAGGAGGAATCCGCGAGAAGGTACTCGCCTTCGCGGAAAAAATCCGCTGACTCGTTCGCTATATCCATGGTTCTGAATACAGTGATGTCGGCACAGGGCCCGGGGTATCCGACATGTGAAGCGATGATCGACCGCCGGTGATAACAGATAACCTGCATGTTGACGGAGTACCGCCGTTTCCGGTAGAGGTACGTATCTCCACAACGACCGGGTCGCTGAGCCAGAGGAGTGGTTGTTCCATCGATGAACCCGACACATCCCGGGAATCCTTCTGGTGCATGCGCTTCTCGAATACAATCCGGATGGCAGGAGACGGCCATTTCACGACTCGAGGGGCGAGATCAACAAGGGCCGTGACTACCCTGTCCGTGAAGAGAGCAACGGTTCCGGCCCCTACGCCATATAGTCTCTTTGTGTTGCCAAGGCTAGCACCGTTCCCGTTTGTTCCGATCCTCTCAAGGGCACAGGCCAACTGCAGCTGAATAGGGGTCTGTTCGAAGTCACTGTCTTTGTGGAAGACTCGATGACCTTCGATGAGCTGCACGATGGTGCGGAACGAGGCACGGTTCATTCGATACTGCTGCTTGAAGTCGACTTCCGAAATGCAGCGGAAAAATCGCGGCCATATAGGCGCGAGTCTTGGGTTTCCGAAGGCGCGGAGCCAGATAAAGCGCGGAGTGAGCCAGCGAGTACACCTTGCTCAGGACTTCGGAGTCGCGCCCTCGGAGAAGCTGAACGATTATTCTTCCTCTGTTGTTCTCCCCATTACGGCCTGCAAGAACCGGAGTTCGTCCTCGGCCAGGTCGTTCAGAGCCACGACTTCGAACCACGCCTCACACGTTCTCTTCACTAGCTTCTTTAGCGACGGGTACGACATGGTACAGCAAGGAACAACGGGTCGACGTCTAGAAACAACGAGGGACAACGGCTCTCCGAGGTGGTTGTGGTGGGGGTATTCGGGGGGGGGTCTCCGACGTTTTTTTTGTTTAGTTTTTCGGGTTCGATTAGTCCGAGTTTTCGGGTTCGTTTACTCCGAGTTGTCAGGTTCGATTACTCTAATCGTATCGGTCACCTCCGGAGGCGCCGATAACTTTTATAGGTACAAATAATTCTAATCGAACCCCGTCTAATCGTATTCGAACCCCCGGTTTATCGACTAAAAATTTCTGAGGTTTGACACCCCCTAATAGAGCAAGTGAATGACTTCTCATTCTACCTATCCAAGACTTACTATTTGCTGAAAATAAATTCTAAGCATACAATAATAATCAGTCTTGTCATAGTGTGGTGGCCTAGTTGATCGTCAGCATGCGCGTCGAGCATAGAACCCTCGTCGCATTCTCAATCAAGTCACGGCGTCCGGGACGTTTTTTTTTCGTCATTAAGCTGAGAATTCACTCTTGACCGCCTCCTCTTAATATCACCATCGAGGAGGGCCAATAGCGGCCTTATTAGCGCAGAAGTTATCAGTGTGTGTGTGGGGAAATCATTCAGCGGTTCAGTGGATCCTCACTTCGCTTCAAGATTCTCGGTGTAGTCGAAATATTATTGAATAGTCTCTTTTTTAGGTTGCCCTCGGCGCGTACAGATCGGACGGTCAGTGCGAACATTCAATAACGAATTATATACCGCCCGTCCAAACGTGACACCATCTACATTTGTGGTATCTACGAGTTCTGATGCTTATAAGCGCGAGCACAACGACTAGATATACGCTAGCACTTGCCACTGGTGCAACGTAATAAATGATGTTCCTCGTAGTTATCGCAGGCGTCCACGTCAATACGACACGCGACCGGGAGGTGATCAGTGAGCGTTTAACAGCCCAGAGCCCATCTCGATACGTCCATTGTAGTGTTGTAGCAGTTGCCTCAGAAATTGTAGCGAAGTGGTTCGAGTTGAGGCAGCTATCAGGTATGCTTGATACCGGTGGGTTCTAGGCTATAAACATTAGGAGGATGCGTCGAATAGCGCGCGGCGAGAACGTTGATCGGGCCCAAGATGTGTCTGATACAGCATATGGACAGTCTAGACCAGCCGGTAAACCATTAGATGAGAGATATCACATTGCAGAGAAGCCGGGCATCGCGTAAAACACGCTGATGAAGATTTCGAAGCAACAACAGCATAGGAAATTTCTATGTTGACTCGCATCGTTAGTCTGAGTACTCACATCGATTTCTTATTGGCTAAGGTGTATCAGGGGAATCAATTTGCATTTGGTTAATGGTATCGGTTCCAACGAGAATTATATTGGCACTCGAACAACGCCAACGTTAATTTCTGATCACCTTCGAATTCAAGCATACCTGCAGGGGGCAAGACAACGGCGTCCTTTTGGAAAAGCATTGCCACCGCTGTCAACGCAGGCAGGAACATGACAATAAGGATTTATGTAAATCAAGGGACATAAACAACGTTAATGAGGTGAAGAATCCGGTTCATCAACCAGCGCTCTGCTATACAGAGAAGTATAAGTTAAACACAGTAAATGGTGATATCCACTTCGATGGGATAGAAATCGGTGAGCATGGGCCTACATAAAATCACCGCTACCCTGGCGTAATTCCTGGTTGTCAAAGAAAAGGACAACCTTCTTGTCCACGTATACTTATCGGACGCCTAATATCGCGTTACATCGTTTTAATTGATCCACATTGACGTTTAAATTGAATGAGCAGTCAAAAAGAGTCAGATAGCGGTCCTGATTGATGTAGCGCTCTAGTGCATCCACGATACGTTCATAGCCGTGGGCCCTCCCGCTTAGGTGGTGGACTATGTTGCCTCGCGCCAGGCCTTGTCGCTGCGACGCCATTGCGCGGTGATTATTTCCAATAGGATCCATTTTTTTTTCGATTTGGCGGTGACGACGCGTAATATTTTCCCTCCTTAAGTATCGCCGAAAGTCGAGAGCGTAGTGGAGATCTCAATCCTCTTAGATTGATATCAAATCTTTACAATCTATTTCTGTTTTCGTTTGCCTATAGTGTAGTATAGAAATAAAACTGTTAAAAAAGTCTACTTATTTTAATTATTAAAATTAGGTAGGACTATTTATTTTCGTTAGCAATTTGCATTTCTTACTTTTAGTCGCTAAAAATACGGTACGCGTACTCGGTTCTGAGTACACCTACTTTTGCACTGATAAGTAATGTAGGTAACACAACAGCTGTTAGAAGTTTACTATAGCTATACTATATATATATATCATGTTAGGCTAGCTAATCACGTCTCAATACACATTCCATTGAACATGTCCCTGGTTCAGTCAACTTCATCTACACACTATGATCTGTCTACCGGTGTCATCTTCCCAGTCTAGCTGTAATTGGCTGTGGAGATATTGACTTAAGACGATTTCGATATATTAGTGTTATTATAGAACATCTGTTCTCTACATTTCTGCGCAAGGATGGACGTAAACACCTGTAAACAAAAACAACACTCGTGCTTATACCGCAGATCTTATTGTTGGAAAGGCGCGCTTTTGCGGCAGCAGCTAGCGTCGCCGTTTTGGTTGTCAAGCGACTTTCAGGTGAAAAGGTGATGTATTGTACATAACTTTAGGTTAGGTACAAAACACTGTATATTTGCATACTATTAGTTTTAGGTGCATACTTAATTCTAATAATTCACTTCTGAATTCTTTTTTGACTTACGTGATTATTACGAGTGGCTAGGAGACGCGCTACTGTGTGCGCTTTCGTTTAAGTTTTGCTTTACGTGGATTATCAAGTACGCTGCAGTGGCAGCTAGAGTGATTGTTACGTATTGGATTCTCGTGGTTACGTTGGTTTGTTTGTGTTACTGGTCCTTACGCTCGAGTTGCAAAAGGACAGTGGAGAGATTGATTACGTTACGTATTTGATTGCTCTTTTTGTTACGCTAATTGTAATCCTTTGGTCTGTACTGGAACATTACGCAGCAGTACGTGGTACTCGGAACCTGCGTGCAAGAGTACGTGCAGACACATGGACGACGAAGAGTATCAACAGGTTATGAGCCCATATGGGGGTAGTAACTCAACGGTTCGGACAGTCACCCCGGAATATATGATGCAGTTGTATGCGGGTTTGAGGAGTCGTTTTGACGACTTGGAGTCGTCGCTGATTAAGGGCGCGTCGCAGGAACTACAGTGCCTGCGTCGAAGGGAGACACCAAGATGAGCTTGGCCTCCTTGGATGGTAGCGACGAAGAAAAGGAGGACGCTAACGCCGGAAGCACTGGTAAAAGGTGCTTAAAAAGTACTAGAAAGGCGGGGAAGGATGTGTTTGCACGAGGTGGGGGCACGAGCCCCGGTAACACCTACGTCCTGCCGCAGAAGGTGTTCACGCAACACCATGCAGCGAGTCAATTTCAGCGGGCGCGTTCGGCACCCATAAATATGCAACAGGCATATGCAGCGCCTGGGAACGCGCAGCTGGCATATGTAGCGCCTAGGAATGCGCCGCCGGGATATACAGTGCCTGCGAATGCGCAGCAAGCTTATGCAGTGCCGGGGAATGCTCAGGCAGCGTACGCAGCGCCCGGCAACGTGCAGCAGGCTTATGAACTGCTTGTGAATGTGCACGCAAGGCACTATGGAATGCCGAGGCCACCGACGGCCAAGTAAAAGAAATTGCAACTTCGGCCGTTCGACGGGACCGAAGCGTATAAGGGCCTTGGTTCTGTTTTTTGGGGCTGGGGTACCAAGTATTTCCGGCAAATATCGATCACCGAGGAGTGTTGAGGTTCCAGATGGACAGAAGATATCAAGGTCGAGTTTCTGGTCCACTATTTAGCCGGCCCAGCGGAAGCGTATTACGACCGGTTTGCCGAAAGCTGGTGGCAAGAATAGCCTGCATTATGGCATATAATGAACAAGATGCTAGCCGCATATAGCGTGCGCATAACGCATGCAGAAGGAATGAAGCTGCTTGGTGCGCGCAGGCACCAGGAAGAAGTTGGACGGACCACTTCTTGTATTTGACAGCAGTGGCGGACGCAGTTGGGTCCAACTGTGATGCGATGGTGCTAGATAATATTATCTACCATGCCATGCCTGATCTGTCAAGCGTGCTGATGTCCCGCTATAACCACCTGCGTACGGACTATCTGTGGCAAGCCGAAGATATTTGCCAGTTTGCGCAGGCTGTTGAGCTCAGCAGCCGGCGTCAGAGAGGGCACGGGACCGGAGCGGTCAACATGGTTGTGGAGAAGCCTAAAAAGGCTCTACTAACTAAAAATCGCGGCTGATACGGATGTGGCAAGCGGGGGATCTCAAAAGAGATTGCCCAAAGAAGAAAAAGGTCCAGAAAGAGGATTACGCTTTGATGATCGCTGGTGATGAGATAGGACCCGGTCGAGATACGTGTATCCTCGACAGCGGCGCAAGTGTACATCTGACACCAGATATCACTTGCTTGTTCGACATAAAGGCCGTCGATCGACAGTGCCACCAGGTGGATGGAAAGACATTCGTCCTAAGCAAGAAGGGCACCATTTTTATTCGTTTTATGCACGGAGACGTCGAGACTCGAGTGAAAATCAAGGACGTGTTTTACGTAGAAGGAGCCGCTCGAAGCATTTTCTCGTATGGAGCTTTCGAAAAAGGCGGTTTCGTGATTGACTACGTGGATAGAGAAAGGACGCTGGTCAGACATGACACACGCGCGCCAATTACCCGAGTCCGTGCATTAAACAATGTGTTCACCGTGGATGGTGAAGTGGATCGTCTCAAGAAAACTTATAAAGATATGATTATGTCGGTACAATACCCGATTGAGGACAATTACGTACCGGAAGATGACATTCAAAGTGGTTCCCTAATGCATTTTCACGTGCGAATGGGTCACCTGAATTTCGAAACGATTCTCAAGTTGGCGCAGTATCCCAAATACGTAATTCGGATCACGGATGAGACGCGCAGGCACTGCGTCACCTGCGCCCAAGGGAAACAAACGAAGAATGACCAAGCAAAACAGGACAGCGGTAAAAACGCGCCTATAGACCGGATCGGTGGTGTGATTTGTTCCGACCTCAAAGGTCCCATCAAACCAAAGGATCGGCTAGGCAACCGTTACTTAGTCAATTTTATTGACTTTAAAATAATTATACCAGGATATTTCTGGCGAAGAGCAAGGACACGGCTGCAAAGAATTTCGAACACTCCTTGGCGTTTTTCGAAAGGACATTCGATTGCAAGATTCACGTTCTGAGAACTGATGGTGGAGCCGAGTACCGAAATGTGGATTATTTTTGTCGCATTACCGGCATCGCTCGACAGATTAGCGAGGCCGGGAATCAGGCGAGCAACGGCAAGTCCGAACGCATGCATCGGACCGTAATGAATATGGCCCGGTGCAAGTTGTTTGGAAGTGGCTTAAATCTATCGTTCTGGGGGGATGCAGCGGAATATGCAGCATATGTGCTGAACCGCACCCCAACGAGTGCGAATCCTAGACGGATGTCGCCAGTCGAATTGTTGACAGGGAACAAGCCAAATTCGGGCGCCATTGTTACGTTTGGGTCACCATGTACGGTGTACAGGAACCCTGGCAAGAACACGCTAGCGCACCGCGCGCAAGTTGGCGTAATTATCGGTCGGAGTGAGGAGACAAAGGGATTTAAGGTCTACTTGAAGGCCGAGCAAAAGGTGACCGTGACGCAGCACGTTAAAAATGTTGACACGCTCACGGACATTCAAAATCGCCAATTAAAGGTCAGAGAAGACGAAGAGAGCAGTGCGGAGCTCACACCAAGAAATCGTGTCTCGGATAACAATGAATGCAAGTCGGATGGACCGCCAAGTGGCCAAGAGTAAGAAGGAGCAACGCGGTCCGCAAGCGTCGAGCAGATGGAAAGGAAGAAAAAGGCGCGGAAACCACGTTGGACGAGGGACCGCCATGTTACGCGCCAGTACGCCGAGCGCATGGCTCAGGCGGAAAGCAAAAAAGAAAGTGAAGATGACGCGAACGAAATTGGAGAAACCGTCAATATGATGATGGAGGGCGACCCGAGAAATTATCGGGATGCGATGGGTCGTCAGGACGCGGAAAAATGGGTCGACGCCATGGACCAAGAAATAAAGGCGTTGGAGGCAAACGACGTTTGGGAAATCGTGAAGAAACCCCCAAATTCGAAGCCTTTGCACTCCAAGTGGGTGTATAAAATTAAGACGGATGCAAATGGACAGGTGGAACGGTACAAGGCAAGGTTGGTGGCCTGCGGAAACAAGCAGCGTTTTGGGGTGGATTACGATCTAACCTTTGCCGCCATGATGGAGATGACCACTGTCCGGTTCATTTTGATGCTCGCTCGGAAGTGGAAAGTACGGGCAATGCACGGGGATATCCCCAACGCTTACGTGAAAGCGTTGGAGGATCAACATGAAATTTATTTGTTCACCCCTAATGTAATGAAGGTGGAACCTGAAAAGGTTAAAAAAAGTACGTTGAAATTTCGAGCGATGTGGTATTAAAACTGAAGAAGACGCTTTACGGTTTAAAGCAGGCAGGGAGGCAATGGAACCGCCTCCTGCACTCCAAGTTACTAAACCAAGGTTACGAACAGAGCTACACAGAGAGTTGTCCGTATTTTAAGAAAGTTCGTGGTGAAACAGTGGTGGTTGGAGTATACGTGGATGACCTGTTGGTCACGGGCACAAAGCAGGAACATGTAAAAAAATTTCGAAGAATTAAAAGACCTGGAAATCAAGAATTTGGGTGAAGTAACAAAGTTTTTGGGCATGCGTGCGGAATACAAAGAAGATCAAGGTTACTTTCTGGATCAAGAGGTAATGATCAAGGACCTCCTCAAGACGTACGGCATGGAGGAGGCTAACGCAATAAAGACGCCCATTGGAGATGAGTTCGAGGACCAGAATCTGAAGGATCAAGAAATGTTGCCAATTAGCGGAAAGGATGGATCGCCAACGGTGAAGAATTTTCAGTCGTTAACTGGGAGTTTGTTGTGGATCGCGCGTTGTTAGAGGCCGGTCATTGCGTTTGCAGTCCACAAGGCCACGTGCAGGGCACATGCGCCCTCGAAGTTGGACTGGATGACCGCAAAGAGGATCCTGCGCTTTCTAAAAGGCACGGCGGGTATGAAGCTACGCTTGGAGAATGGAGATAACGCTAAATCTAATAAGAATTATGAGGTTGGCGTTGAAGGATATTGTGACGCTGATTCGCCGGCTCGAAAGAGGATCGCAAGTCTACAAGTGGTGGAGTTTTTTTTGTGGAAGGGTGCATAGTGCACTGGATATGCAAGCGACAGTCTTGCGTCTCGCTCTCGACAATGGAGGCAGAAGTTTACGCGGCTTCGATATCTCTGTGCGAGCTCACAGGCTTCAAAGAGATGTCAAGTGAAGTGGGTTTGAAGGTTGCATTTCCAATGAAGTTGGCTTGCGACAACCAAGCAGCTATCAAAATGCTGGAAGGAGATGGAAAAGCTTGCAAGACAAAGCACATGGACATTCGAGTGAAGTTTCTATTATCGAAGTTCAAGGATGGCATAATCAAGACAAGCTATAGACCCACTGACGAGAACCTGGCTGACATCTTTACCAAGCCGCTTGGTGCTGAGAAGCTTAGACGCGCGCAACAAGGTCTGGGACTGGTGGCGATTCCGATGAATAATGGTTTTGCACCGAAAAGTCGAGAAGGAGTGTTGGAAGGGCGCGCTTTTTGCGCAACAGCTAGCGTCGCCGTTTTGGTTGTCAAGCGACTTTCAGGTGAAAAGGTGATGTATTGTACATAACTTTAGGTTAGGTACAAAACACTGTATATTTGCATACTATTAGTTTTAGGTGCATACTTAATTCTAATAATTCACTTCTGAATTCTTTTTTGACTTACGTGATTATTACGAGTGGCTAGGAGACGCGCTACTGTGTGCGCTTTCGTTTTAGTTTTGCTTTACGTGGATTATCAAGTACGCTGCAGTGGCAGCTAGAGTGATTGTTACGTATTGGATTCTCGTGGTTACGTTGGTTTGTTTGTGTTACTGGTCCTTACGCTCGAGTCGCAAAAGGACAGTGGAGAGATTGATTACGTTACGTATTTGATTGCTCTTTTTGTTACGCTAATTGTAATCCTTTGGTCTTTACTGGAAGATTACGCAGCAGTACGTGGTACTCGGAACCTGCGTGCAAGAGTACATGCAGACACATGGACGACGAAGAGTTTAAACACTTATACTACCTGGTCTGACGGTTTTGACTAGTAGGATCTTGCGTAGCGAAGGACTCGTGCGCTACGCATGCCACACAGCGGATATCGTAGCTTGATATGGACGAAAAACGGAAAGTATATTATGTATAGTTACTAAACTCAAATATAGCGAGGGAATTGTTAACGCCACTTACTAAATTGTTAGCGCCACTTACTTTTGTTGCGCACATCCATTTAATTTAGGGAATTCTTAATGCACTAAAAAGTAATTGGCGTTAACAATTTTCTGTTTACATGGTTTAATGCGATCTAGCAGCAAATTTATCGCGAAACTGGTATTTTGAAGTGAAACAAAGAAGTACAATCATCCAACTGTATCGCTACTTAAGATGAAATACATACAATACCGAAACATAATGAAACGTATTCGATTCTCGAGCTACGTAAATGTTAGAAGAGAGGTCCCTTCGGCAGCGAGATACCATCAATATTTTATTCTTTTTCATCTAATACAGGGTTGGCAAGTATCACGAGAACCGTGATATAGAACTGAATCTTCTCATTAATCATGAGTATTAGCGTGGACGACAGATACCTAGAAAATCCGAACAGAAGGAAAAGTTGTTAATACTGTTCCCATCTGTCGGCAAGCCGTTGCGAACGCAACATTGTAAGCTCTGGCCCGAGACCACGGTAAAGCGCTAGCGGTACCTCTTTCTTATATACGCGTTGAAACGTCGACGCTGTAGTTTTCTCCCATCTAATAGCACAAATTTCCTGCCTTGCTCCATATCCTTCATGGTATTCTGATTTTTCTTCTGGTTGGCTTGTATCAGCACCTTGGTGCGAATGTAAGGGTGGAGAATAAGTGTTGCGATGGACCGCGCGATGGCTCCGAGTACAAAAGCCTATCGTAATAATAATTTAAGCAAGTTCAAACCACAAGCTGTGCACACTACAACCAACACCTTAATCCAAGCTTACTCGTACGTCTACCGCGCCAAGTGAATGGGAAGCTTATTTGAGCTTGCGCAGAAACAAGTTAACAATAAGACGTTCGAATATCGTATACTGAATCGCAGGTTGAAGAAACAGCACAAATAGGCTCCCAGTCCCTTGTAGAGTCCTCTTACGCCACTTTCTTAACAATAGAGCGCATTATCTGCAAAATATTATCAGACTCAGAGTCTGTTTGCATCCGCGTACTCACAAGCTCCCTCGGGATCGTGAAGGAAAGATGACACAATTCGCTAAGGTAGCCAATACCAAGATTTGTGAGCGTCCCGATGGGCTTACCATTCTTTGGCGCCACAAGCCGAGCCAGCAACGTGTATGCATAAAAGTATAATAACTTGGAGGTAGTTGACTCGGCTGCTTTAAATTGAATACATTGGTATAAGGACTTAATAAACGCCGCTTGCTTGTTTCTCTGTTTGCCGTTGTCGTCAATTTCGGGAAAATTGACGCCCTTGACTGAATACGTGTGTTAAGGGTATCGAGAGGGTACATGATACTTGACGATAGGAAACCGCCAATACCTGCCTGCCGCCGTAGCCGCGGCCAACATTTCGATTGGATTACTTATCGCTATTGAGGTATCTTGCACGGTACACCCTATCTTCAGCATGAAAAATATTTTAGCCAGCCATAATTAATCGCTAATCCTGGATTTCCGTGCGAATAAGAGTTCTCTATTTTAATCCATTTAATTTAGGGAAGTGTTAACGCCACTAACTTTTTAGTGCGTTAACACTTCCCTAAATTAAATGGATGCGCGCCACAAAAGTAAGTTGCGTTAACAATTTAGTAAGTGGCGTTAACAATTCCCTATAACCATACTAGAAAGTTAAACTCGAATTCTAACCTGAAAATGCAGATACACATTTCAGCCAATGGGGTTTAATCTCCATGAAAACACGCTAGATACAAACGGCTACACGTAATTTGACATGTAGCGTTCATGACTTGCGTAGATGCAAAGGTTAAGTAGCACAATTACTTCAAGGGTGCCACTATTGCCACAGATGTTTTGTCTATTGCCACAGACGTTTTTCTATTGCCACAGACGTTTTGTCTGTTGCCACAGACGTTTTGTCTATTGCCACAGACACCACCACCACAGCCAATCGGAAGCCGCCGTCGCCTTGGTTATAAACATAAGCTGATATTATTTTTGTTTCTTGTCATAAACTTTATCATAAGCCGAATTAGAAGATGGACAATGATGTCATGTCCGCGGCAAATGCCATAAATGTGCGTGGGTATCTGTGATTACCATAATATACTTACTTTCATTTCCTAGTTCTCATTTACATGCTATGTATAATACTTATGAACACAGTCAACGAGTAACCACCCATACCCATAAACTATGTGTCTGCGGTATGGAGTATATAAATTGCTAAACCTCAACTACTGCATAGAACGAGGCAGGACCTATGATGGATTTGAGTGTATCTATGCATCAAAGAACGTACCCTAACCATGTAACAGCATTGCAAATCACATCGTTTGTTGACACGCTGTAGGTTAATCAATGTACAAAAGGCGCTACAGATTAGAGATCAAACGAGGTATCTGACTCGTCCATGTCGTCTTCTTCAGGCTCAAACTCCTCAGCAGCCTAGTCCATAGCATTCAACATTATGTTTCAATTGTACCTTGTATTATTCCGACGAATCTTCGACAAAGGACAGGAAATTCACGAGCGAGTCCGTGACTGCCGTATCATCTTTGGCCATCATCAAAAGCGGATGGAACGTCTTGCCTGTAAACTCGACTCTCCGCTTTTGTCCTCGTTTAAGAATATCGGTGGAATTCTCGTACTCTTTGCTCTGAATTTATTACAAGAGCACGGGAAAGAAAATTTGCTCATCAGGACACACGTCTTGCTCGTTCACTAATTCTCTCAGTACGTCGGTCGCTTCTTCCATTCGCTTCGCTTCCACTAAAGCTGTCAGTAAGCCAGAATAAGCTGGTAAGTCCAGCACGGCTGATTGATTTACAGCTTCATCATACAGCTTACATCGAGACAGTAGCATGGTCTCGTCCACGTCTAATTGCAGTATTAGAAGACCGTATGACATACCTACATCGCGGAATCGATCAAAGCGTAGACACGCATCCATGACATAGATGGATGCTAACTTCGTAAAATCATAGGGTTTTAAACCGGGTACACGGTAGACGCTCCGCATGATTTCAAACGAGCGGACGGCATGGTTTCAGCTCTTCTTCTGTCTAGCCAAGAGCACTGCGAGTTTCTGTAGTAGCTGCGGCTGTGGCGGCGGCGACTGAAGTTGCGCTAAGTTGCGCAGCGGTTGCGTCGGTATAGCGCTGATCCATGGAAATAATTTTTTGGGGGGGAAAATAGCCAAAATGGGGTGGGGGTAAATAGCGCTTTCCAAAAAATATCAACTTATGTTTATGACCAAGGCAACGGCGGCTTCCGATTGGCTGTGGTGGTGGTGTCTGTGGCAATAGAAAAAACGTCTGTGGAAATAGACAAAACGTCTGTGGCAATAGTGGCGCTCCTTCTTCAAATGTGCTTCCGTACCGACCCAGTAGAAGGACGGGCGGTGTGTACACAGTCCAGTAACATATTCACCGCAATGCATGAATATATCGAATTAACCATCCATAATTTACATCTCTAATAATATGTTCAATACTATCAAAAGCTAAATCTAACGATGGTGTCTGCAAGCTTCGGACTATGACGAGGAGCTGTTAAAATAGTCGGTCTATTTTTCTTTTATATTAACACTGAGTAGGACTATTTTAGGTAGCAATTTGCATTTCGTTTTTATTACTAGCATAATAGGGGGTTTAAAAGTTGGCGATTTCGGAGAACGATTTCATCCAAAATTGGGGACGACTATGTTTGGCAAATCGAACTGTTCAAGGTCGACCCCCCCCCCGCCATTTTAAGGAGATTTTTTGTCCATTTCAGGAATTTAAATTTCCCTCTGAGGGTTTAGGGCTCATGCCTCTGCCTTAAACTCTTCCTCGTGACTCTCCACCGCTGCACAACCGCTGCACATATCTCCTCCACCTTCCTGGCAAGCACCGTCCAAATGTCCTCACATTGCGCGCCCTTCCCCGAGTACGACGGACGTCGCATCTCGACATCAACACCAATCATCGCCGACCGTGGCATGTCCACGACGTGTACACCCGCCGCGCGCCCTGCCTCATCCTCCAAATCGACACCGACGACTCCGGCTCGTTGCCGCGGTTCGGGTCGCGGTCGTGGAAACGTTGAGAGCTTGCAGGACGGCGAACGCGTCGCTAACGGCCATCTTCGGTGCGAAGACCAAGAGCGATGCGTAATCTTTTTTGAAGATCTCGACAATTATACCACATGCTTTGCCTCATCGGACACCACCCATATGGGTGAAGCTGTCCCCGCTCATGTCACTCGCGTCAAATGAACTTCCAAGACTGTGGGTAAAAACGTCTTAATTCCTATTCTTCCGCCCTGTTTTCTTCTAATGGCTTTGAATTGTATAGAATTCCACCCTTCCCCAATCCGGAGAGAAAACGAAAGGCTTGACCCGTGGACACACACGGGCGCGTGTTCAAATTTCGAAACCCCAGAGAATAAGCCAAATAGGAAGCGACGCATCGTTTCATCTTCTTATGGCGGGTATTGGATCTCTCCCTCCATTTTGGACACGTATGTCGTGAAGGGGTTGAAAATTATTATAAATCCACTTAATTAACAACACAAAGAGGTAATAAGCTAGTCCTCCTTGTTTTACTTCCCGGGTACTTAATACTTCCGTCCGAACCAACAAATCAGTCAAACACACTTGGGGTACACTTCCAAAGGCGGTTCCGGGCTGCCCCCAACACTAGCGCACTTCAAATGGCTGCTGCTCCACTTACTAGGGCGTGCTCTCGCCAACTTCCTTGTGTTACACTTGGTTTTTGTATTGAATCAAAAAGACGGTTTTTTGAAGGCCGCCAGAGATCTTCGCACTTCAAGGGAAATTTCGTTATATTAAGTATTACGACCTCCTACATCAACGTCAATCACTTTTTTCACCCACTACTTTTTGGTTACTTCAGCGCTGACTTCAATACATGGCAGTTACCGCTGAGGCCCTCTGTAACCTGATTGATCATCCTTGAGAGCTACCACTGATTCCCTCTGTAACCTGATTGATAATCTTTGACAGTTACTTCAGAAACCCTCTGTAATCTGATTGAGCGAGGTGGCCGTCGCGAGGCGGCCGTCGCATGTCACTCCTGATTGGTAAAAAAATCCACCTATTTTTCCACATTCATACCAATCACAAACAAATTAGCCGTGAGGTGGCCGTCGCACGTCGCTTCTGATTGGTCAAAATTCAATTTATATCTCCACATTCATTCCAATCATAAATCAATTAGCCACGAGGTGGCCGTCGCGAGGTGGCCGTCGCGAGGTGGCCGTCGCAGGTCGGCTCTGATTGGCTGAAAATATCTTTTCCAAAATAAAATACTTAACCACTTGAAAACAATCGATAGTACCCAAGCCGATCAACTGGAGCAGCCGAGGGCGCATAACTTTTCGTTGGTTTGTCGTGAAGGAACTTAAATTTTCGAGGATTCCACTCAAAAATAACACAAGGAAGCGATAGACTACACTTCTCTTGCTTATACTTCCCAGGTTCTTGGTACTTACTTCCGAAACTTAACACAATGTCACTGAAAATGGACACTTCCCTGTAACACTCAGGCTGCCCCTTAGCTTAGGTAACCGCAAAGGATCTTTATCACGCCTTAACACGCGTTCACCTAAAGGTTTCCTCGAGATGTACTTAGACTATAGTTTTTGTATGGTTTGAAAAGGGTTGGTTGAAAGAACGACTCTCTGAAAAGGGGGAAAATTTAATTATACTTAAAGTACTAAGAAATCCTATATCTACCTAGAGTGTCTGTTCACCTTGTTACTTCTTGGTTACTTCAGCACTGGCTTCAATACCGAAAAACTTACTTCATGGTCGGCTAAACTGTCGTGGACGGTCACCCGTATACTCTTTATGTATACTTTTCATATACACTTAACCACAGACTCCAGCCACTTCACCACAACCGCCCCTTGCGCAGCTTCAGCGTAGGAGCAAAGCAAGCAATCCATTTATGTATCACCTCAATATCAAAGTTTCGCTAATTCCACTTCAAATAGTGACGTGCCTCACTGTACGCCATAGTAGAAACAAAACAAGGGGTATCGTATCTCTTGCACGCTTGCATCATCCGATCCCAATCGATATCCTGCTCGAATACATATCGCGCAGCCACAATGAATAGGTAATCACGTGATCTGCTGAGTGATACCAACGATCTTGAAGGGTTCCCTGCCATAAATCCTATAGTATGCGAACGCACCATCGTAACGATAGTGATTTCTGCTTCTCTGTCTTGACTTGAATCAGTAGTAGCCACTTAGATATCCAAATGGTCTTCATATACTCCATTCAAATACCGTAACTCTCTCCTCATAGCCGACACTTGGTCTTGATATGGCGAAATAATCAACACTGACTTTTGTACAGCCGTACCCAAACGTCGCGACTCCACCTTCAAATCCGACCGTATTTTATCCATTAACTGCAACACTATCGCCAATTCAATGACATTTCCGAGCTTGTACTCTGTGCGCTCATGTTCTTCAATCCATTCTTGAGAACTAATCCACACGACCCGTTGATTCCCCAAACTTTTTCCCACTCTACAAGGGTAACGATCCTCTGGCTGAGACCAATAAAGGGTTTCCATATTCCTCAGCTGTATTGATGCTAAGTAATCTGGTGACCTATAGGATCGATATCGAATAGTATAGGGATAAAACGTTTGCAACAGTCTCGTGATCATCGGGTGGCTCCTAAACTCTGCCGTCATTGTCCCTCCAGGGAATTCAGGGGATATATTTCTTATCGCTCGGCAATGTTCAATGGAATGTATCTACCCCCACGTAATCTTGTGGCGACGTGCATCATTATGGAATCGCTGCTTCATTCTTTCATCCATAGGGGAGTACGCAAAAAGTTGGTATGGATCTCCTACTGATATAACCACTTGTACCCACGGCCTAATGGCTTGCAGTAATGCCACTTCGGCAGTTTGCGCTCCTTCATCATTGATAATCACGTCATAACGCACATTCGAGTAATCTGGTCGCCCCAATTGAGCCAAAGTGGCAACAATCACACGTGCTCCATGTAATGTCTATCTCTCTTTCAACCTCAACCTAGGAGATATTTCCTTCCGATTCACAGACACTCCAATGCTTGCCGCTCGCGTCGTAGTATCTCCGAGAGAAACCTTCGTCGATACTTTTCAGCCTCTGACGCTAACATGGTGCCTTTTATTTCCCCAAACCGAATGATATCATGATAATCTAACTGATTTGAATCCATCAACCTTTTCAGATCTTCATCAA
The DNA here is from genome assembly GCA_026184515.1 of Peronosclerospora sorghi. Lineage (NCBI taxonomy): Eukaryota > Oomycota > Peronosporomycetes > Peronosporales > Peronosporaceae > Peronosclerospora > Peronosclerospora sorghi. The sequence goes on along the minus strand of CM047582.1, from coordinate 15,699,319 downwards.
TGTCTGCATTGGTCTCGGACACGATGGCAATCCGATATAGGGGAAAAACTGCTAGTAAGGATGGTACAACAGCCGTAATAGTAGAAGTCTTCCCACATCCGTATGGACCACGAGCCAACACTATCCCTTTCGTTTCTATTGCCGCAAGTATCACTTTCATTTGATCCCTATCCAAGCTGCGCTGAAATGATGTATATACCGCTGTTTGTTCCTCCTCAACCATTATCGATGAATTCCTCAGAGACTGAACGGTTTCTCTTTTAACCATCAGATTCAATATCTCCGGTGGTGGATATCTAGTCAGCCTGTCTACCGCTCCCCCCCCGAACCTTCGGATGTAATTCATAATGTTAGCTTTGGGCGACCATCGTAACTTATGGATGTTCTCATGAATGCGTCCTCCCAGGGCGGTGGTTAAAATAACGTGTCTGAATCCTACCGAACAGTTTATCCCCCAGACTAAAAGTTCCAATTAGTTGCCTCGTGGAACACATAATTGCCCATAGTCCCATCTTTGCAAATCTTCTGTACTCGTATCTACATATTCCGTCATATCGTTTCCGGCCACATGCAGGTATATTATCCCTCTCATTAATGGCATGAAATGCGTGGTACCACCATCATTGATGTACGTGTTCCATCGTTTGGCTAAACATTTCCCCACGCCATATGACAACACATGAAGCTTAAAGGTTGACTCAACCGTAGCCGTTGTCCATCCATTATGATCAGGGTTAGTAGCCCAAAATGCATCCAGATGTGTCACTAGTCACATCGTAAGGAGGTAATCACTTACAGACACAAAATCATCCACATACACCTCTCGATATTTTGCGTATATCCAATGTCTGCAGCTTCCTTGGTATTGAAATTGTGGTATGGTCACATCATGCTTTAGACTGCATAGGTCATCCCTGCAAGGTCCATAACCACCACCCCAGAATTCGCGCAAAAAAACCACTAGAGACTGAATCTCGTAACAATAGCGTGACAGCAAACAATACACTCCTTGCATCCTCCGGGGTGATCGATTTGATTTGTCGCCGTATACCAATTTCTCTGTGCAAGTCCAATGCTCGGATTTCATCAAGGATAGCTCCTGGGTTGATAGTGCTTTTCTCCACCTCCTGACACCAATTCCTTTCAATATCTGACATACGCGCTATCACTTGCCTTGCAGTTGAGCCAGGTTTACATATACTATACCACGCTACCTCTCGACACTGCTGTGAGAAGTCCTTCCTTAAACGTATAGCTTCGATATTCTTCTTTCCTCTGTACCACCGTCTTGACCGTCTCTGCATTCGTACCATTCATTGGAGTAAGATTGTTCAAAACTTCCCCACATATTCCATCACAGTTCTGCATTGTATTTGAAGGCAGGTCTACATCTTCCGAGACGCACTTGTGGTCCTCTTTTGGTGCACAGAGATCCTGCCTACACGACAGCTCATATTTTTTGGTGGACGGATCCTCTCCATTACCTTCTTGAAGACTCGAAATTGAATCTGCCGCGGATTCTGTTAAATCTATAGCTGTGGAGTTTTCCTGTCTTGATTCTCTATCATCATTTAGGGTGCTGTCCAATAGACCTTCTCTGAGTGTTGGCCCCGATGTTACTTCATTCACCGTTTTCCGTTGTTCGAAAAATTTCCCGGAGTTTGTACTTTCCCCTTTTGTACTGTACCTTGAATCCCCACATCTTTGCACATACTAACATCTTCAGCCGACATTCTTTGCAATTCACGCTGCGTTAGCACAACATCTGTCATATGTTCCGACTTCTCTTCCACTCCCGATGATGTGCGAATACGATTGTTCAAACCTTCCCCACACATCTCTCATGGGCATGCCCCATGCTTGCTGGCAGGTCTATATTTTCCGAGACGCACCTATTTTTCTCTTCGGGTCCGCTGGGCCCTTGTCTACACGGCAGCTCCTCTTCACTATCTTCATGAAGACTCGAATTCGGATCTTCTGTGGATTCTGTTACATCTATGGCTGTGGAGACGTCTCGTCTTGATTATCCATAACCCTTTTGGGTGCTATCAAATAGTCCCTCTCTTGGATTTGGCTCAGATGGTCGTTCATTCACTGTTTTCCGCTGTTCGAAAATTTCACCGGAGTTTTTGTTTTTTGTTTCTACCACTGTACCTTCAATCTCCACTTCTTTGGACACATTGACATCGTCAGCCGACATGCTCTGTAATTCAGATTGAGTCACCCCAACATTTGCCACACTTTTCGCTTCCCCTTCCACTGCGGATGATGGACTTATGCTCCCTGGTATCGCAGAGTCCATAACATTCTGCTCTTCATCGACGTTCAAATAACTCTCTTGTTCCAACTGAGGGCATGAACTTATAAAGGCGTGCTCGGCGTTCTGTGTTCTACACTTTAGCCGATAAAGTTTTCGTCTGATACCCTCATATGACCTCGGCGTGGTCTTGGATCCGCTCGTGTTTAATGCATCACGTAACTACTTAGCAATTAAATTCACGTCCCCTTCCCCACGTTCGATTGCCTCCTCCAATATGAGATCCTCTTGTGGGGTCCATCTCTTGCCACCTTTTCCGCTTTCACCTTGGATATCATTTCCATCTGATAGTACTCGGGATTTTACTATATTCTCCTGGCGCAAGGCTTTCATCTTTCTTTGTACAGATGTTTTGGTGCGCATTTTCTTAGCTTGTGGGAATTGCACTGGATACTGTTCCACTATGTAATCGATCTTGGCTTTTCGTTCCATTAGACTTGTCAACCACTTAAATTCTTCTTTCGTCCACTCATTATCTCGTTTTCGTTTAGATCCCAATCGCCTTAGCATAATCTAGACACTAGCCTCAGTTCTATTATCCCATCCATTTAATTGACACCGTTGGTTGTACAAGTCGCTTCCTCGGAAACTGGTTTCGTCTGATCCTCACTCTCGCATTGTGTACGTACTAACTCATCATTCTCCTTCTTGTTCCATCTAGGAACGCGTGTATGAGAAGACTTTCGTTTGGCCATAGGTTGTGGATCGGATGTACTACTAGAGGAGTCCCTTAATATGTTGGCACCATCCTCGCTGCGTTCTATTCCACTGGCTATTTCTCCTGGCGTTCTCAAGCTCAACAATGTTTGTATCGTGTCCACGTTATCCATCTTATGTCATTCCAATTCGTTCGTAATACCCACATTTTGGGCCAATCACACTCTTAGATTTACTGTCGTGGACGGTCATGTCGTGGACGGTCATGTCGTGGACAGTCACATTTTGTATACTTAACTGTCGTGGACAGTCATATTATGAACGGTCCAAAAATCCCCTTGTATACAGAAGTATACCTGTGTACTCATCCAGAACTGTCGTGGACGGTCATCCGCGTACCTATTCAAAACTGTCGTGGACGGTCATCCGCGTACTTATCCAGAACAGAACTGTCGTGGACGGTCATCCACGTACTTATCTCTGACCGCGTACTTATCCACAACTGTCGTGGGCGGTCATCCGCGTACTTATCCAGAACAGAACTGTCGTGGACGGTTATCCACGTACTTATCTATGCCCGCGTACTTATCCACAACTGTCGTGGACGGTCATCCGCGTACCTATCCAAAACTGTCATGGACGGTCATCTATCACGTGATTGGCCAAAAGGCCCCACTTAAAAGTTCTGTAATCATTTCATTCAAAGCCACGTGTGCCATACTCAGCTCCCGCAGGTGCTCCGCGCGTCCTCAAAACTCCACACTTGCACTCAGCTCTCCAACAGCTTGTCATGTATGGCTCCAGCCAGTGAGTGTCCCGCCACCCCTAGCATTTTAACATTTTCTTCTTCCCTTGATATGTATCACTTTTCTTAGTGTAACAGGTAGCTCGATAACTTCGTTACATCTCTGAGGGCAAGTTTATACCGTCGTTTCCTGCCCCCATCATACTTAAGCTCTGCCGTAACTGTTCGAGCTCTGTTGTTGTGTTTCTCTTCTGTGTCTGTCGAGGTTGTTAGGAAAATCTCACACCGCTGACATACCAACTAAGTGTTTCTTCGCGTAGCCGCCCTCGACACTCAGGTTTACCGCCCCTTTGGCTCGCTTGTTTTTTTTCTTTTTCTTCACGCTTTGTGCCTCTCCGTACAGGTTTTGCACCTTTTGGACCTCATTGGGTATCTCTTCGTACGATATTCGTCCAAGCACACGTGTTATCATATCATGTTAGTCGAGATGTACAGGTTTTTCACCTTTTGGACCGTGATAGGTATCTCTTCGCATAATATTGTCGCTGCCGCACAGGTTTTGCACCCTTAGGACCTC
>CM047582.1:15614128-15695013 GCA_026184515.1 Peronosclerospora sorghi | reverse complement strand
CGCATAATATTGTCGCTGCCGCACAGGTTTTGCACCCTTAGGACCTCATGAGGTATCTCTTCGTACGATCTTGCGTTGGTTTGTCGTTACTTAGTTGTGCTTTATGTTAGATATACAGGTTTTTCGCTTTTTGGACCATAGTAGGTATCTCTTCGTATCATCTCCACATCACATCATCAGGTCATTTAGTCCGCATGGCCTCACTTTTTATATCATTCTCATTATTTAGCTATGTCTCTCCATTCAACATAGCTAGTCACGTAATATACCCACAAATTCCAACATCTTCCAATTTTTTTCGAACATGTGTCTTTCTTTTATATTTTTGTGTGTTTGTCTCTTCTGATTCACCCTAATGCAACCAACTCGGGTCCGCATTCTACTCATCACAACCAACATGGGTCCGTGATAGGGATGTACTACATCTTCTGGGGCTCCCTTCTTGTGTCTTCTGATTTCTTGTTATCCCCTTTTTTCTTTCGTCGTATTTCCTCTTCGTTCTTCTCCTCTGCTACGGCTTCTACACTTCCTATTCAGTGATGTCCTCTTCTGCTGTCTGGGGTGCATAATGCCGATTTTCCCAAGCTCGCTACACATCAAACTCATACAAGAGTATGGTACACGAAAGATTGTCTTCGGGCTCCCACGTCATCTCATCGGCATCCTTCCACTTGATGAGGTATTATTTCACCCGACGCCCGTTTCTTGTCCGCTGTTTCACTCGAGAATCTACTATGCGCTCCACTTCCCATTCATTGTCTTTGCCCGGTTCGTACCAGGAATCATCTGGGAGTAACGCTTCATATAACTCCAATGCATCCTTAGTTTGAATCTTTTCACGGGGCCTTCTCATTTTGTTGATGTAGGGCTTCAGCCAAGCAATATGCACTAATGGAAATATTCGACTCTCAGTTGTCGGTATCACCAACCAATACACCGCGTCGTTCAGCCGTTCGTCCACCACATATGGGTCATGCCATAAGTGAGCCAACTTTCTTACCAACCCTGGCTTGACCAAATCGTGATACAGCCAGACTAACTCTCCAGGGCGGTAGGCGGTTTTTGTATTCGAGCATAACTTCGATTTAATTCTCTCATTATTACGTTGGGCTCTGTCTTTACCCACTTGCTCTCGAATGATGGCTGCCTGCGCTTGAGCTTCCGTGTGCCTTTTATTCACGGCTAATCTCCAATCCAGTGCATTAATTTCCGTGACAGACTGATCTTTCGGTGGTACCATCGCCTCCATCGTGGTTCGAGGTTCCAACCCATGTACCAAGTAGAATGGGGTTCGGTGATGTTGTAGATCCACCGAAGTGTTCAATGCAAACTCCAAAGGAGCCACATATTCATCCCAATCTCTCTACTCCGGATCCGTGATGTAACATTTGATTGCCTTGATCACTGTCTGTACAGATCGTTCCTGTTTCCCATTGGCCCGTGGACGGTAAGCTAACGTAGGTCTCTGCTTTTGTTTTAGCAATCGATTGAATCTTCTGAAAACCGAACTCATGAATATTGGGTCTCTATCATGCCTCAACATCTCTTGGGCTCCAAATCTCTTATAAACTCCCACCATATACGCACCTGCTACATCTTGCGCAGTGGTGGTGCTCATTGTAATTAAGATCACAAACCCGGAAAACAAACAGATAAAGCACAATACTGCTTCATAACCCATAGTGGTCTGCGGCAGCGGTAATGCAAAATCCATAGCAAAAATCTGAAAAGGTCTTAACGCCACAATGTTGCCGCTAGTGTGCCCCTGATATCTTTGTTCCCTTTCGTAGTGGCACAATCTTCACACGCTGCAACATAATTCTCAATATGGGCATACATACCCCTCCAATAATACTTGGACTTCAGTCGTGCGTAGACTTTTACAACCCCTTGATGTACCCCACTACCAATCTCCACATGGTAGGCATGTAACACATCTTCTTGTAATACTGTTGGTACTACCAATCGCCACACTTGACCTCCAGTCCCACTTCTTGCGTACGCGATGTAATAAAGAATATTCCTACTTTCCAGTTCATACATCGTCGCGTGTAGCGCTACTCTCTTCCATTCGCTAGCGGAATTTAGCTTGTCATCTTCCCCTTTCAGGTACGCTATAACCTTCCCACACCAATCATCATCATTCTGAGCCGATGCCATTCGCTCAAGTCTAATGTTTGGCGCCGTTTCATAAGGGTCCTCTTCTGCGCCTTCTGGACCTTGTTTCGCTCCAGCGGTACTTTCCTCTACAGGGAGCCTCTCATCTTCTATGTCCGCCCCTTGTTCCACGGTCTCACTTCCTTGATGTTGACGATGTCCTTTCTTCGGTTTACGCATGATTCGCGTGATCACAAATACTTGTGGTGACTGATATCCACCATCTTCCCAAACATTGACTTCAGTGGTATCCACTTGTGCCTCATTACTTGGATTACTTCTGGAGTCTTCGAACGATTTAGCAGTCGCCTCCGTGGGGGGGTCCTCACTCTTATCCCTTTCTGGAGGACCATCTGCATTAGCATATAACAACTCTGGCAATCGATTCAACATTTTCAGATCCGTCATTTGTTGATCACTTGTAATCTTCCCTGATCGCTGTTCTTTCATAGCGCACTGTGTAATAAAATCTGCTACTTGATTATACTTGCGTGATACATGCACTAAACTTATCGCCTCAAAAGTCTCAACCAGCGAGTGCACTCTGTTTAGCCAGACCAATAACGAAGCATGGTTACAACGTAAATCTCCATTAACTTGCCCGATCACTAATCTCGAATCCCCACACACTATTGCCCGTTTTACATGGTGTACTTGCGCAAGTTGTAATGCACCGATTATCCCATGATATTCACTGTTCACCGTGAGATTGTCCTGAATTCCATATTCCACCGCTATCACCTCCCAAGTGGGTAATTCCCATATTATCATACCAAAAGTGCCCTTAGGCTCATGCTTCATCCGTACTGCACCATCAAACGACAAGACATATCAAGTGCTTTGGCGACGCAACCTGGTATTGGTCTAATAATTGGCGTTCCCTTCAGTGTCTTTAGTGAGGCAATATCTTCTAGTACTGCATTCATCTTCTCTATAGGCACTATCGATGTGGCCAATAATGCAGGTAAGCCAACACCTTCATGGTCCACTCTTATGATCTCCAACGACCATGGGGATAACATTACCGCCCATTGAACTCCTCTTCCAGTTAAACTCTTAGACGTAAATAGCCATCGCATCGTAGAGTACCTTGCGTATACTGTTATATGTTGCCCAAATATAATATGGCTAGCGTCATGCAACCTCTTCAGCAAAGTCAGCACCTCCTGTTCTGCTCCTGTATATCGGGTCTCCGTATCTTTGAAAACTTTACTGAAATATCTTACTGGATGCAAAATCCCATCGTGCTCTTGACATAGTGTAGCTCCGAACGCCCACGTATTGGTGTATAAAATTATACTTAGTGGTTTCGCTCGCTCGATATGTCGTAACAATGGCGCATGAATAAGCCGTGCCTTCAATAATTCAAAATAATTTTCAGCATGAACCAATTGAGTCCCGTCCCTTAACTGCAGATCCGTTAATTCATACAGTGAAGCCGCTATCGTCGCGAAATTGTCGATAAACCTTAGATAATATATCAGGCTACCAGTGGATTTCTGAACCCCCTTTAACGTCCGTGGAAATGCCATCTTTCTAATTGAGTCTAAATTGCGCGGGGACGCTTCGATTCCCTTTGAAGATATACGATGACTCAGAAACTCTACACTGTGCACTCTTGGGTAAGCTTATGGTGATTCTCCAATATTTGAACGACTCCAAAAGGTTCTTAAGCATCAAACATAGCGTATACCAGCTATTCGCACCAAACGTAATATCATCAATGTATGAACGCCTCCCAATGACAGGTAGCTCCTCAGTATCTACCACTTGGACACTATGAAACACATCTTGTGATAGGGGTACGTCTGTCTCCAAGACATATGTAGCATTATCATCGATATCCATGGCGGTGTAATCGTTCATGATCTTACACATCACTCCCATCTGTTGTGAGCGTCGGACCATTGTCCATAAGGCATTATCAACTATACGCTGATATACCTGTGGCGCATTCTTTAACCCTTGCGGCATTCGAAGCAATTCAAAATGTCCTAGCGGACAAATGAAGGCAGTAATCAACCGAGCCCTTTTCGTCATGGGTATAGCCCAATATCTACTCGCGTTATCCATTTAACACAGCCACTTAACCCCTTCAAAGTTATCCAACAAATCATCTATCAGAGGTATCGCATACACCATCAGTCTTGTCTTTTGGTTCACAGCTCGGTAATCAATGCACAATCGTATGTCTGTTTTATTTTTCTTTAACACGACCACGATTGGTGATGCCCAAGCTGACTCCGAGTACTTAATTAATACTGCTTGTAATAAACCTCGTATTAACTCGTACAACTTTGGTAAGAGGTGGGCTGGTACCTTGCGTGATTTCTGAGCTATAGGCAAATTGTCTCCAACATCCACATCACATACCACACCTTTGGCCGGTGGCGGTAACGCATTACCAGAGATTATGAATCATCAGCATATTCATATAATAATGACCGTAACTGGTCTTCTTGCTCCTTGGTGGTGATCCCTGGCTCTCCTACATCCGCTTGAGCCATATCAGGTGACGTTATCGGACCTTGTTCCACTTCAGGTATAAGCGCCAACTGTTCCTCCATAGCTTCAGCCGACATCTCCACCCCTTCATGTAGGTAGACCTCCTTCTCCAATTTCGTCTGATCTACCTTCAATGGGTCTATAGCATCCATCACATATACAGCGGGGGGATAATCCCCAACCGTCCGTACTGCATGTACACTAGTCCAATTAATCGTCATACCAGCACTCCCCATAACTCGCTCATATACTTGCGTGTAGTCTTCCGAGAGTAGATCTTCTTGGGTCAGTAACGTTAGCGGATTTTCGTTTGGAATCTGACAACTTTGGTCTTTCATATTCAGAATTACCCCCGCTTTCACCAAGAAATCTGTTCCAAGTATCGCTAAAGTCTGCGACTCAAGTTTTCCACCCAAGTTGCTGCCTGGAGAATTCCGCGGATACTGGAAGTATAACGCGCCTGATAAATGGTTCAAGCAGGCGAAAGACTGTGGCAAGATTAATAACCAGAAAGCGACAATGTTGTTCGACTCTGGAGCTGAAGTATCGATAATCGACTCCGCCTTTGCTCGTAAGGTCGGATGTCGTATAGACGATACCCAGAGACAAGAATGCGTCGGGATCGGTGAAAACTCTTATATGACCGAAGGAATAACGCGTGTGAAAATTACTTTGTCGGGATCGCTGGTCTACTTTTTCAGCGCTTGGGTTGGCAAGTTGGCTGGTCAGGACGCTTTACTAGATATGGATTTCATGGTAACAGCTGGTATTAGCCTGGAACTGTCACATGGAGTGCTTACGCTTCTGGATGAGGTCCAGGTCCAGTTGGCTGGTCGAAGACCTCTGTATGGTTCGTATACCGATCTGGTCGGTGGGACCAAGACCTCACTATCCCAGTCGGTCGGTCTGCCGATACCCCGGTCGAGAAAGGTTTTCGTTCGAGGAAGTTATGGTTGACCAGGGGCGATCGGTGGGTCCCGACCTTCGTAAAGAGTACTGGTCGACGTGATTTTGTCCGTGTTACCAATATCGGTGACAAGCCGCTGACACTGGACAATAACACTATTGTCGGTATGTGGTTAGCAGAAAGGAAGGTACCAAGGAAGATGGGGTTCGTCTCGATTGGATAGAGGCGGTATGTCGAGTGGCAAAACCTGGCGTACCAATCGACCACCGATCTTATCAGCGATGATGGGTCGGTGGAAGAGGATATCTCACCTTTAGGGGAAAGACCAAGTTATGTCACCCCAAAAAAGATGTTGGTCCGAAGAAAGGCGCCGCAGTCACCAGGAACGGTGGACCATCAAGTAGACGAGCCAAGGTTAGTCAACGTGGTGTCAGCACAAGACCAGGCGACAGCGGAGCAAGAAACGGAAAAAGGGGAACATGAAATTGCTAGGTCGGACCATTACGGTATTCCTAATCAGACCGATATCAGTGAAGGACATCCCGTCGATCAAGACCAGGGGCGTTCAGCCGGTCCAGATGGTCTAGGTGATATCGCCCCAGAAGATGAACAAGTCGGTATATATGAAGGCGGGGAACAGTACATTCAGGAGCTGGAAAGCCAAATGGCAGTCCTCCCTGAAGTGTCTGCCGACTCGCCCGAAGTTACAATGGATGATTTACAAGTGGGTGATCAAGACCTTAACAGTCCAGACCAGATCGAGCAGTTGAAGAATATCATATGGAAGAAAAGACATCTGCTTATCGGAAAGGGCAACGCCTTACCACATGCAGTCCGTGGTGCTATTTGCGATATTGACGTTGGAGATGCCAAGCCGATTGCCCAGCGATGTCGACGCGTGGCGCCACAGTACCGTGAAAAGCTTTCTGATCTCATTAAAGGACTGTTGGTCACCAAGATTATTAGACCGTCGACCTCGCCATGGGCCTCGCCGATCGTAATTGTTATCAAGAAGAACGGCGTTGACATTAGACTGTGCATCGACTGTCGGCTGGTAAATCGGTTGACTAAACTCATGGTGTACCCGATGCCGCTGATTAATGATCTGTTGGAAGACCTCGACAAGACGTTGTGGTATTGTTCGCTAGATATGGCAAGTGGATTTTGGGTGGTCTCGATGAATGATCGAGCCCGTGAGATTTTCGCATTTGTGACGCCGTTTGGTCTTTTCGAGTGGAATCGTATGCCGTTCGGTCTGAAGAACGCGCCCCAGATCTATCAAAGGCTGATAGACAACGCATTGTACGGACACTTCAAGATCAAGACCGATCGGGACCCTGTTGAAAATTATGATGTGCTTAGAGAGGGTGAACCCGATCGGGAAAGAGGACCGTCCGTTCTAGGGAGGCGGTCGTACATCGACGACATTCTGATACCTGCCTCGTCATGGAACGATCTGTGCGAGAAGGTCGAACGATTGTTAGAGACATGCGACCGATGGAACCTGTCTATCAGTGCCGTGAAAAGTTTTTGGGGTATGTCCAAGGTCGCCTATTTAGGCCAAATGGTCTCGAACAATGGTCTAGAGGCTAATCCCAAGGACCTGGATTCGCTGAGTAACCTCCCATTCCCCAGATCTCTGAAGGCAATGCAGTCCTTCCTGGGAAGCTTGAATTATGGTAGTCGATTCATTGAAGACTTTGCTATCTACGCGGCTGTGCTGTATGAGCTCCGGGAAGTGGACTACCATGTGTTGCGCGAAGAATACCGGGCAACTTTACATGGGGCGCCGACTCTGGTCTTGCTGCAGATTGTCCGCAAGTGGAGGCCGAAGACCATATGAAGCGTGCAAAGTTTGCTTTTGGTATGTTAAAGGCTAAGATGGTGACGGCACCAATTTTGAAGCATTTCGATCCCGAAAAGGTCCCGAACATTATTGTATATGCTAGTCAGTGGGCCATTTCGGCCACTCTAGTACAAGATCAGGATGTTGTGTACCATCCGGTCACGTTCACGAGCAGAACGCTGAAGCCAAATGAAGTGAACTATGGAATTGTCGAGAAAGAAGTTCTGGCGTTGCTACGAATTCTGGATGTGTGTTACAACCTGCTGGTCGGCCGACCTATAAAGGTCCTGTCAAGGCGGTCTACTTTGGCCTGGCTATTATCAGCCAATGGGATGGACGGACGTCTAGGCAGATGGTCGGCGGTCTTGTCGCAGTGGACCCTCGAGGCCGTTAAGTGCACCAGGGGCGCGGAAGAGATATTGGGCACATTAGCTGCCAGTATCACCCCTCGGTCTGAAGTGGACGAGGCATTGATAGCGATTTCCCCGAGGAAGCAACCTCGGCAGTCAGTTTCGAGACCACCACCGACCGTCGGCCATGATGAAGAGCTCTTGGTCTTAAGTTTTGACGGATCAGCAAGCGTGAAGAAGAAGGTCGGCGCCTATAGTGCCATATTGTGGAAGTTGACACAATGGTCTATAGTTGCAGCCGCTGCCGATTTCACGCCGGATATTACTGTTAGCGAGGCAGAGTACCGAGGTCTACTTCTATGTCTGGACCTGCTGTCGTCGCAAGAGAAGGGGCGAGTCATCATATGTGGTGACTCCAACCTAGTGATCAGGCAGATCATCGGAGAGATCGACTGCAAGACTCCACGACTAAGGACGCTAAATGATCGAGTAATGAAGGCATTGAAGGACCACCCCAACCACGAGCTATTGCACGCGAAACGGGACTGGAACAGAAGCGCCTACTACCTCACGACCAAGGCCATGCAAGACCAGACCGGGGATACGATCACCGAGAAGGCCGTTCTGGATGAATTGGTGAATATAAACAGGCTCCCAGAGGTGATCGGACCCAAGAACGCTCCAGTCCAGGTGCATGTGATGGTCGCGACTAGATCGAAAGCTCAGAAGTCTCGCTGACCGTTTCCGAAGGAAAGTTTGAACGAATATGCAGTGCAACAGTTAAGGATGGAACGGATCCTCAAGGCGCAGGACGAAGAAGAATGGATTATGAACCTGAAGACCTACCTGCGTGTGAACTGTCCAAGTTGACATACGATCAAGCGAAAGAGTGCATCAAGATCGCGGATAGATACGAAGTGGATGATAATGGATTATTGTATTACTGCCGCGATGCCGACCAAGACAGTTCAGACCGGGACTGACTGGCGAAATTAGTGATCCCCGAGTTGCTGCAGCCGGATGTCCTTCATCACTATCACGTGAGTCTAGAAGGGGGACATCAGGGCATAGGCAGGACCTATTACAAGATCAGGTCCCACTTCCACTGGAGAGGTCTTTTCTGCAGTGTGCAGAAATATGTGGGCTGTTGCACGGATTGCGAGACCGGAAAGGGTAGACCGGTAATCAAGGGGCGATCGACCGGAAATATCGAAGCTACCTACCCTTTACAGGTCATAGCGATGGACCACATACCGTCACTGCCTAGATCGACGCGCGGCAACACTGAGATGCTGATCTGGGTAGACCTGTTCACTGGTCTAGTTATTGCGAAGGCAAGTGCATCTCGGTCTGCGGAGCAGATCGCCCAGAGCTACGAAGAATGTGTGTTCCGAAGATTTGGCGCCAGCGAGGTCATCAGGCACGATCGGGAACCCGTTTTTATGGCCGAGGTGTTCCGGTCGTTCAATAACATGCTGAGCCAGAAACAGATTGCGACGATGGCATATCGTCCGCAAGCAAATGGATCGGTGGAACGCATGGTGCAGACCATAACGAGGGCGATCAAGATGTACGTTGCTGACCCAGACCAGCGAGATTGGGACGAGTATGCAGAAAGGTGGTGTTTGCACTCAACTCGTCGACCGATCGGGTCCGAGGAGAAACGATTTTTTATATGGCATATGGATGGGACCCTCGGTCGACACTGTAAGCTGCGATACCTATCGGTTGCACCCGGACCCGCGATCGCGATGCTCGACGCTGGCGCATGCAGGTCCAGAAACACTACCAGCATGAAAAATAAGTCGTCAACGAAAAGCTGCGTCAGGCCACACAAGACCGGGCAGACCAGACCAATGAACAGGTCCGACCCCACGGTATAGAACCAGGGGAGAGGGTATGGCTATACCTAGACCGAGTGAAAGAGGGCTATGTGAAGAAGCTGGCTCACATGTGGCACGGCCCTTTCCGTGTTGCCGAGCTGATCGGTGAGCACGCTTCCCGTCTAGTAACAACTGGTACAGATTACAAGGTCTTCCCGATCGTGCATGTGTCCAAGTTGAAGCTGGTCCGAGAATTTCCTGATCGACCCAAAACTCCCTGTCTGTTAGACGAAGAAAAAAGATTTGATTTCGATGAAGCGTTACTGCTGGAGGACAGTTGGGAACGACCATTAGAGCAAGACGAGTTTGAAGTGGAGAAGGTCTTAGATGTTCGGTCGACCAAGAAGAACAGGTTCGGTCGGACTCACCGAGAGTACCTGGTACGATGGAAGGACCATGATGAATCAACTTGGGTCGACGAGCTCGATTTGAATTGTGGGGCTCTTCTACGAGAGTTCGAACGAGAGCTAGTCAGTCGTAATCGCTTCGCAGTGATGCAGACTCATGAAGACCAAGACCAAGACACGCAGTAGCATCGGTCGGTCTAGACCGGTGTAAAGATGTGGAAGGTACGGAGTTGATGTGAAATTGTGATGAACTGTGACGAATTAGAGTAGCGGAATGACGAATGTGATGACTATTTTTCGTGATGGGGGTGGAATTGTTTACGATAACGTGTTCGGTGCAACTATGGAGAGAGTGGTAAAATTAGTTCAAGTGATTTGACGATCGGACATATGAAAAAGAAATGATGACATGTATTACGAGTTATCTGGTCGACTACCTGCGACTTCACTTGCTATCGCCCCACAGACGGCCGATGACCATCGACGGATGATTTTCCACTTGATCTTGAAACTGGTTACGCCAGGGGTCCTTCCGGTCAAGCTGGACCAAAGCATCCTTGAGGTCCGCGACCGGCTCAGCGCAATCAAGACCGGGGTACCATATGCCGTCGTCGACCAGCAGTCTGGTCTTCTCAACGCGACGCCTCGGCATATGGAGGAACACCGTGTACAAGAATAAGTCGACGTCACACTCGCGGGCTCGCATCCCATCCAAAATGTACTGGCACAGGGACTGGCAAGCCTCGCCCGCCCGAATTCGACGTTGCTTGCGCTTGCTCTGGAACGTCGCCAGGCCCGGATCTTGTCGCACCCGGTCGGGGGGAAGCATCAAGTAGTGGGACGCTTCCCAAATTGCTTGGCCGTGGATCTTGTTGAAATTCTTCACCCGGCCTAGCAAAGTGCCGATCCACGGAGCCAAGTGGAACATAAGTCCTATCTTGGGGTGTTCGAAAATTTTCCATGGTTCATCGCCGTATAGGCGGGAGATCTGCGCCGACGTAATCAAGTCCGCCCTCCATGCAGACTCGGCAGGGGTTTTCTTGGCCGGTGGAAAAAGCCACGGGTCCGGGCGGGAGAAAGACCGGGCCAGAAGCTGCTTGGTCAGGGTAGACCGGCGCAAACAGCCGATTTGCCCCGACGACCACGGCAAAGTGATTTCAAACCTCCGCGGCGGAAGGGAGCTGGTGTCAACCGCCATGTTCTTCAGTAGAGCGTACTTGTGAAGCTCGGATGTCCCGGGGAGAACCGAAGGCGCCGGATTCGCTGATGTTGATACTGGTGTGGCGTCACTTGGCAAACCGGTCTTCTGTTCTGACCTCAATGTTGACGCCACTTGGATTAAACGTTCACGTAAATTCGTTCGTGACATGGACTGGATGGAGACCATAAACTCGGAATCGCAGGACCCTTCGCTGGAGTCCTCCTCGGACGAGACCCCTGTGTGCTTGGTGTGATTTGCAGTACGGCGCGAGGGCGCTCGACTTTCCGAGGGGCTGTAGGTTTCGTCCGTGTCCGAGTCCGAGTCCATAAGAAGCGCCTGTGTCTTGGCTCGCTTATGAGGCACTGCACGCTTCCCCTCGAGTCTGGGTCCGCGCGCAGTGCCCCGCTCCCTCGAGCTACCCGGCGCGTCCGCGTGCTTCTTCGATTTTTGTGCAATTTAGGGCTGCTGAATATCAGCCAATGAACGATGTTGGTATTGGTCCTGCTGCAAGCGGTCTTGGTCTTGCTCCGAGGCGACTAAGGTTGCCGACGCAGACCAATCTATGCTGGAGGAAGCAGCCGAACACGGATGCAGCAAGTTCATCAAGCGCTGGCGGCACTGGTATAGTGCCACCTGACGACGACCCGACTCTAGCGTCCAAGCGTCTGAATTGTCTTGATAAGACCGGACCTTCCCGGTCTGGTCTTGAATTGAAATCTGAAGCTCGGCAATGCGTCGCGCGAAGTCGTCGCCTTGCATGCGCAGTGAGGTCGCGTCAAACTGTCCGTCCAGCTGCTGCCGGCGAACAAGTGCAAGTTGATCCCGGAGATGGGACTGATGAGCCTCTAGACGGGACAGCTCATGACGCGCGCTTACCAGCTCCTCTAAAATTGGTCGAAGCTGGTCAACATGATCTTCGGACTGCTTATCGGCATCAAGCAAGGCACCTATTTCCTTGACGACGCTGGGAGGAATGAGAGCTGAAGACAAACGAGGGCCAAGACAAGTAGAAGACGAAGACCAAAGATGCGCACCTCGTGTTGCCTGGTGGGCCACCTGGGTCCTGAGACGCATGTTTTCTGCGAGCATATCCTGCATCCGTGTGTCGGCTTCAGTCTGACACCCTTCCGATGTTTGAAGTGCAAGAGAGTTACGTGGGCTGTCAGACCGAGCCGACCGGACAGGCGAAGCAAGGTGGGGCTACTCGGCGCATAGAGTTTCTGCAAGAACAACAAGAACAAGCGTCAAAGGGAAGCATAGAAGATCAAGTGCAGTAAAGGCAGTACCTGACGCAGGTGTCGAAGATGTTTGATCCATGGGGAAGAAGTGTGAGTGAACAAGGTCCAGTTGGTCGAGTGATGGGTGAGTCAGACCGTTATCGTTGTGCGATACGGTCGGAATCAGGGGCGGCTGTGGTGAAGTGTAGCACAAATTTGGTCAATTTTGGTGAAGGCAGTTGGTCGAGTTTCCGATTGGTCTAAACAAGGGGGGATTTTTAGCCTATCAGATTCAAGGAGTATCAAGAACGCAGGTCTTGGGTGAGTCACCTGACATTCGGTATTTTACATAATTTTGTGTGGGTACATTAGGGACCATAGGGAGGTAGTATAATTGGTTAGTTGCGGATTTTCCAAGTAAGAGTCTTTTGGTTGCGGATTTTCCAAGTAAAAGTCTTTTGGTCTAGGAATAAGTGGCAAAAACCTCTTCTGGTCTTGGTCTACACCGCAGCAAGGGGTCGCCGTTATTCTTTTCACGTACACTAGTCGCCTCCGCCCGCCGCGGAGTGTTTGGGGGAAGAGGGTTGAATTATCCCCTCTTGCCTATTATACCCGGTCTGGACGCGCTGCACGCGCACTTTGGCCACCGGAAGTCCCTCGACGGGAGTACGATCTGGCGATCTCGACACTTTGACTCAAGTACGTTTGGAACGTGCTATTCACTGGATTGGTCTTTACGTGGAGATATCGTTTGTGGAGTTTCACGGGCATATTGGGTCTTTACGTGGACATATTGGCTTATTGTAACATTGGTTAGAGTTTAGATCGGTTTTGGTCTTCTCTCATATTGGTCAGGGGCTAGACCGGTTGATTGGTCTACCCTCTATTATTTCGTATTGGTCAGGTCTAGATCGTTTGGACGATCGACCTATTGGAATTTATCTTTTGGAAGTGTTTCTGGTCTGTACGTACCTGGGGTGAAGAGTTCCGCCCTAGGTACACCTAGCCCGCACGGTCTCATATTCAAGACCAAATCAAATCGATCTGCGATCCCGATCCACCGAGTGTGTAATTAGCCCACTCCAATGGGTACACAAGGTGAGATGGTCTTAATGGATCGGACCAAGTGTCTCTGGATGATGACCGGTCGTCTGCCAGCAGCGGACGATCGGACCAGATTTCGAATGGAGGTCCGCGGGGTACCCCCCCCGTAAGGTGAAAGGCTGGGCACGATGGTGGTGGTCAGGTTGTAGATACAAATGTATTCGATTTCGAACTTGACTCCACCACACCTGCACCCTCAATCCCTGTACCACACACACACGTGGCGTCAACTGAACCCTCGGATTCACTAATCCGTTCACGTAAAAACGGGGTAAACCCCGTAGATGCATGGACCGAATTGTTTAAAGCAAATTCGGCCATCGGAAGCATCTCACTCCAAATCTTTGGAGAATCCGGACATAAACTCCGGAGAATATCCTCCCCAACGCGATTAACGCGTTCCGTTTGCCCGTCCGTCTGCGGATGATACGCAGTGGACATGAGGAGCTTGGTGCCCAGCACCCTAAACAACGCTCCCCAAAATTGTCCCGTAAAACGGGGATCCCGATCCGTCACAACGGAATCGGGTAGACCATGCTGTAAAAAGACACGGTCTAGGAACATTTTCGCTGTTCCTTGTCCACCAATGGACTCTGGCACCGCCGCCAGGTGAGCCATCTTGCTCAAACGGTCTACAAAGACCAAAATGCCGGTGTTCCCGGCCTTATCCTTCGGAAAACCGAAGATGAAATCCATACTAATGGATTTTCAACATTCCGTTGGAACGGGTAAGCTCGCCAAAGGCGCCGCTGAATCTGCAAAGTGTTTGACCCTCTGACACGTCTCACAGGTGCGTATATACGCACCGACCCACTTATACATTTTGGACCACCAATACAAAGCGCTTAAAGCGCTGTAGGTCTTATCCCGACCTAAATGACCCCCGGTGGGGGCGTCATGTGCCTCAAAGAGGACTCTAAACTTCAGTTCCTCATCATGAGGAACTACCACCCGCGGAGTGTCCTCCGCGCTCGTGATATAAAATAGCTGACCGTCACAGTACCTGTAACGGTGTAAACGAGCTTTAGCTCGACTTGACAGGGTTGGCTCAGACGAGCCAAGTCCCTTTCCACCTAACGCGCTGATAAGCGCCGTATATTGAGGGTCTTTCTCATACGCCTGGCGTATGAGATATACCACAGACGAGGTGACGAATGTCGCGTGAGCGAGCTCGTAATCAGGACGACGCGACAACGCGTCTGCAAGTACATTCTGTTTACCAGGTTTGTACTTTACCTCAAAATTGTAACCCGCAAAGAAGGAGAGCCAACTGGTCATCCTTTGGGAAAGATGAGGCAACTTTGTCGCTGTCCGTAAGGACGCGTGGTCAGTATAAACCACAAACGGCTTTGAGCCGAGTAGATGAACCCTAAAATTTACAAGGGCATACTCCATAGAAAGTAGCTCCTTATCATGAACGGGATAATTCTGTTCTGCAGCTTTAAGCTGCCTCGACTCAAACGCAATCATGCATTCCCGTCCCGCGTCGTCTGCTTGTAACAAAGCACATCCGATTGCGAAATCGGAGGCGTCGCAGACGACGCTAAAAGGTTTCCCAAAGTCTGGGAGAGAAAGAACTGGGGCTTTTAACAAGCTCCCCTTAACCGCTTCAAAAGAGTTTTGGTGTTTGGTTTCCCAACACCAATCAATATCCTTCTTAAGAAGGTCCGTCAATGGCTTCGCCATTTCAGCGTAGTTCTCGCTGTACTTGTGGAGATAATTGGCTAATCCAAACCACTTCCGAAAATCTCTAAGATTTACAGGCGAAGGACACTCCACAATGGCTTTCACCTTCGCGGGATCCGCCCGCACTCCATCCTTACCGACGAAGCATCCGAGGAAAGGAATTTCCTCAGCACCAAAAGATACATTTGGATGCGTTCGCATACAACTTATGCTCCCACATTCATTAGAGCACCGCTCGAAGGTGTATCAGGTGCGTCTGAACATCAGACGAGTCGCCTTCCGCACGACTATGAACGAATATATCGTCGAAGTACGTCTGAGCGTACTTTCTATGAGGGCTGAAGAGTTGAGTCACCAAGAGATTAAAAGTCGCTGGTGCATTCGAAAGCCCTTGTGGCATAACAAGCCACTCCCACAGCATGCCACTAGGCGTGCTAACCGCTGTCAGCGGAATATCGTACGCTCGCATGAGCACCTGATAATACCCGTCCACCAGATCTAAGGCACTGTACACCGTACAGCCCGCCATATTGTTCTGGAGGACATCCTTCCGAGGAATCGGAGTCTGCATGGGTACAGTAGCTTCATTCAGCTTGTTTTACGCATGCACAATGCGCCACTTTCCGTTCGGTTTACGGACACAAAAAGTGGGAGATGAATGGGGAGACTTGCTCTTCCGTACCATCCCTGCCTCTTCTTTCCCCTTGAAGAATGCGTCGATGACGTCGTATTGTTCCTTGGGGAGAGGCTACTGCCTATTGACGCAGTATTTGGTTCCAGGAACCAAATCAATTTCATGTCGGACTCCCCGATCCGGTGGTAACCCCCATCGGCCGGTTTTCACTAATGCCATCTCCAAATTCCTTTAGTAAGGAATGGTAAGGGTCCTCAGGATCCGCAAGGATCTTGAGACCCTTTCGGGCATTTAATGCCTGTTTGGTTTGCACTAAAACTGACTCGTCCATCGTGGATGGGGAGTTCAACTCCTCTTCCTGACGCAATACGACAACCTCGTCGATTTCATCTTCTTTCAAAGCAGTTTCAAACTCGTTGAAGGACATCTCCTCCAACGACAACAGTTCGCCTACCCCTGGCAATCGTTCAAGGCTTATGCCTTCTGTGACAACACCTGTCACACTATTCAGCATCCTATAGGACTGGTGACTACTGGCCTCGAGACTCATCCCGGGACCCAGATGGGGGGAGTCAATTGCCCCATCTATTGGAAGCGCATCGCGCCTATCCACAGAGGTCTCTACCTCTACCACCGGTGACTCGCCGGTCTCACCTACAACGGCTTGGTCGGAATCATTTCCGACGTGCGAAAAAGACGAACTACGGGTTTCTACAGGGGTCTCTACCCTACCACTTGAGTCGCAACTTGTTCGCCGAACACGGCGTGGTCGGAATCAGTTCCGACCTTCAGAAGAGACGAACTTCGGGTATATTCTCTAAGCGACTCGCGCTTAACCTTAGAGGAATTCACCTCTACCATTGGCGACTCACCAGTCTCGCCTATATCGGCGCGGGGATCAACCGCCGAATCCCCCTCTTCAAGGAACTCTTCCTTGACCTCATTGGGCTGATCATCTCAGACATCCCAATCTCTGGCATCTCACGCCAGTATCGCTTTTGCAATCGAGCAAAGGTGGGTTCATGACTCGCCAATGCTTCACCCGATCGCGGGTGCGCTGAGCCAATGGACTTAGACTTCCAGTCTATCCATGGCTCGTGGCGTTCCAGACACTTCATGCCCAGAATGAGGTCATACCTCGAGTCCAAATCCAGTCTAAGCTGTCTAAGTCTGCAAACTTCGGCTTAAGGTCAATCGAGACCTTGGGTACAGAAACCTGTGCGCCCGTCGCTAGACGGACCGTGACAACATCACGAGAACGTGCCTCTAGAGCCTCGGCATACAGCCGACGCTTCTCAACAGAAGCTCGTCTGACATAATTGTCAAAAATTCCAGAGTCTATCAAGACTCTCCAAGGCTTATCAAAGGCTTTTACGTCATCAAGGACGACCAGAAAACCTGGCTGGTACACCAACTCGGTGCTAGAAAGCACCGTCTTCCTCGGGGCTTTGTGCTGTCGTCCCCTACCCTGGGGCTTAACAGCACTGAGGGATCCCCCAGTAGGGCGCCCCGCACCTACTGGGAGCGGTCGTTTACCGACGGCTTGGGCAAGGTTTTTTCCCCACCCTTGGCCCATTATAGCGAGTGTCTCGCTGGGGATTTTTTGGACATCTGTTTCGCAGATGATCCGTGCTTCACCCCACAGGAAGCATCTTAGCGGCCCATGCCGCTGCAACATTGCAAGGAGCTCCGCTGCGAAGCTCTGCGGAAAGGAGTCTGAGTGACTCCTAGCGGGAGGTTTCTCCTCCGCCTCGACCTGACTCAGGTCCATGGGTTCGGGACCCACCTTAGAGGAACGAAAGTTCCTTTCAGCGTTAAACGCCATCTTAAACGCCTCCTCGAGGGATTGGGGTCGGCATCGGAACAGATTCCGAACGTGCTGGACCTTCTTTCAGGCCTCCCATGAACACGGGAATGGACACATCGTCCGAGTACGCTTTCGCGTACATCCCTGCCAACAGGGTCTTCAGTTCTTGGACATATGTCTCCAAGTCCCTAGTGCCCTGACGGCACCTCAAAAACGCCAGCTGATTCTGGAAAACCAGATCAGGCGTGGCGTACATGTCCATAAGCTTCTGATTAAGGACTCCCAGGTTGGGAACACGCTCGTGACCGAATCCGGACTCGTAAACGCCCATGTACGGGCTTTGCCCGTAAGATGGGTCAGTGCAAGTCCCACTTGCAAGTGATCGGCAATCACATTCGCTGTGGCGAAGGCCGTTTCGACCTCTCGCAGCCACACATAAAGGTTGTCACCTTTTTCACCGGTGAACTCCTTTATATTAAAGGATAATGGGGGACGCACCCCGTGGAACGACCTCCAACTAAACTCGCCTCATGGGCGATGAGGGCAGTGACCCTTGCCTTCACGGCCTCAAGGCCCTGCTCCACTAGGAGCTGCATGCCTTCGTCACCCAGTAAGTATAACAGCCTGTTAAAAGCTTCCTGCTGGGCTAGGGATAACCTATCCCAATCGTCCTGATTCATCCCTTGAAGAGGATGCCGTAGCCTACCAACACAGGTGTTGGATTGACTACAAGTGCTACCAGATGTAGCCGGTGCGTACACGTACGGTGCGGCTAGCGCACAGAGGAAGTCTTTCCTTTAAGCGGCGTTCGCCGCTACTTAGCCGATACGCCCTTTAAAAGGGCTTAGTAAGAGAGAACTCTCTTACTCGGGGCCAAGATTCCCACTTTGCTTTACTATTAGCTTTCGCTAATGCCTTAACACAAGGCTCCTTTACTAAGGGGAGTAGCTAATGGGAGAACTCCCCTTACGCTACTCCACTCACTACACGCGCGACCGGTCGTGGTCGAGCGTTTGTAGTCGGCTGACTGAAATGTAAACTGAATGTATATTTAATATATAATAAGCCAAAATTAATTTAAACTAATGTAAACTATATGTAATACTAAGTAGAACTTACTAAATTCGTACCTAGCTAAAATGTAGTGTACACCACCTGTGTACTAACACGTGGCTGGCTGCCACCACCTCCACCAAGAGATCCTGCCCTGATTGGTTAAAATAACCAATGGTCCAAAACCTTTCGGACCGGTCAATACTGACCCCAACCGTAGTGTACTCACGTACACCACATATTAAATGTAACCCGAATGTAACCCTGTTACAGTAAAGGTAGTGCTCAGTACAAGTCCTTTTGAGACTATTCTACGAAGAAAACCAATGACCGCTTGGTGATGTGAAATGTCCATCTTGAAAGCGCTATACATTTGGTCTAGGACGGAACACAAATAGGGGGACATCGGCCACCACGTTCCAATGTTCGAACGAGAATATTCGGCGGCTGCCTTCCAAACCTTCCCCAATTTGTTAACTTTTAGGCGTTCCGTCCACGCAAAACCAGATGAAATTTGAGCGATATCAATCGCTTCCATAAAGAGACATGCCCATTGTTTAGAGCCAGCACCAAGTCCCAGGTACATTTCGCACCCGAGAACTTTTCGATACCCAGCTCGGGAATCATGGTGCACCGGCCTGATTAAAACCTAGAATGTGCGCGTTTTGGCCAGTGCATTGATGCCGCCTATGTTAAGAATAGCACCTTGGGCATTCGGTGGGAGCCTTGCCACATTACTACACGACACCCCACCAATCTCTATTCTTCAGTCCCCGTTTAAATCGTTCTAGGTCATCTCCTGACCAACGGACCGTAAGTTTTCTAAGTTTCCCGGAACACACTTTTCCGGAAAGCTACTGGGGAAAATCTTTCCTCGTCACGGGATCTGTGCTTGCGACCAATATACGGCCTTGAGTTCGTTCGAAAGACACAACCGTGTCTGGAATTCTTTTAGTCTGTCTTGAATAGCCTTCAGGACCACACCTTCTTCCACTTCACAGTCACCACTACGATTTTTCTTTGTATTCATCGATTTTGAAACCACAAAAATCAAAGTGAAACACAAATCAATCGAAGAAGTAAAACTACTAGCCCTCCAAAGTGAACGGACTTCCACGATCTCCAAGCGTAACCGTAAACGAGAAAAACCCACTCGTGAAACCACAAATTTAACGAAAAAAGACTTATTATCGCTCCTATTCCCTTCGGCCCATAACCTGTGGAACAGAATAGGTTCAGCACAGTTTTACACTATCTGACCTGACACTTTTGATCAGGTTGTATGTGCGTATGTGGGCGCATGCCGTTCGCTGAACAACCGATGGTAGAGGTGATGACGTAAGACCGAAGGTAAATATTATAGAAATAAGAAAAACTTCTATGTCTTAAACTCACCAATAATTTTAAACTTGAAATCTCGGCATATGTATCCATATGCATTTATAGGCAATCCGTTTCCATACCTTTAAGTTTACATTTCATCCAGCCTTCCAACACGGCTACATGTAAAGTCAACATAGAGGAGGAAGGAAGCATCGATGGGTGGATATCAGGTGCGATGTCACCACCGCAATCATCTGACCTCAATTTTCTCGACTTGGTTTTTTTTCATGTATTCAAACGCTTCAATATCTTTGGCAGGCGGTCTCATTTTTGCCGTTAAAAAGAGCAATGAAAAATTCAAGAGCTTAAGTGGCAAAAGTTAGACTAGTGTTTTGGAACTATGTAGTACATCTTTAAAAAATGGAGAAGGAAACGATGTTACGCTTCCATTCCGTATAGTAGAAATGTAGCCATCAATGGCAGAATGCTATATGTGTTGTTGTGTCGGCAGAGACACTGACAAATGGATGGTGGTCTTTGAAGAAAAAAATGAGGAATAAAGGGTAGAATAAGGTGCCTTAAAAAATCTTACTGTATGATAGCCAGTGCTGCGGCAAGAACGTGCAAGATGTAAGGGTGAAGATGTACAGTCTTCTTTTTTGTATCTTGGAGGTATACTTAGCGACCGAGACAGAATATTTAAACTAGCACTTTCAATCGAGCTTACTGCGAAACCAACGTATCTCGTGGATCAAACCTAAACGATATGCGCTATCAAAACGGATAGTTGACTTCGAGCCTGTACGTGTTCGACACTTTTTAGGGGTGTCTGCACTGATGTAGTCGTACAATATATATGATGTTGCATAACGTCACACCAGGTAAGTTTCAACTGTTTTGAGGTAGTGCTTGATTTTTTAGCTGACACACATAAGCGATTTTTGAAGTTCAGCGAAAACCTATACAATGCACGGTGGAGAAAAGTACTCTGATTCTAAAATGACACCAGGCATCATTTTTTGGACACTTGGGTCATATCTGCTTCGCTCCCGTAAGTGGGCGACTTTCCCATTTATTGGCGATTTGAAATCATGCCGGTGGGATCTCACTAGAATTGGTTGGGATATACAACAAACTTTTCGTGATCTTCTCGACCTGTCGATGTAGGCAGTTTCTAGGAAGGCATAACGTCCCTGAGTTGTTCACCACGTGATTTTCATCATGAGCCTCACAGTGTGCAGATAAAATACAACTCCGTCTTCACATCAAAGGCAAATTGCTACGGTGAGCTTGTACATTCACGATGGCGGCACTTTCAAACTGCAAATTCACATTAATAACGCCTGTCATCTTCGAAACCCGCTGTCTTCACCCGCTTTTCTCTGCAGCTTAAATACAGTCTACAAGCGCCTCTGTTCATTCTCATCTTTATGATATTCCATGAAGACAATGATCGCTGGTGGTGGATATCTAAACTCACTGACCCAAGTGTCTAAACTCACTGGCCCTACAATCAAATTATGGTGCAGAAATGACTTTGTCCACAAGGATGAGGCTTGGATTGTAATTTCGTGAAAAGGCATAATTCGGGCCATCGAAATAGAAATGGCTACATTTTGTCACCCTAGTTCTCTCCTCCTACGGGAGAAAAGGACCGAGAACTGACGGTACAAAGCGGGTGGAATGTGTGCGTTTATTCATTACATAGCGCTCGAAACCAGTCAAGCGCAATGCCTCGATCCTTACTCGATCGCCCACTCGTGCGTCTCCCAAGCCGCAAGTGAAACTTGTTACATAAGCGTGCACCCTTTTTCGCCGTCCGGTAGATCCGCGCCGTCCTCCTTGTCGTCGACTTGAGCCTTCTTCCTGTGTCTCGTCCTGCCCTGTATGCGAATCACTCGTCCCATCGACTGGAGCTCGTGCTCTCTGCGCTTGCATCACCTTGCGTAAACAACACGACATCTTGCATTGTCAGCACGGTGCTATTGCGAATCACCAGCTCATCCTTCCATCCAAACGTTTCACAGCTCAGCTCCACCTTGACTTGTTCGCCGTCCTCTTCCTCCATCCCGACCCACGCACCCATGGTCTTTCGCATAGACTGTGGCTGGTGACCAATGATCTCAATCTGCGCCGTTAAAGCTCGGGCGAGCCACTCCAGTTCCGTCACAACAGGCACGCTTGGCGTTCCATGACGGAACACGACGGCCGACGGATATAAGGACTCGCCGTCAACCGTCGCAATTCGCAGCGAGTGTTGGATCAATTGCATCTTACAGCCGCGAGTGCGCTTTTCCATAGTAACGCTAGACCTGGAAACGAACTCCAACGCGCAACAATTTTGATCTCCACCGAGTGCCTCAGGCATATTTTAGCCCAGTTGCAGCAGCTTGAACAACTAACAAGCGTCGTGAATCAACTCCGAGCCTCTCAATCGAAGCATCACACCCTCTTTACTCGGGTAGAGACAAGGAGTAAATTATATATCTGGCATTGCAATTTAGAGTGTAAGGTAGGTGGCAGATTGGAAAGTGATCGTATTTCTGTTTTACCTATCTACTGCTTATGCACTACGTAAACTGCTACGTTCTAAAACATGCATCCGTATTGGTCCACGTGTTCTTCGGCTTCCAATCCTGTTGTAGAGAAAACAGGTGGAAGGTTTACGGCTTCTTGGATGTCGGTAAGCATTTCTTCCAGAGGTTTCTCGTTTTCACATTTTCACTGCTATAATAGATAAATGTTCAGATGTTAGCCATTATCTGTTAGAGTTGTAGAAGGATTTCTACAACTCTAACAGATAATGGCTAACATCTGAACATTTATCTATTATAGCAGTGAAAATGTTACATCCCCCGGGCTTGACTTTCTGTGGCAGCTTGAAATTGGTTTCTGACACTTTTTTCTGAGTTTTATGGTTTTCAGATTTTCTCTTTATGCAAAAACAAAAATATTTTCAAAAAATAGATCTTGGCTATGCATTACGGTTGTGATTGGAATTGCAATAGATAGATCTTGGATTAGCATTACGCTTGTGCTTGGAATTCCTTGAGTAGTAGATCTCAATGAGCAACATTTCTGATACTTCGTTCAAGCTCCCAAGTATTCTCTTCTTCTGAATATCCGTGCCATTTCACCAGGTACTCGGCATGTCCTCGTCGAACTCTTTTCTTCACGAGTCGCTCAATAATATTAAGTCTTTCACCTTTTTCGTCAAAGATAATAGGCGATGATTTTGGAATCTCTCGTGTTCTGAACTTGTCAGGATTTCCAGAGTAAGGCTTTAACTTGTCGAAGTTAATGGTCGAATGAAGCTTCATGTGTGGCGGTAACACAAGCTGAACAACATTATCGCTCTTTTTCTCGATAATCATGTACGGTCCGATCCACTTTGGAATGAACTTCTTCCTGGTACTCGTCGTCTGTTGCGTAGTATTATGTCTTATGTTTAGATTCTCCGTTGAAAGTGAAACTAGATCTCCTTCTATGAACTCCATATTGGCTCTTTTTTTGTCGTAATACTTCTTTTGTCTTTCTTGAGATTTTCTTTAGCTTCTTCAATGATCTTTTCGCGTGTGGTTAGCATGGAATTCACGTTTTGATTGGTTGTGCTTTAAGCATTATGTTGCACATCATATACTGGATTTCTTGGCTTTCTGCCAGTGTCGATTCAAAAGTCGAAACTGAGTTGACTCGCTTGTCAAAGTCACATGAGCATACTCAACTAAAGGCAGATACTTATTCCAGTCTGCACCATGATATGACACCAAACATCTCAGAGAAACTTCGATTGTTCTGTTCTGTCGTTCTTTTTGACCATCATCTTGTTCTCTGTGCGCAGTTGCCATTGCCAGTTTCACTTCCATTCTCTTCATAAGTTCTTGCCAAAAGCTTGCAGTAAACTTTGGATCTCGATCGCTGATGATGGTTCTTGGCAATCCATAGTATCGCACAATGTTGTCAAAGAAGATGCTTGCTGTATCGGTTGCAGTGGAGTTGTATGCGTTGGGACGTAAGGAGGTCGTTTCGAGAGTTTGCAGACAACAGTCATTATCGCATCGTAGCCGTAGGACACTGGTAAGTTGGTGATGAAGTCCATCGATATGAATTTCCAGCACTCAAACGCTTCTTGAGGTCGCCCTTGGTCCTTGCCATCAGATCCGCTGAACTCCTGGTCATCAATACGTCGTCAACGTACACGACTAGAAGGACGCAGTGACCGTCCACAATCTTGATGTAGAGGCACGGGTCATAGGCCCGACACTTGAAAGCCGATAGAGCACACATACTCGTCGAAGGTATCGTTACATAGACGCGAAGCTTTCTTGAGGCCCTAGATTGCCTTCACCAGCTCTAGTGTGGTGAATTGCAAGTGAAAATTACTGACCAGGTTGTTCCAGTGTACCAGTTTTCAAGACAGATCGATCTGGTTGGCGGAAAGGATGAAGTATTTTGGGCCTATCGTGTGCAAGGAGTGTCAAGAACACGGATTTTGGTAAGTCACATGATATTGCGTGTACTTACATATTTCATGTTTGTACATATTGGGGACCGTAGGGAGATAGGATTGGTTAGTTTAGGTTTTACCGAGTGTGTGTTTTTTTTCTTTGGCCTTTAACTCAACAAGGAAGTCGTTTCTCTAAGTACGCTAGTCGCCTCTGCACGCCGCAGAGTGTTTGGGAGCGAAGGGTCGAGTAATCCCCTCTAGCTCATTATTCCCGGACGGGACGCTTCACAGACGCACTTGGCCCGCCGGAAGTCCCTCGACGGGAATACACATCGGTCGGCTTCACAAGATCATGTCGCACACGTTTGGAACGTGTGAACAAGTTTTGGATTGTTTCGTGGAGATATCGTTCGTAGAGTTTATCACGTTCTCGTTTGGATCTCTATTATTGGAGTATTGGTCTTTTATTCTCACATTGCTTGGGCTCTACGATCGATTAAGCGATCTGCCCTTTGCAGTATACTTACTTTAAGTATAACAGGTTTGCCCGTACCCAGGGTGAAGAGTTCCGCCGAGGGTACACCACCCAGCACGGTCTCCCACTTAAGACCCGAATCGATTTACAGCGACGATCCACCAAGTGTGTAACCAGCCCATTCCATCGGGTACACAAGGTGAGATGGAGATGCAAAAATCGGACCAGGCGTCCTATTATGATGATCGGTCGTCTGCTAGCAGCGGACGATCAGATCGGATCGTAGGCGAAGGTTCGCGGGGTACCCCCCCCCGTCAGTTGGAAGGCTGGGCACGATGGTGGTCAGGTTCTCGACACTACGGTGTTCGATTTTGAACTTAAATCCACCACAATGGTGCGCGTGCACGGATCACTTGGTGATCCCGGATATCACCGAGATGATATCTCGTCAAAGATTGATTTTAATGAATAAAATGTGGATCACTCTGGAGAGGACATAAGGAGCGGCTATCGCCTTATGTTCTCGTTGTCGATAAGGATGGCGATGTCCGATATGGCCGGGCGGAAGACAGGATTGGGATTAATAAGTTTTTTCTCCCCATAAGGCTCCCACCGGAGCCGATCTGGACTATAGCAAGTCTTGCTATAGTTCCGGAAAGGATCAGGACTTTTGTCCTGATCCTATGTATTTGAATGAATGTTTTGATGAAAAAATTGAAGATGAAAACGACTTGGAGGATGATCGGAACGATCAGATCCACCATCCCAAGGTTCCCAAGCAGAGGCTCGGAATGCCACCCGATGAAGACGACTTGGAAGAAAAGTCTCAGGTCGGGGATGGGGTTATCAAGGAAGAAGACCTGTCCAGGATGTATTACATCCACGAGTTAAAGCGATTTACTCGTGAAGACCAGGTCATGCGGATCTTAAACCTCCGGATCCCCGATCGCCTTCTCGGACCCACCACCGAGCCGATCCAGAGTGATCGGCCTTTGCTATTGGTGAAGGACCTGCTGGCGGTGTTGGCTGAGGTCGGCATAAAAGTGCAAAACCTCGCCAACGTGCAGAAACTGTTCGATTTGGACTTTGGAAGCTGGAGATGTCGATGTCAACCCTCCATGATCATTTGGCGCCGTTGGTGGGGGCGGTTCGCCGCCCAACTCCCACCGCAGCATTGAAGGTCGCTGAAGCCACGGCAGCATATGATGATGTGGGTTCCGATGATAAATCGTTGTATCAGTCTCCACCTGCCTCTAATAGCTCATCGGAGTTGGAGGTCGGTGTTGAGCGGTCGACCATGGGGGCGGATCATACCCCATGGGAACATAAAAAGGACGTGCGAAAGCATGGGGCTGCATGCCGGTCGGGGCCCCAGGAGCCCCCACAGGTTTCAGTACGTCCAAAAGAGGATGCCAACACGTTGCCCATGACCCAAGCTAACGTCCAAGCCATGTTTGAAGCAATGATGGAGCGTTTCATGGGAGACCGATGCCGATCGCCTCCGCGCCCGCATGCCCAGGACCGATCTCCCCGGCAAAATGTCAATACTTGCCGGGATGTTGATCTGGAGTCAGTGGCATCAATGGATAAGGCTACCCGAGGTGGCAGACCAGTTGGCAGAGGAAGACGCAAGCCGCAGCCAACCCGACCGCGCCGATCAAGCAAAAACAGTGATTTCGACATGAAGTCGATCGGCGATCCAGATGACCACTATGGGTCAGATGGTGCAGGTGCGGGCAGAACGCGCAGGGATAACCTAGCCTCTACGACCGCCTTTGATTTTGGATCTACTGTGATCCCACGCATTCGCATGGCTGCGACCACTGATCTTAAGGATTTCACTGGCAAGAACGCTGACGAAGAGCAAGCCAGATGGTGGTTTGGTCGGGTCAAGTCTGCTTTCTTTCGGGATCAGACACCAAAAAAGGAACGGTGTTTGATCTTCATAGATCTGCTGAATGGACCGGCTGCGAACTGGATCCAACAGTTGAGCAGGGATGTCCGATCTGACTGGGATCTGCTATGTTCAGAATTTGAGGGGCAGTACTGCAACTACGTATTCTCTACCGCCCGAAAATACCATCATATGCAGAAGCGGGGAGACGAGACGCCGCTTGGGTACTTGCACCGTTTGAACGTGGCTGCAATTCGCGCCGGGATAGTGATCAAGGAAAGCGACCCGCCGACCGGTGCCGCTATGTAGCACGTGGGTCACTATATAAGTACCCTTTATGACCAAGATCTGGCAGATCAGCTCACTCTGGTGCGCCTCAAAGATGTGGGGGAAGTGTAGCAAACATTGCGGACGTTGCAACACTCACGCAGCATGAGGGCGAAGGTCGCCGTTGGATCGGATCGCTACAGATTTAAGACCCAGACCGATCCGGTGAAGAGGCCCCTGACCAGATTGGCCCGTGCTGTTTAGGCGATCGCGACTGAAGACAGCACTGGATTGGAAGAAGAAAGCAGCGGCCACTCCAGTCGGGAGTCAGACGAGGACCAATATCGCCACATCTTCGTCACGGAACCTGCCCCAAGAACCAGATCGACGCCTAACCAGGCAGATCGGAAGGGAAAGAGTGGGAACAAGTCCGATCCGGACCAACCTCGCAAGAAGTGTTCTCACTGCGGGTCAAGCAAGCACGACGGTGGGGACTGCTGGAAGAAGCTGATATTCAAGAAGTGCGAAAGACGCGGCCACCCCACCGATCACTGCCTTTTCGTGTGCAAGTCATGTGGAGAGATCCACGAGGCCGGCCAGTGCAAGATCGAAGAGTTCTTCAATCTGATGCGCAAGTGGTATGTGCCGGGTAAGCACGCGGGGATTATCCCACCTGACGTGGAGAAGATGTTAAACTAGAACGCTCGCCAGGTTGGAATCAGGATCGAGCCGAGCGATCTACGTTTTGCATCTATGCATATGTCGGCAAGGAGAATAAAACCGACAATACATGTTCTATTCTCAATTGCGTCGATCGGGATCATCCGGTCTACGATCTCACGACCGATGAATATTCCCGATCGAAGGTGGTCATGCAGTTGGATCTGCTGCCTGGGATTCTCGCGGATACTGGAAGTATCATGCTCCCGACAAATGGTTTAAGCAGGTGAAAGCCTGTGGTAAGATAAACAACCAGAAGGCAACGATGTTGTTCGACTCTGGGGACGAAGTCTCGATTATCGACTCCACCTTTGCTCGTAAGGTCGTATGTCGTATAGACGACACCCAGAGACAAGAATGTGTAGGGATCGGTGAAAACTCTTACATGACCGAGGGAAGGACGCGCGTGAAGATCACCCTATCGGGTTTGTTGGTCTACTTCTTCAGCGCTTTGGTTGGCAAGCTGTCCGGTCAGGATGCTCTGTTAGGCATGGATTTCATGGTGCCGGCTGGTATTCGCCTTGATCTGTCTCATGGAGTGCTTACAATCCCGGATGAGGTCCAGATCCAGTTAGCTGGTCGGCGGCCCCTATACAGATCGCACACCGATCTGGTCAGATGGGACCAAGATGTCACCATTCCAGTCGGCCAATCCGCTGATACCCCGGTCGACAAAGGTTTTCGATCAAGGAAGTTATGGGTGACCAGGGGCGACCGGTGGGTGCCGACCTTTGCGAAGAGCGCCGGCCGATATGATTATGTTCGAGTGACTAATATCGGTGTCAAGCCGCTTTCGCTCGACCATAATACTATTGTTGGCATGTGGCCGGCGGAAGGGAAGGTGCTAAGAAAGATGGGGTTCGTCTCGATCTGATCGAGACGGTATGTTGAATGGCAGAACTTGGCATACCAAGCGACCACCGATCTGATCAGCGATGATGGATCGGTGGAAGAAGATACATCACCTATGGTGGAACGACCCATCTATGTAACCCCAAAGAAGATGTTAATTCGAAGGAAGGCACTGCAGTCACTGGACACGGTGGACCATCAAGCAGATGAGCCAAGGTTCGTCAACATGGTGGCGTCACAAGAACAGGCGACAGCGGAGCCGGAAATAGAAAAGGGGGAACATGGGATTGCTGGGGCGGACCACGATAGCGCGCCTAAGCAGATCGATGTCGTTGGAGAGCAGCCCGCCGATCGGTAAAAGCAGTGTGCAACCGATCAAGACGGTTTGGGTGATATCTCCCCAGAAGACGATCAAGTTTGTATAAATGAGGGCGGGGATCAATATATTCAGGATCTGCGGAGCCAGATGGCAGTCCTCCCTGAAGTGTCTGCCGATCCGCCCGAAGGCACCTTGGACGATCTGCAAGTGGGTGATCGGGATGTCAACAGTCCTGACCAGATCGATCAGCTAAAGAATATCATACGGAAGAAGAAACATCTGCTGATCGGGAAAGGCAACGCCTTACGCCTGCTGCTCGCGGAGCGATCTGTGACATCGACGTGGGTGACGCCAAGCCGATCGCCCAACGATGCCGACGTGTGGCGCCACAGTACCGTAAATAAATGTCTGATCTTATTAAAGGACTGTTGGCTACCAAGATCATTAAACCGTCGGCCTCGCCGTGGGCCTCGCCGATCGTGATTGTGATCAAGAAGAACGGCGTCGACATCAGGTTGTGTATCGATTGTCGGTTGGTAAACCGTTTGACCAAGCTTATGGTGTACCCGATGCCGCTGATCAGAGATCTGCTAGAAGATCTTGACAAGAACCTATCGTATTGCTCACTGGATATGGCAAGTGGATTTTGTGCAAGTGGATTTTGGGTGGTTTCGATGACCGATTGGGCTCGCGAGATCTCCGCATTTGTTACGCCGTTCGGTCTGTTCGAGTGGAACCGTATGCCGTTCGGTTTGAAGAATGCGCCCCAGATCTACCAGAAGCTGATCGACAACGCACTGTATGGACATTTCAAGATCAGTACCGATCGGGACCCCACCGAAAACCATGATGTATTTACAGAGGGTGAACCCGATCAGGAAATGAGACCGTCCGTTCTGGAGAGGCGATCGTATATCGACGACATTCTGATCCCTGCTTCGTCATGGAGCGATCTGTGCGAGAAGGTCGAACGGTTGTTGGAGACATGCGATTGTTGGAATCTGTCGATCAGTGCTGTGAAGAGTTTTTGGGGAATGTCCAAGGTCGCCTATTTAGGTCATATGGTATCAATCAGTAGGCTGGAGGCCAATCCTAAGGATCTGGAGTCACTGAGCAACCTCCCGTTTCCCAGATCACTGAAGGCAATGCAGTCCTTTTTGGGGAGCCTAAATTACTACAGCCGCTTCATTGAAGACTTCGCGATTTACGCGGCCGTGCTGTACGAGCTCCGGGAAGTCGACTAACATATGTTGCGCGAAGGAGATCGGGCAACTTTACGGGAGGGCTGCGACTCTGATATGCCCGCAGATTTTCCGCAGGCGGAGGAAGACGATCACATGAAGCGTGAAAAGGTTGCTTTCGGTATGCTGAAGGCCAAGATGGCGACGGCACCGATTCTAAGACACTTCGATCCGGAGAAAATGCCGATCGTCATTGTGTATGCTAGTAAGTGGGACATTTCTGCCACTCTAGTGCAAGAACATGATGGAGTGTACCACCCGGTCACGTTTACGAGCCGAACGTTGAAGCCGAACGAAGTTAACTATGGGATCGTCGAAAAGGAAGTTCTGGCTTTACTACGGATTTTGGATGTGTGCTACAACCTACTGGTCGGCCGACCTGTAAAGGATCTTTCGAGAAAGTCTACATTGGTCTGGCTGTTATCAGCCAATGGGATGGACGGTCGGCTCGGAAGATTGTTGGCGATCTTGTCACAGTGGTCCCTCGAGGTCGTCAAGTGCACCAAGGGAGAGGAAGAGATATTGGGCACATTGGCTGCCAGTATCGCCCCTCTGTCTGAAGTGGATGAAGCTCTGGTAGCGATTGCACCAAGGAAGCAACCTCGAAAGTCAATCTCACTGCCGCCACCGATCGTCGATCGGGATGAGGAACTCTGGTCTTGAGTTTCAACGGATCGGCTAGCGTGAAGAAGAAGGTCGGCTCCTATAGTGCCATACTGCGGAAGTTATGACAGTGGTATACAGTAGCAGCCGCCGCTGATTTCGTGCCTGACATAACAGTCAACGAGGCGGAATATCGGGGGCTCCTTCTCTTTCTCGATCTGCTGTCATCACAAAAGAAAGGGCGGATCATCATATGTGGTGACTCCAACCTAGTGATAAGGCAGATCACCGGGGAGATCGACTGTAAGGCACCACGGCTGAAGTTGTTGAATGATCGGGTGATGAAGACGCTAAAAGACTATCCCAACCACGAGCTATTGCACGTGAAATGAAATTGGAACAGAAGCGCCGACCACCTCGCGACCCAAGCCATGCGGGACCAGATCGGGGCGACAATAACCGAGGAGGCCGTTCTACATGAACTTATGGACATAAACAGGCTCCCGGAGTTGATCAAGCCCAAGGACAGCCCCGATCAGGTACATGTGATGGCGGCAACTAGATCGCGAACTCAGAAGTCTCGCCGAACGTTCCCAAAGGAAAGGCTGAGCGAGTACGTTGTACAACAGCTAAAAGCAGAACGGATCCTCAAGGCGCAGGACGAAGAAGAGTGGGTCGTCAACTTGAAGGCCTATCTGCGCGGTGAACTGTCCAAGTTAACGAATGATCAAGCGAAAGAGTGCACCAAGATCGCGGACAGTTACGATGTGGACGACAATGTATTGCTGTATTACTGCCGTGACATTGATCAAGACAGTGCCGTTCGAGATCTACTGGCGAAACTGGTGATCCCTGAGTTGCTACAGCCGGATGAGCTTCATCACTACCATGTGAGTCTAGAAGGGGGACATCAAGGCATAAGCAGGACATACCACAAGATCAGGGCCCCCTTTCACTGGAGAGGACTTTTTCGGAGCATGCAGAAATATGTAGGCTGTTGCACAGATTGCGAGACCGGAAAGGGCAGACCGATAATCAAGGGCCGATCGCCCGTAAATATCGAGGCTACTTACCCTTTCCAGGTGATAGCAATGGATCACATACCGTCGCTGCCCAGATCGACGCGCGGCAACACTGAGGTGCTGATCTGGATCGACCTGTTCACTGTTCTGGTGATCGCAAAGGCTAGTGCATCCCGATCTGCGGAGCAGATAGCCCAGAGCTACGAGGAATGTGTGTTCAGAATGTTCGGCGCCAGCGAAGTTAT
The DNA here is from genome assembly GCA_026184515.1 of Peronosclerospora sorghi. NCBI lineage: Eukaryota > Oomycota > Peronosporomycetes > Peronosporales > Peronosporaceae > Peronosclerospora > Peronosclerospora sorghi. The sequence goes on along the minus strand of CM047582.1, from coordinate 15,662,908 downwards.
TAGACATGATCGGGAACCCGGTTTTATGGCCGAGGTGTTCCGATTGTTCAATAACATGCTAGGCTAGAAGCAGAGCGCGACGATGGCATATCGTCCGCAAGCAAACGGATCGGCTGAACGCATGGTGCAGACAATAACAAGGGCGATTAAGATGTATGTGACCGATACGGACCAACGTTACTGGGATGAGTATGCAGAGATACTGGTGTTCGCACTCAACTCTTCAACCGATCGGGTCCGAGGAGAAACGACTTTCTATCTGGCGTATGGATGGGACCCTCGATCGACACTTGAAGCGGCGATACCGATCGGCTGCATTCGGACCCGCGATCGCGATGCCCGTCGTTGGCGTATGCAGATCCAGAAGCATTATCAGCATGCGAAAGAAGTCGTCAATGAAAAGTTGCGTCAGGCCACGCAAGATCGAGCAGATCGGAATAACGATCAGGTCCGCCCTCATGGTATTGAACCAGGGGCGAGGGTATGGTTATGCCTCTATCGGGTCAAGGAAGGCTATGCAAAGAAGTTGGCTCATATTTGGCACGGTCATTTCCGTGTAGCAGAGCTGATCGGTGAGAATTCTTCCCGTCTAATCACGATCGGCACGGATTACAAAGTTTTTCCGATCGTGCACGTGTCCAAACTGAAGCTGGTCAGAGAATTTCCCGATCGGCCTAAAATGCCCTGTCTGGTGGACGAAGCGGAGAGGTTCGATTTTGATGAGGCTCTGCTGCCGGAGGACAGTTGAAAAAGGCCATTGGAAGAGGACGAATTCGAAGTGGAAAATTTGCTAGATGTCCGATCGGTCAAGAAGACACGTTTTGGTCGCACTCACCGAGAATATCGGGTCCGCTGGAAGGATCATGACGAAGCAACTTGGATCGACGAACTCGATCTAAATTGTTGAGCACTGCTACGAGAGTTCGAGCGAGAACGAGTCAGTCGGAATCGCTTCGCAGTGATGCAGACCCATGAAGATGAAGATCAAGACACACAGTAGCACCGATCAGTATACCAATCAGTGTGAATATGTGTAAGGTCTGAAATATTGTGAATTAGTGTGATGAACTGTGATGAACTGGAGTAGTGGAGTGACGAACGTGATGATAGTTTTCGCGATGTGGATGGAACTGTGTGTGATAACGTGCTGGTACAAGTTTGGAGAAGTGACGAGATTTGGTTAAGGGATCAGGTGATCAGGAACTTAGAAAGAATGATGACATGTATTATGAATTATCTGGTCAGCGATCTGACGCATCAAGAGTCGCAATAACTCCACAAACGACCGATAGTAAATGCCGGATGGTCTTCGATCTGGTCCCGATGCTGATTACGCCAGGGCTCCTGCTGATCGATCTGGATCAAGGCGTCCTTCAGGGCTACGACCGGCCCGTCGCATCGAAGACCGGGATACCAGATACCGTCTTCAGTCAACGCCCCGGGGCTCTCAACGCGACGCTTGGCCATATGAAGAAACACCGGATACAGGAAAATGTCGATGTCGCACTCGCGGGCCAGCATCCCTTCCAGAATAAACTGGCATATGTCCAGCCAAGCTTCGCCCGCCCGACTCCGGCGCTTTCTCCGGCGCTTTTGATACAGGATCAGGTCTTGGTCACGTCACTTCCGACACGCGGTAAGGATGAGATAATGGGTGGACTCCCAGATTGCCTGGCAGTGGGATGTACTAAAAGCCCGAAGTCGACCCAGAAGCGAATCTATCCAAGTAGTCGACGCGAATATGGAGTCCAACTTGGCGCTGAGAAGCACTTCCCATGGTCGATCTGCATACAGACGGGCGATTTGCGGTCCTGTGACTAGATCCGCCCGCCACGCAGACCAGTCAGGGGTTTTCAAAGATGGAGGGAAGAGCCAGAAATCTGGTCGGGACATCGACCGGGCTAGATCTTGCTTGGTCAGGGATGATCGGTGCAAGCTACCGATCTGCCCCGGTGACCACGGCAAAGTGGCATCTGTAGTCAGCGATGGAAGAGGTCGACCTCCGATCAACAACCCTTTCAATCGGGCGTGATTGCGCAGCCCAGATGTGCCGGGATGGAACGAAGGTACCGGTCCGGTTGACTGGCGCGTCCGTGCAGCATCATCACCCTGGGAGATGATCACCTTATCAGCCCCCGATGCAGGCTTTGCAGGAACGGGACCTCGGCGTTGATAGGATCGGGACTTGGATAAAGAAGTGATCAAGAACTCAGAATCTCCCGATCCGTCCCCCGAGTCCTCTCCGGAGGAGATCTCTATACGCTTGGTGTGGCAGCGCGGGGGCGTGAGGGCGCATGCGATTTGGTGATGATAGACGTGTCGGCTACGTCCGATCTCGGGATTGGCAGATGCGCCAGCGTCTTGAATTTCTTCTGAGGCACCGCTTGCTTCTCCTCGAGTTCGGAGTCGCGCGCTATGCCCCGCGCCCTTGAGCCCTTCGACGCGTCATTACGTTTCTTGGAAGTTTTCGGAATTTTGGAGTGCTTACTTTCAGCCAATGAGTGGCGTCGGGTCCGATCTTGGTGCAGATCGATCAGAGCGGCCGATGCAGATTGGTCAACGCTAGATCCTTCAGCCTTACACCGGTGCAACAAGTCGGTCAACTGTTGATAGCACCGATTTACGGCCGCCCATCGACGGTCTGACTCCTGGGTCCAGGCGTCCGATCGACTCTGGAAGGACTAGACCTTCCCAATCTGCTCCCTGACCACGGCCTGCAACTCGCCGATCTGCCTCTCCAGGCCACCATGCTGGGTGCGGAGTAAAGTCCGATTGGACTGATCCTCCAAACTCTGCCGGTTGACCACCTCGAGCTGTTCCAAGAGGTGGGACCTGTAGGCCTCCAAGCGGGACAGATCATGTTGTGCGCCGATCAGCCCGTACAAGATCGGTTGGAGATGATCGTAGTGGTCATGCGACTGCCGATCAGCCGCGGATAATGCGTCGAGCGTTTTGGAGATGTCGGTGGACAACCGATCTGCACGCAAAGGAAGGTTAGACCAGACCCAAGACGGAAAGCAACCGATCAGCTTACCTCGCGTTGTTTGTTGGGCGATCTGGGCCCGGAGATGTGCGTTTTCGGCGATCATCTCCTGCAACTTTGAGGATATAGGAAGTAAAGTGTCTACCTCCTTCCGAAGTTGCAGGAGCGAAGAATCCTTGATGGCCAACTGCGACTGGAGCTTCCTGAATGTTTTCTTGAGCTGATCGACCTCGATCTGATTCCCATCCTGTGCGTCGAACTCTGTAGTGTTGTAAGGGCTATCATATCGGTCCGATCTGGTAGGCGAATCGATATGGGGCGATGAGGAACGCAGGGCACCTGTAGCAACGAACGTAAAGAGCGGTCAGAGGACGATAAGGTGTACAAGGCAAGTACTTGGAGAAGGTGGACTTAAAGATCTGTCCATCAGTGAAGCCCGCTTCTGCGAAGATCTAGGATGTGGTGAAATCGGGTCGTTACCGTTGCGCGGCTACGACCAGACTCAGGGGCGGCTGTGGTGAAGCAGACTCAAGAATTTTGGTGGCTTTGTGTCAGCGGCACACCGATCGGTTTATCGGCGATCGGATTGGTGAAAATCAAGGAGGCTTTTGGGCCAATAGTGTGCGAGAGGTGTCAAGAACACGGATTTTGGTAAGTCACATGATATGGCGTGTACTTACATATTTTTACGTTTGTACATATTGGGGACCATAGGGGGGATAGTTTTGGTTTTACTTAGTCGTTAATTTGTAGCCATTAACACTCAACAAGAAGTCGTTTCTTCACGCTGTACATCAGTCGCCTCTGCACGCCGCAGAGTGTTTGGAAGCAGAGGGTCGAGTAATTCCCTCTAGCTTGTTATACCCGGCCGGGATGCGTCACAGACGCGCTTGGCCCGCCGTAAGTCCCTCGACGGGAGTACGTATTGGTCGGCTTTGTAAGCGCAAGTTGCACACGTTTGGAACGTGTAATCAAGTTATTGGGTTATTTCGTGGATATATCGTTCGTGGAGTTTATCACGTTCTTATTGGATCTCTATATTGGAGTATTGGACTTTATTTCTCGTATTGGTTGGGCTCTACGATCGATTGAGCGATCTTCCCTTTGAAGTATATTAATTTGGAGTATAACTGGTCTTCCCGTACCCAGGGTGAAGAGTGCCGCCCCGGGTACATTACCCAGCACGGTCTCACGCTTTTAGACCTCGTATCAATTCCCAGCACCGATCCACCGAGTGTGTTACCAGCCCATTACATCGGGTACACAAGCTGAGATGACGAACGAATCGGACCAGGCGTCCTATGCTGATGATCGGTCGTCTGCTAGCAGCGGACGATCAGATCGAATCGTAGGCGAAGGTTCGCGGGGTACCCCTCCCCCGTAAGTTGGAAGGCCGGGCACGATGGTGGTCAGGCTCTCGACACTATGGTGTTCGATTTTTACTTGAATCCACCACACATCCAACAATCCCTTGGCAGTGCTTTGGGCTAGCTGCTCTGATTTGATGGTAGTATCAGATGAAAAACATCTAGTTGTACAAGTAGTAAGTTGACACCTATCATCAGCATCACTATAGAGCCCCATTGTGACATTAATACCGTTCTTTTCAACATTAAGACGGAAAAAATAGCAGTCGTGAGAATCTTTAGCCGTTTCATGACTTCAAAGGTGGGAGCATCCAGGTTCGAAACCGCCACGTATTGCAGATTGTTCTGCACAACGTAGAGCATCGCTGGCACACTCACGCGCAATAGTTCGCCCGAGTTGGTAATCGCACGAAAAGACTCTCTTATTCTCTTTCGCCGTTGAGTTTTCCTAAGCAAATTGAATTCCTGCAAATGATATGATGCATACAAACAGTAAGACAATTAATACCCCATGCCAATGTGAGACTTACATTGAAGAGTATAACGAAGCATGTGACCAGCTTGAGCGCTTCCCCCACGAAAACGGCAGTGGCGGGATTGAAGTGCGGGGCATTTCCAACCCGAGATAGCCGCATCAGAATGGCTAGCAGACTGTTATGCACGCAGAAGACACAAACTCGTATACTTGAGCATGCTTGGGGAGAGTTCCATAACGTATGAAAGTATTTTATCCAACTAGAGTTGCATCATGTGTTATGGCTAAAAAACTATTTATTACTAAATAGATTTATCGTAATTTAAAGGACCTACCAAGTGAGGACTAGTAGGCATCGGCGCACAAGGGGAGAAATTAGTCGAATGCGTATAATTTTGGAGAGGTTGGAAAAACTCGCTTGTACACATGGAGATGAATATTTTTGGATTCTGTTAAAAAAGTTGGTCTATTTCTAATTCTATATGGGGTGTGTGCACGTAGCAAATGGGGGTGGTGCACCTAGTCGGTCCATTAAAGATTTAATCCTAAAATTTAATTGAAATTCATGCATATAACCGACTTCAAACCACTGCAATTTTGTCCAATGAAAAATGCCATGGACGGCCATTCACGCCGTCACGTACCGGCCAAATACCGGACCAACAAGTACTACCGATACTGACCAGTTTTTTTCAACATAATCAACGTACCATAATCATCGCGGGATCGTGCTGGACAGGTTCAGGAAGACGAGCCCTAAATTAACTGATAAAACCCTAAATCCACTGATGAAACCCTAAATCCACTGATAAAACCCAAAATCTACTAATCACGTGATCATGATCACGTGATCATCCATTTTCGGATGATACATTGTTACCACTATTGTACACGTATCACAATCAAGAGGAACCAATAAAATGTTACAATTTAATGATACAACACCCCTCTGTCAGCAAAAAGGGCGGATAGCACGCCAGTTGAACACTCGGTGCTTGCTAATTGTAACTGATAATGCCATTAGCCAAAAATGCAAAAAAGGGGACAAAACACTTATTTTATTAAACTAGAAAACGAGTAGTATACATACTAAAAACACTATCACTATATGGAATGTATAATTATTCAGAATGCCATGCTCAAGAGGATGGTCTATGTACACATATCCATGTAGTCTTATCCTTTGTCGCCGCGTGTTTAAGTCGTATGCTAACAGGTATAACAAAAATATGGAGGTTTGCTAGCTGCGTAATCTAACTCGCAACGGTAACAAGCTAAAGAATCCAAACAGGCAACAAATTATTACGCTTGGACGTGGCAGGGTGCCTAATTTTGCGAGTCGAGAATAAAAAAGAGGGGAGGGGCGCCCGATTGGACTGGATGAAATATTTGCCTGCCTCTAAAGATCGGCTCAAGATAATTTCTCTGAAAGATCGTAATACCCGAAACTCCCTATTAGTCTACTGAAAAACTGGTTGAAAACTCTTCGCATCACTCAGTTTGCCGCTTAATGACTTCTCTTGAACGTCATGAAACTCGATATCCTGCAGACTTTTCAAGGCATACCTGCATCTTGATCCCATGAATTCGGATCATCGGGCATTTTCCGTGCTACTGCAGGGACCATAATAGATTTGCATACTTTCTTCATTTAATAAATCTACCTATATAAGTCAAGTTTTTTCATCGGTTGTGATTTGTCCGACAAGGGTGGAAACAGTTATTTAAAGGGAATTGCTAGTCACACAAACCTTTTGCTAGGTACACCCCGAAAAGGGGGTTTCAAAGTTAGGTGATTTCGGGTAATTTTTGTGAAATGGTCGACCATTTGGTCGATTTTTCGTCCATTTCGGAAATCGCCGCCCTCTACTATACCCCATGAACACGCGTCAACCAATCAACCGCCTCCTTTGGCACGTCACAATGGACTCGCACCAGCGCTACCACATGGCGCATGGAATCTTTTGGGAGAACGCAGAAAGAAAAGAACCGGAAGCGTTCAAACATATCACGGCCAAAGACGTAGCTGCTGAAGTGTGGAGACCACACGACTCGAATTTAAAGGAATATGTGCTGGCATACACAACGGCTCTAGAGGATAACGCCAAGTTCACATTTTGCATCTAGCCAGAGCACTGCCTAATTGGCTCACATGGGCACAAACATTGTACCAAAGGTTCATGATGCTGCGTTGAACTGATCTATGGTGTCATTAAAGCCTGTCCAATACGTCATGAAGGGCTGCAACCCGTTCACCTAGCACTACTCGGCGCTTAAGGCCGAGTTTCAGCTGCCTTATGATTCGGCTACAAGGTATCTAGATTGCAATCGTTCGATAAGTTTGGCGTGTTCACGTACATATGCTGGTGTCCTACTTTAGGTTTATCAGCTTGAATTATCCCTTAAACTCGCTGATAAGGTGGTTATGCGGTGATGCCGTTTCGCACTGTGTCAACTTAACGGTACAAGACTTAGTAGCAGCATGGACCAAAGATCGTCGCCAAGACATAGTTATCTTGACTGACTGTGCATCCCCGGTTCCTGGGTTCAAAAAGGCGGGCGAGGTAAGGAATAGAACTTTTCGTGCCTTTTCGCGGTTTATTAACTAACATGGTGTTTTAATGCATAGGATTTTCTACGTGATATGGCTGCCGAAGGATTGACGCTAACCACGTCCACTCAATTCTCTGTAGTCTAAAGCCTGAAGGCTGAGTACCGACGAATTTTTGCATCCAACATTTAAAATATGTATGTACAATTGCTAGTTATCCTCCGGGTAAGCCAACGAAGAGGTTATATATGATGCAAACACATTCTGACCCGTCAGTCGAGTGAGCCTAATTGCATATCCATACATCACATGAACACTTCATTTTAGTTGATGTCATGTCCACTAAACTTTAAGATGGGTACAGTACGGAAGAAAAAACTCAGAGGCAAATTTAAATTCCTGAAATGGACAAAAAAATTCCTTAAAATGGCGAGGGGGTTTCGACCTTAAACAGTTCTATTTGCCAAAACATGGCCGTCCCCAATTTTGGATGAAATCGTTCTCCGAAATTGCCAACTTTGAAACCCCCTAATAAAGCGCTTATAATATGTCCGCACTTTTTTGTTTAATTATACTTATATAGTACGTTCCTCTGGATAGTAATGCTGCGAGAGACACTAGTTGTACCCATGGAGTCAGGCGATAACATAGCGCGTGAAATCACTGAGATGTTGATGAATACACAGATCCAAACCTATCTTTAAAGTGGATTTACGATTGCCCATGTTTTTAATATGCTGATGTTAAGGCAGGACAGTTCCGTCTTCCCCACACCCAATTTTCGTGCCGGTTAGACACAAATGGATGATGACGTGAACATGATCACGTGATTAGTGGATTTAGGGTTTTATCAGTAGATTTAGGGTTTTATCAGTGCATTTTGGGTTTTATCAGTGGATTTAGGGTTTCATCAGTGGATTTAGGGTTTTATCAGTGAATTTAGGGCTCACCGGTAACCCTAATACTCTTGTGTAACGAAAAGAAGCTTCGATTTCTATTTGAACGGATTATGGCTAACATTGAAACAGATACTTAAACCTTCTTAATTCCAAAGTGGTCTTGACCATTAACGCAAAATTTCCAATCTCAATCCTTCCACCGAATTTGTCGTGATACTTACCTGCCATAGACAATCAGTTAGAGAGTAACCGGAGACAACTCGACCAGTGACTTAGTTAATACTCAGTATATTCGAAAGTGTCATTCTAATTATGCTTCCCATATTGTGTCCCTTTGCGAAGTGCGAAAAAAGATTATTTTGAGACAATGGACCAAATTCATATTGCGAAATTAGACTTAACTAGTCACCAGCTAATTTTCCAACACTACTTAACACGGATTTTTTAAAAGCAGATGTCCTCAGGATCCACTTGCTCGCGGATAATGTCGGTGACAATGTAGTACAGATAATACTCAGCGTCGAGTTCTTGAAGAAGCGAATTATTTTTTGCGGCAGCAACATCAAACTGTTTTGCCGCATCGAGGAATGTCATGGCGTCCAGTTCATTGTATAATACACCCGTCATTTCTTGAAATTTACGAATTCGAAAGTGCCGTGCAAATTCGTTCACCAAGACCCCGTCGGGCGACTGTATGATGTGGTCATCCACAACGTTTGCGTTCAACTCCGAGTCTGACGTCATGCTGCGACGATTCCAGTTGGCGGACCCAATAGAGACATAAACGTCGTCAATAATGACAATTTTGCTGTGGATGTAGATTTTCAAATCGAGCTTGGTCGTATAAACCTTGAACTTGGTTGGGTATTTCTTTTTTAGCGGTGACACCATGTCATAGAAATATTTTTCGTAACCAGCATATTTGACGCCAGTGGGAGATTGCGCAACCACAATCACCTTTTGCAATCTTGGCATCGCATCCATGAGGGCATTGAACAGTTCCGGCACGAAAATGAAATACTGGTCCTCAATGTAAATGTAGTTCTTTGCTTTTTTGATTGCCTTGACCCGAGCCCTGAGCAGCGAAATCTCACCATGCGGAGCAAACCGCTTGTACTGTTTGGACTTGCAGCTGAAGGTACGAACAATCTGCACGTTTTTCTTTCCGAGCTGAGATGTTGTATTACTGCTGGTGTAGTGAAGTGGAGGAAGTTTCTTAAATTTCGGATTTTTAAAATTGAGCAGATCATCATCCAGACCTATACACGGCTTTTCGTCTGAATTCCAGCGAGCAAGGAAGTTGTTCGCTACATCTTTTGCAGCAGGCCCGTGGATACGGATTTCTCCATCTATCCATCCATTGTATTGATAGGTAATACCAGCAGCGTCGCGAAGAGGTGAGTTGTCGTGATCAATGGTGTCCCAGCGATCTTTAGTGATTTCAATTCCTCCGACATAGGCAATCGGGTGTTCATCTAAACCGGAGGACTGGGTAGCTGCCATGACAATTGATTTCTGGTGGTGAGATGAGGAGATATAGGGCACGCGATCATCAAAAATATATGTCGCACGTGCTCCGTTGATAGGAGATGCGGGTATGCTGTTGATCAGGTCCCGAGCCTCAATGTTTTGTTCCGGCCTAATGATATGGGCCCATGCCAGTATGTTGATCTCTCCGCCGCGTTTTACAGCATCACGCAGCACTTTGACGTATCCTGACTTGGTACCTCTGACATCCACATCGGGTTTAAGTGGGACAATCCTGGACTCCCAAGCCGTCAGCAAAACGCGACAACCTTCACCAATTGCAGACAGATCCGTATAGACTGAGTCGAAAAAATCTTTCGACACGGTGAAAGATTTGATAGCGTTTCCGCTTGTGTACACGGAAAGATCTTTTCGCGGTTTACCCCCTCGCGAGTCCGTGATCTCTTGCTCTGTAAGAAACCAATCGGTGGCCTTGAGAAATGGCTGGGTTATTGGGACATGCGTGTTATCCGAGTTGACAAACGCGTAGGTGGCTTCTGAATCGTTCTGTCTTTGATTTCTGCGCAAGGAGTGGGTTGTCACGCCATAAGCTGTAGCAATGAGGATGGCAACATAGATGGCAAGGGAATGTTTGAGAAGACGCAGTCGAGATGACATTCTCATGGAGCACACAAAGCGAAGTGAACTCTCAGACCACAAATTTACTTCATGTTTCCAGCTGGACGTCCAATTGAGATGTAAAAGCTAGTGCAGACGATCATAGTAGGGGCAGTGGTAACGTTGACAATCGTGTGCTATGCGTTTTGAAGTGACGAAAATCAAATTTATCCAGCCAGAGTAGCCCTATGTCTTCGTAATGTTACTTCCATAACAGCTGATAAAAATATCATTATACTGGTTTTTGTCAAAACCTTTTCATTTAGGGAGAGCCTGAGGTCACACACTCCGGTCACCCCCCCCCTCTTTTACGGTCCAGACAGCAATTTTCCTTTAACGTCAACTTCTGCCCCAGCTCTTCCTAGTAATACTGTGTAATAACAGTCAGCACCTTAATGTAACACTAACGTTTTTTCTATGTCTTCCTCTTAATGTTCCGATATAAAGGGGCCACGTGAATTTTACCCCCTATGGTAGCTCTAAACCCTAAACCCTTTGGTTGGTGTAGGTGGAGTTCTGAACCGCGCTATTTGCCACCAACCGAAGGGTTTACGGTTTAGGGTTTATGGTTTAGAGCTACCCTAGGGGGTAAAATTCACGTGACCGGTTATAAAGCTGTAGGTGCCAGTAGCGGCCAATATGCAGCCCACGACGCTGGAGCCGACGATTTTGACTAGCAAAAAATGGTTCCTTGAAATCTGCAGTGGTTTTCGTAAGTGGTGTTATCGTTTCGTGGCAGTGGAAGAAACAAAGCACGGTTGCACTGTCCACAGATGAAGCAGAATTTGTTGCAGCAGCCGTGGGCGCTAAAGAAGCATTGGGTTTTACAAGAGCTGCTTATGGAAATTGGTATGCATGCGAAGGCTCCATTGGTGATAAAAATGGACAACCAAGCGGCTACTAAGCATGTAGAGTGTGAAGCTAGTGCTGGCAGCACTAAAAAGGTTGATGTCAAGTTGAAGTTTCTTAGGGACTTTGCTAAAAAAAAAGGTGTGCTCAAGGCAGCACATGTGCCGAGCTTGGAAATGGTGGCCGATAAACTTACAAAGGCCCTATGTGCGGAGCGGATACAAGACTTGCGGAAGCAGATTTGATTACATTGAAGATGTTACAGCACGCGCCGTTTCAGGAGGAGTGTCGAATTTGGATGTAGCCATTTTTGGCTTTCAAACAAATTCTTATGGTGGAAACGGATTGGCTGTAATTACATGGATACATATTGGAAGGTTTCAAGCTTATATCGCTTAGTGTGGACTTAAGTGGATATTATAGGCTTAAATTCTTTTAATTTTATAATACATTTTACTTTCGATTTAACAAAGTAGCAGTCACAAGTGTAGCCGGTGCGTACACGCACGGTGCGGCTATCGAAGAGAGGAAGACTTTCCTTAAGTAGCGATACGCCGCTACTTAGCCGATACGCACTTATATAAGGGCTTAGTGGGAGATTTCTCTCTCACTCGGGGACAAGATTCCCTGAGTTTACGGTTAGTAAACACTAACGCCTTGTTACAATGCTTCCCTTAGTAAGGGGGTAGCTAAGGGAGGTGCTCCCTTTTGCTATAACACTTACTGCGCGCGCGACCGTTCTAGGTCGTGCGCCTAGCAGTCTTCAGTGTATTTGTCAACTGATTTATATTTAATATGTAATTAGCCTAAATTTATAAACTAATGTAAACTATATGTAATACTAAGTACAACTTACTCAATTCGTACCTAGCCGAAATGTAATGTACACCACCTGTGTACTAACACGTGGCAGGCTGCCACGCCTTCACGAAGGGCTCCTGTCCTGATTAGTTAAAACAACCAATAAGTCCGAACCTTTAGGACTGGTCAATACTTGACCTTAACCGTTGTGTACTTACGTACACCAACGTAACCAAATGTAACCCCGTTACATCCTCTCCTATCAAGACTATTTCCACACAATAATAAATTATAGTTGGAGAACTCCAACTTCCTGAACTCTGGCCTACAATGAGCACCTTTAGTGGTGCTGAAAATTCTCCCCGAGAAGGGGATGATAACTACTCCGACTCCGGTATCTCGGAGGAGGGGGTCCTAGGGGATAGCTCCCCTAAGAATGACCGCTCCGACAACGCCGAACGGCGATGTCGGCAGCCTAATCCATTCCCCACACGTGGGGAAAATGCACTAAATCGTGCGCCACCCTTACCAACGTTGGATGACAAATCCAGATCGCCGAAGGCGATCATCTCCAATGAATTGGGCGCGGCACAGGAATTTCAGCTTGCCGCACAAGCACGAAAGGGTCCCCGTGACCCCCACAAGAGGGCTAAGAACGAGGTAAAGAGGGGTTTAGCCTCCTAGATCCCTGGCCCTGCGGCTGTACAGCCGCGTGAAATCGCACGCCGGAAACAACTCCGGGAAAAACTGCTCACGCCGAAGCATTTCACTGCCACCTCGTACTGAGCGCGCCTCGGGTAACAGTCACGAGGAGCCGTTGTTGAGAGCTTCCGCAAGGTCCCTTCGTTCTCCTACAAGGAGAAGATGTCGAGGAGGCAGAGCAGAAATTCCGCGCTTGGGCGGAAGGGGAGAAGCGTCTCCTGACTTTAACGAGCTGTACAACAGCTATTCCGAACGTGACGTTCGGATAGAGAGGGCATTGCGCTTGACGTTTGCCAGAGCCAAAGCGCTGGGTCAATTACCTGTCCCTTATTGCACGCGCCATGATAGCGCCGGTGTCCTAGATGTGGTGCCGGAGAGCAATGTAAGCTCCGAATCTGCCTCCGGCGAGATCCCAACTACTGGGAGTGAAGGGGCTTCTTCCGCCCCTTTGGTCGTCGACTCGCAGCGGGATTGGCCCGCTCGAAATCGTCAACGAAGTCTCGGCAGTCCTGCCTCAGGGGAGTTTCGAACTCCCACGAACTCCGTGAATGTGGGTAACCCTTCCACTTCACTAGATACTGGGTTTCACCCCGATGATGGCGTCGCGCCATCAGACGCTCCACAGGGTAATGTGGAATCCCCTCCGAATCGAGAACTGGGGGGGGTGGTCGCGAGATTGCGACGTGAGTTGCACGAGCGCTGTGATCGACACGGCCGTCGCATCCTGGAAGTCCAGGATGGCATCCACGATGAGATGGGCGCGATTTACCGCATTGAGAAGCGGCTTGACTATCTCGAGTCTGCCCTTGACGGCTTTCGCCGTCTTGAGGGAAGATTTGAAGCTTCCGTTGCGGAACTTCGCGGTCGCATTTTGACCCTGTCGGAGATGTTTCTCCGCCCTGCCGCGCCTTACGGCTATGCACCTTCCCAACCTCCTTCAAGAGGGGACACGCCTCCGGGTTCTGGTATGGTTTAAGCATACCCACATAGAAGGTTGGATGCGTACGCATCACCTTCGGAAAATCAAAGGTGTACGCCAGGCCCTTTCGGGCTAGTACCTTAAAGGGGTCCACAAACCTGGGGCGCAGTTTATTCTTCAACACGTTGGAAACTGCATGTGTAGGAAGATTTTTAGCGTTTAATAAAACACTTTCTCTTACGTTGTACACTTTTTCGTTTCGCCGCCCCTTGCGGTCATCTTGCTCCTTCTGCTTGTCTTGGCTTTCCGCCATGGCATCGCAACGTGTCGTAAGACACTAAGGCTCGTCGATAAAAACTTATCGAGTACTTTCTAACAGACACAGGGCTGATATCAGGGAATCCTCCCCCCTCAAGCCCTAGGCCACACACACGTGGCGTCAACGGAACCCTCGGATTCACTAATCCGTTCACGTAAAACGGGGTAAACCCCGTAGATGCATGAACCGAATTGTTTAAAGCAAATTCGGCCATCGGAAGCATCTCACTCCAACTCTTTGGAGAATCCGGACATAAACTCCGTAGTATGTCCTTTACAACGCGATTAACGCGTTAGGTTTGTCCGTCCGTCTGCGGATGGTTCGCAGTGGACATGAGGAGCTTGGTGCCTAGCACCTTAAACAACGCCCCCCAAAACTGTCCCGTAAAACGGGGATCCCGATACGATACAAGGGAATCGGGTAGACCAAGCTGTCGAATGACACGGTCTAGGAACATTTTCGCTGTTCCTTGTCCATCAATGGACTCTGGCACCGCCGCCAGGTGAGCCATCTTGCTCAAACGGTCTACAAAGACCAAAATGCCGGTGTTCCCGGCCTTATCCTTCGGAAAACCGAAGATGAAATCCATACTAATGGATTTTCAACATTCCGTTGGAACGGGTAAGCTCGCCAAAGGCGCCGCTGAATCTGCAAAGTGTTTGACCCTCTGACACGTCTCACAGGTGCGTATATACGCACCGACCCACTTATACATTTTGGACCACCAATACAAAGCGCTTAAAGCGCTGTAGGTCTTATCCCGACCTAAATGACCCCCGGTGGGGGCGTCATGTGCCTCAAAGAGGACTCTAAACTTCAGTTCCTCATCATGAGGAACTACCACCCGCGGAGTGTCCTCCGCGCTCGTGATATAAAATAGCTGACCGTCACAGTACCTGTAACGGTGTAAACGAGCTTTAGCTCGACTTGACAGGGTTGGCTCAGACGAGCCAAGACCCTTTTCACCTAACGCGCTGATTAGCGCCGTACACTGTGGGTCTTTCTCATACGCCTGGTGTAATGGGGTGCCATTATATAATTGATATTCAAGTTAGAATATCACAGTTTAATTTCAGACGCGTTGTCTGAAATTTAAATAAGAGATTATAAGTTATTATAATCTACGAAGGAAAAGTCGATTCGGTATAAATACCGAATCTTGCAGGTTAACTAATAGTACAGTTAGTTAAAGACTTGATATTATTATATTAATTAGTTAGTTACTATACTATTAGCCTCTAAACCACCCATTTAATAAACACTCTTAATTTTGCGTTCTAGAACATAAGTGAATATTAATATATTTACTCTTATTATAGGATTAGTTGTTACCAACTAATCCTGCCCTAATTGTATTGCGCGCTTCCTCGCAAAATACAGTGTAAGCCTGTAACATGATCAGTCCTGTTACACCTGGTAGCACTTTGTGGTCCGTATTAACGACCACAGTTCCGTTCTGCTAGTTAACTAGAAGAGCGAAGATTAAGAGCCGCTCGGCATCATGTAGCGAGACATGTCGGCTGCCGAGCGAGAAAGAACGCTGGAAGAGGTGAATAAACACTTCCCTCACTTCTCGTCGTGTAGTAAAGACGCGACGGCGGAAATGATTCGGTCTATGGGGACCGACATCATTACCTTCCTCAAGAGTAAGTCTCCAGAGGAAGTGGTACAGGTAGTGAACCGCATTAGGCTAAACCACGTAGAAAAGTCAGAACGGCCCGCGCCAGAGGCAGCGCGGACCGCAACTTCACCTGCAACGCATAGCGTTGAAGTGGTAAAGGCGCAAGTACCGCCCTTTACCGGCGAAGGGGGCGAGCCCCTTCGTAGACGGTTCGCAGAGGTGGAAGATGCCATCTCTGCGCAAAATATTTTTTGACGAACGTCAACAGGCGTACTTCGCCACAACATGTCTAGGCGGCAGAGCCAGGGCATGGGCGATGAGTCGCAGAGCCACTGATGACTCTGCGTTCCTTACTTATAAGGAATTTAAAGCTGAGCTAAAGCTCAAATTTGAAGGTCCAGAAATGGAGCTAAGTAGTCGGCAGGAGTTTATGGAACTCCGGCAAGGTAAGATTGACCTTCAAGCTTACGCTCATAAAACGCAATATTTGCTGTCAAATATTGTGTATGAGCCGGTGCCCCCTGCTATGCAGGTCACTGGCTTCATGAAGGGACTCAATGATGGTCCCGTAAAACAGAGTCTCTATCTGCACCCGCCAGATACTCTGAGGGATGCCATTCAATGAGCATCCGTGAAGAGTTCAGCATGCGATCAGCGTCATCGCATGCTGGGTACAGCCAAAGGGCTCAACAGCCCTTTGCTTTTGAAATGCCGCAACATCATGTCAACAATCATCAGTCGGGCAGACGAAGTTCACACTTTGTCTCAAGAAACAGCCAGCCGCGCCAGAGAATGGGCGGTGGAGGTCCAGGGCCGATGGACCTATCGGTTGCGGTTGCTTCGAACTCGAAGAAACCGAAATTTAAGAAGAACATTTGCTGCAATCGATGCGCGAAAGTGGGGCATTTTTCCCATGAGTGTATGGCACCGCATCCGGTGCCACGCAGTCAGCGGACGGAACCGTCCGCTGCACGGCGACACCAACAGGGACATCACCCTGTTGGTGCAAAAAACGTAAAATACCAGTAGGGGCGGGGCGCCCTACTGGGAATGTTATCCAACATGCCGATATAGGGCATGTGAGGGTAATATCCCCAGACGGGACTATGACCTGTCAAACGGTGCAGGGTGATGATAATCCTCTTATCACCCTGGAGGTTAAGCTGCACGGGAGCGATGTCCCCATGCGAGCTTTGTTTGACACAGGAGCGTCAAAAAATTTCGTTAGAACTCAGAGTCTAACGCTGTTGAGCTTCGTGGAGGTAGAAACCCCACCAAGTATGTTGTCAGTCCGGTTAGCAACAGGTGCAACCGTGACTATTCCAAAGCGTGTGATTAAAACACGCTTCAAGTTGAATGAACTATCATTCGAGGATGAATTCATCGTCCTCGATTTAGATGACAAGTTTGATGTAATACTTGGAATCCCATGGATGTCCAAGTTTAAACCTTCTATCGACTGGGTTAATCTATCGATCGACTGCGGCGGATGCACAGGATCTGATCACCCTGTGTGTAATCCGGCTGTATCAGAGGATACAACCGCATCGTCAGACAGTATGGTGGATAGCGATGGCACCACCAGGTCTGTTCTGACACGATCAGCGGAAGGTACCTCCGCTGGTGAGAGTCCAGAGGGACTACCACACGCAACAGGAGAGTCGTTGCGTGTTGGAGAGAAACATTCCACGGGTGATAAAGACCACCGTGAGAATGAAGTGATATCCACGGTGGGAAACAACCACCGTGAGAATGAAATAGTATCCACAGTGGGAAACACCCACTGTGCGACCGAAGGTTCCAACACGATGAAAGATTCCGTGTTGATGAGAGAGAACTCACGATCGAGTGCAATCGTGAGCACAACTCCGTGGTGGCCAGTGCCCACCACGTTGCGTTAGCCATGCACACGGGTGATAAAGACCACCGTGTCGCAGAACAGGCGGACGATCAGACGAGCACATCTGATCGCCAAGAAAATTCCATGGTAGGCACTGGCCACCATGATGATGAGTATTCGCACACGGTCAATCGTAATCACCGTGTAGCATTCAATCAGACGAGTGCGTCTGATTGCATGGACAGTGCAAACGGAGACCGGATTAGCTACCCAGTCTCTGTTGATGGAACACCCTCCGAAAGAAGGTTCGGAGGTGATGGCTCTTCCAGCGCTAAGCTGGAAGAAGTTTATGAGAAACTTGCACGATGATCAGATCGAACAGATCTGTATTATCGTAGCAACAGATGATGTAGTGTATATTCGTGAACGAATATCCACATTACAAGTGGAAAACATTGGGAAAGAGGTTCCCAAGGATCAAACCAAAGTTCAGCGCTTTGAAGCGCAGAGCTGGGAGTCGCTTAAAGCGAACTCCCCATTTTATGAGGTACTTCGGGAATACGCTTACGTATTCCCAGAAGAAGTACCTAGCGAGCTACCTAAGGATAAGGGAACTCGTCATGATATTGACCTCGTGACAGGCACGAAGTATTGTGTCACGCGGCAATGGCCGTTGCAGCGTGATCAAGTAAAAGCGATCGACGAGTTTTTCGAAGCTCGTCGTAAAGCAGGCCAAGTGCGGGAGTCTATCTCACCGCACTCTACCCCCACCTTTTGTGTGAAAAAGTCCACAGGTGGGTGGAGAATCGTTCACGCTTACAACAAGCTGAACGCAGCGAGGGTACCGGCGCAGACGCCGATACCGCGAAAAGATGTCATCATTGATGGCATGTGCGGGAGCACCATCTTTAGTGCTCTCGATCTAAGAGATGGATTTTATCAAATCCTAATGCTTGGGAAGGATATCCCTCTCACGGCGGTAAGCACCCCAAGCGGCATGATTTGGGAGTGGTTTGTTATGCCGCAGAGGCTTCGAAATTCCCCTGCTACGTTTAACAGATGCGTAACGCATCTATTACGCCCGGTGCGAGAATTCGCACCGAGTTATTTCGATGACGTGTACATCCATAGTGAGGGTGAACACGATAAAAGCGATGTAGATGTCCATAGGGAACATCTAAGTCGAGTGTTAGAGCTTATGCGTAAGCATAAGCTCTATGCAAATCTAAAGAAGTGCACCTTTGGTGCACCTGAGATACCCGTTCTTGGATGTTTTGTGGGCAAGAACGGGGTGCGCTCTGATCCAGAAAAGATCAGGGTGATCGATGAATGGCCTACGCCAAACAACGTTAAGGAACTTCGAAAGTTCCTTGGGTTGGCAACATATTTGCACAAGTATTCGTGCAACTATGCTGGATTAATACGACCTCTTTCTCAATTACTTAAGAAAGATGTAGAATGGAACTGGGATACCCAATGCCAAGATGCTTTTGATGCAGTCAAGCAAAGCTTGACTGAAGCGCCTGTCTTGGCTATAGCCGATAACGAGCGTCCGTTCCACGTCGTTTGCGACGCGAGCGATTTCGCTATCGTCTGTGCTTTGATGCAGCGTGATCACGATGATCGTGATCGCGTAATCTGCTATCAATCGCGTCAGTTGCGCCCAGCCGAGCGAAAATATCCAGTGCATGACAAGGAGCTCCTTGCCATGAAGTATGCGCTGGCCAAGTTTCGGATCTATCTCTTGGGAGATAGACCGTTTGTGGTTTACACGGACCATGCGTCGCTACGCACGGCCGTGAATTCACCACACATTTTTCAAAGAATGGCTCGATGGCTGTCATTCTTTGCTGAATACAACTTTACGGTTGGATACAAACCCGGAAAGTTGAACGTGATAGCGGATGCGCTATCACGAAGTCCCGATTACGAGACGAAACCGTCCGTAACTGAAGTTGCCAGTACAAACGCGATCCGTTGCAATGCTTTGTCGTCGTCAATTATACGACAAGTACGCGAGGCGTACAAAACAGACGAGAAGACACGTCTGTTGATTGATTACTTAAGTAATCAATCAAGTGAGAAGCGCGACGAACTCCAAGATTCCTCCGCGCTTGCGTGCAATGATATCGACTGCACTATGGTCTGATGCTTTACAGCACAGACCAAAAAGATGAAAGTCGCATCGTCGTTCCAAACGACGATGATCTCAAACATCAAATTATGTTTGAGTATCATGATGCACCGATTTCGGGGCATCAAGGTCGAGAGAAGACATACGCTTCTCTAGCACATGACTTTTACTGGCGAAACCGGTACAAGTGGGTACGGAAATACGTACACGCTTGCGAGATTTGCCAGCGCGTTAAGCCTGCGCAGTCTGCACAGGCTCCGCTGCAATCTTTGCCGGTTCCGACAGAGTGTTGGAAGTCCATTTCAATGGACTTCGTATTCGGTCTTCCACCCGACAATAGTCGGAAGACTGGAATAGTGGTCTTTGTAGACCGTTTCAGTAAGATGGTACATCTTACTGCAGTATCAGCGAACGTAACCGCCGCTCAAACAGCGCGGATATTCGTTGATACGGTATTCCGTTTGCACAGAATGCTGGAAGACATTGTCTCGGATCGAGATACGAGATTTACAGGACGTTTCTGGCAAGAAAAGTTCTCATTGTTGGGAACCCAGTTGAAGATGTCAACTGTGGACCATCCGGAAACGGATGGGCAGACGGAACGGGTTAACCGCGTTCTCGGGGACATGTTGCGATCATACGCACATTCCTTTGAACAGTGGAGTGACTATCTGCCACTCACTGAATTCGCGATTAACAATTCGGTGCATGCTTCAACTAAGCATACACCGTTCTACGTGAATGCCTTAAGGCATCCACGGACCCCAGCTTTACTTGGCGGTACGCCAAATATAAGTGGGGGAGGGAACCGCTCAAATTTTGAGCGAGTCAATGCGCAAATTGCAACTGCAACTTGTGAACAAAACGATGGCCCTTCTACTGAAAGTACAGTAGAAGCGGAAGCAGCTTCAAATGAAACTGAAGCTGCATATGATGAATATGTGTCTGCATCAATGGCTGCAGACAATGAGGGCAACGCATCTACTGCTGATAAAGCAGTAGATGAATTCGTATTACAGCGCCAAGCTGTAATACGCTATATAAAAGATGCACTTGCTTCTGCTTTGGATAAGCAGAAGCAAAATGCGGACAAGCAAGGAAGGAAGACCAAAAACTCCTTTCAGGAAGGCGAATTGGTATTATTAAGTACTACCAATTTGCCTATACATGCAATAAGCAACTTCCCTACACGGAAGTTGCTTCCTAAGTACATTGGACCTTTCAAGGTCCAAGAGATTCGGGGGAATGCCTATACTTTAGACATTCCCACAGCAATGCGGCTCCACCCAACATTCTATGTTGGGCGGCTCAAGCCGTATCCTGCGTCTTCGTCTTACGACAAGACACAGAACCACGGAAGATACCGTGCTTCTCCAAGTATCCCAAAAGATACTTGTAATCGGCTTCCAGCCGTTGATGAGCAGAGCGGAGAGTCACTACCTCCACCATCGACTGCTCAAGATCAACCTTGTGCCGATCGAGCTCTTCCTTACAGCGGGAAAGCTCGATGTACAGAAGATCATTCTTCTGCTGAAGGGCAGTGTGCGCACCGAGGATGTCGCGGACATCCTCGCGAAGAGACCGATATGTCTTCACAGAGTGAGACATATCGCTGCTCAAGGAGGAACAACCCTCCTCGAGCTTGAGGAGCAAGGAACCATGTTCCGCAACAACAACGGCGAGGAATTCTCAACCTCCGCCACCCCTGATCGATAATAAGGGGAATAAGCGATACATTCTCGAGCGCTTGATCTCGAAGCGCTCGGTTCCTTCGAAGAAGGGGAAGCGTACCGATTACTTAGTACGCTGGCTGGGTTACCCCCAAGAGTTCGACTCTTGGGTGCCGATTGAGATTATGAGGGCCGACGCCCCATACCTTTTAACTGAGTTTGAGAAGGAGTCCTCAACTCATAATGCAAAGTAGCCTCAACACTAGGTGTTGATGCATTTAGGGCATCGATTAAGCCCTGAATTTCGGCGGGTACGGAAAACCCACCGTACCCCCGCAACTCCTCTTCTGGCAGACGAGGAGCGCCCTGCGGACACCGCGGGCAAACGAGGTGAGAAGGGACATCACAGCTCAACCCTTCTTTGATGCAAGCAAAATGGATGTATTCCATTTTGCCTGTTCGCGAGTGCTTTAAAAAGCGCTCGCGCATTACGTGAACTCTATTCACGTACTCATCTGGGCTTTTGTTGTAGTTGTCAAAAAAAGCGTTCCAACTCTGAGTCAGGGCATCTTTATCGTCCCTGTTCCTCCTTGACCCTTTCCGTATCGAATAATATCGAACCTGGAAAAAGAGGTCAATAAAGTACAGACGTCTATAGTCTGTACTTCGATCGAATCGACGTTACTGGATGTCTTCGCAGTCATCCAGCACGTTGATATCGAACAACGCATATTGGCAGTCCCGATTACGGTGACCGCAACTGTTGGGGACAATAGCCCATCCAGGGGTCCAAAACCCCACTTTGTACGGAACATGTGGTTCCGTACGATGATACGCTTCAGAAGCGGCAGGCGCCGCTTCAGCTCGAGCTCTTTTAGCAGGCGGAGCGCCGCCTGCTTCAACACCACTTGCCGGGGTTAAATCACCCCGACGTGGAGAAGTACTTGGTCCAGGTGCAGTTCTGCGTTCCCGCAACCATCTGTGATGATCATTGTCGCTGTCATAGCTGACAGCGACACCAGAGTTATCATCGCTGTTAGGCGATGAGCACCTAGCGAGTTTCGACTCGATAGATCCTTTCGCGGAGACAGCTGTGCCCCGATCACTTTGTTCGGAGTCAGAACTGTCTCCGAACATGGAAGAACTCTTCCTGGCAACACACCATTCGGGGGTTGTCATCGTGCGAGATGTTGCATTAGCAACATCTCCCTGTTTCTTGTCAGATGCCGCCTTAGCAGCATCTGTGGTCGAAGACGGTACGTCTTCCGACCTTTGCGTAGTTGACGCTGCTAATGCAGCGTCACTGTTGTCACTCAACACCTCAGCACCTAGGGCTGAGGCGGAGGAAGAAGCTCCTTCGATGTTTTCAGCAGCGCTCTTTAGAGCGCCGCCGCGTGCTTTGACCATCGAGTCGATGGTCAATCAGTTGGTGAATGAGAAATTCCGACCAACAAGTGCCACCTATGATTGGCCAAAATAATAATTATTATTGGGCAACCACCTTAAGTGGGGGGGTGATGTAATGGGGTGCCATTACATAATTGATATTCAAGTTAGAATATCACAGTTGAATTTCAGACGCGTTGTCTGAAATTTAAATAAGAGATTATAAGTTATTATAATCTACGAAGGAAAAGTCGATTCGGTATAAATACCGAATCTTGCAGGTTAACTAATAGTACATTTAGTTTAAGACTTGATATTATTATATTAGTTAGGTAATTACTATACTATTAGCCGCTAAACCACCCATTTAATAAACACTCTTAATTTTGCGTTCTAAAGAATAAGTAGATACTTATATTTACTTTTAGTATAGGATTAGTTGTTACCAACTAATCCTGCCCTTATTGTATTGCGCGCTTCCACGCAAAGTACAATGTAAGCCCGTAACAGGATCAGTCCTGTTACAAGCACGTTCTGCTTGCCAGGTTTATACTTAACCTCAAAGTTGTACTCCGCAAAGAAGGAGAGCCAACGGACCATCCGTGGCGATAGATGAGGCGACTTTGTCACTGTTCGTAAGGACGCGTGGTCAGTATAAACCACGAACGGCTTTGAGCCGAGTAGATGAACCCTAAATCTGACAAGAGCATACTTCATTGCAAGTAGCTCCTTATCATGAACGGGATAATTACGTTCTGCAGCTTTAAGCTGCCTCGACTCAAACGCAATTACGCGTTCCCTTCCTGCATCGTCTGCTTGTAACAAAGCACATCCGATTGCGAAATCGGAGGCGTCGCAGACGACACTAAATGGTTTCCCAGAATCTGGGAGAGCAAGAACGGTAGCGTTTAACAAGATCCCCTTTACCGCTTCAAAAGCGTTTTGGTGTTCGGTTTTCCAACACCAATCAACATCCTTCTTAAGAAGGTCGGTCAATGGCTTTGCCATTTCAGCGTAGTTCTCGCTGTACTTGTGGAGATAGTTGGCTAATCCAAGCCACTTCCGTAAATCTCTAAGATTTACAGGCGAAGTCCACTCCACAATGGCTTTCACCTTCGCGGAATCCGCCCGCACTCCATATTTACCGATGAATCATCCGAGGAAAGGAATTTCCTCAGTACCAAAGATACATTTGGATGCGTTTGCATACAACTTATGCTCTCGCATACATTCGAGCACCGCTAGAAGGTGTATCATATGCGTCTGAACATCAGACGAGTCGCCTTCCGCACGACTATGAACGAATATATCGTCGAAGTACGTCTGAGCGTACTTCCTATGAGGGAGGAAGAGTTGAGTCACCAAGCGATTGAAAGTCGATGGTGCATTTGAAAGCCCTTTTGGCATAACAAGCCACTCCCACAGCATGCCGCTAGGCGTGCTGACCGCTGTAAGCGGAATATCGGACGCTCGCATGAGCACCTGATAATACCCGTCCACCAGATCTAAGGCACTGTATACAGTACAGACCGCCATATTATTCTGGAGGACATCCTTCCGAGGAATCGGAGTCTGCATGGGTACAGTAGCTGCATTCAGCTTGTTTTACGCATGCACAATGCGCCACTTTCCGTTCGGTTTACGAACACAAAAAGTGGGAGATGAGTGGGGAGACTTGCTCTCCCGCACTATCCCTGCCTCTGCTTTCCCCTTGAAGAATGCGTCGATGACGTCGCATTGTTCCTTGGGGAGAGGCCACTGCCTAGTGACGCAGTATTTGGTTCCAGGAACCAAATCAATTTCATGTAGGACTCCCCGATCCGGTGGTAACCCCATCGGTGGGTTGTCACTAATGACATCTCCAAATTCCTTTAATAAGGAATGGTAAGGGTCCTCAGGATCCGCGAGGATCTTGAGGCCGCTTCGGGCATTCAATGCCTGTTTGGTTTGCACCAAAACTGACTCGTCCATCGTGGATGAGGAGTTCAACTCCTCTTCCGGACGTAATACGACAACCTCGTCGATTTCACCTGCTTTCAAAGCAGTTACAATTTGTTGAAGGACATCGCCTACAACGACAACAGTTCGCCTACCCAAGGCAACCGTTCAAGGCTTACGCCTTCCGTGACAACACCTGTCACACTATTCAGCATACGATAGGACTGCTGACTCCCCATCTATTGTAAGTGCATCGCGCCTATCCACAGAGGTCTCTACCTCTACCACCGGTGACTCGCCGGTCTCACCTAATAAGGCGTGGTCGGAATCATTTCCGACGTGCGAAAGATACGAACTACGGGTCTCTTCGCTTGGAAGCGCCTCGCGCTTAACCACAGGGGTCACTACCCCTACCACTGGAGTCGCAACTTGTTCGCCGAACACGGCGTGGTCGGAATCAGTTCCGACCTGTAGAAAAGCCGAACTTCGGGTCTCTTCTCTAAGCGCCTCGCGCTTAACCTCAGAGGCATCCACCTCCATCACTGGCGACTCACCAGTATCGCCTATATCGGCGCGGGGATTAACCGCCGAATCTCCCTCAAGGAACACTTCCTTGACCTCACCGATCATCTCAGACATCCCAATCTCTGGCATCTCACGCCAGTATCGCTTTTGCGGTCGAGTAAAGGTGGGTTCATGACTCCAATGCTTCACCCGACCGCGGGTGCGTTGAACCAATGGACTTAGACTTCCAGTCTATCCATGGCTCGTGGCGTTCCAGCCACTTCATGCCCAGAATGAGGTCATACCTCGAGTCCAAATCCAGGACTAGGCAACGTTATAAGCTGTCGAAGTCTGCAAACTTCAGCTTAAGGTCAATCGATACCTTGGGTACAGAAAACTGTACGCCCGTCGCAAGACGGACCGTGACAACGTCACGCCTCTAGGGCCTCGGCATACAGCCGACTCTTCACAACAGAAGCTCGTCTGACATAATTGTCAGACGCTCCAGAGTCTATCAAGACTCTCCAAGGCTTATCAAAGCCTTTCACGTCCGCAAGGACAACCAGCAAACATGTCTGGTACACCAACGCGGTGCTAGAAAGCACCGTTTCCCTCGGGGCTTTGTGCTGTCGGCCCCTACCCTAGGGTTTAACAGCACTGAGGGGATTCCCCAGTAGGGCGCCCCGCACCTACTGGGAGCCGTCGTTTCCCGACGGCTTGGGCGAGGGCTTCTTACCTACCCCTGGACCCTTAAAGAGAATATCTCGCTGGGGGTTCCGCGGAAATCTGTTCCGCAGATGATCCGCGCTTCCACACAGGAAGCATCTTAGCGGCCCATGCCGCCGCAACATTGCCTGGATCTCCGCTTAGAAGATCTGCGAGGTAGAGTCAGAGTGACTCTTAGCGGAAGGTTTCTCTTCCGCTTCGACCTGGCTAAGGTCCATGGGTTCAGGACCCACCTTAGAGGAACGAAAGTTCCTTTTGGCCTTAAACGCCATCTTAAATGCCTCCCCCAGGGATTGGGGTTGGCATCGGAAGAGCTTGGAATGTGCTGGCCCTTCTCTCAGGCCTCCCATGAACATGGGAATGGACACATCGTCCGAGTACGATTTCGAGTACATCCCTTCCAACAGGGTCTTAAGTTCTTGGATGTATGTTTCCAAGTCCTTAGTGCCCTGACGGTACCTCAGAAACGCGAGCTGATTCTGGAAAACCAGATCAGGCGTTGCATACATGTCCATAAGCTTTTGCTTAAGGACTTCCCAGGTCGGGAACACGTCCATGACCGAATTCGAGCATGTAAAAGCCCATGCACGGGCTTTAGCCGTAAGATGGGTAAGTGCAAGTCCCACTTGCAAGTGATCAGCGATCACACTCGCTGTGGCGAAGGCCGTTTCGACCTCTCGTAACCCCACATAAAGGTTATCACTCCTTCACCTGTGAATTCCTTTATCTTAAAGGATAATGGGGGACGCACCCCCGTGGAACGACCTCCACCTAAACTAGCCTCATGGGCGATGAGGGCATTGAACCTTGCCTTCACGGCCTCAAGGCCTTGCTCCACTAGGAGCTGCATGCCTTCGTCACCCAGTAAGAAGAACAGACTGTTAAAGGCTTCCTGCTGGACGAGGACCTTTCGCAATCGTCTTGATTCATCCCTTGCAGAGGATGCCGTAGCCTACCAACACAGGTCTTGGACTGACTACAGGTGCTACCAGATGTTGCCGGTGCGTACACGCACGGTGCGGCTAGCGCACAGAGGAAGACTTTCCTAAGGCGGTGATGTGCCGCTACTTAGCCGATACGACCTTATAAAGGGCTTAGTAAGAGAGAACTCTCTTACTCGGGGCCAAGATTCCACTTTGGTTTACCAGTTAGCACAATCTAACGCCTTAACACAAGGCTCCCTTAATAAGGGGTAGCTAAGGGAAGAACTTCCCTTACGCTACTACACTCAATCCGCGCAACCGGTCGAGGTCGTGCGTCCTGCAGTCTTTTGAGTGAAATGTAAACTGAATGTATATTTAATATGTAATTAGCCTAAATTAATTTAAACTAATGTAAACTAAATGTAATACTAAGTAGAACTTACTAAATTCGTACCTAGCCAAAATGAAGTGTACACCACCTGTGTACTAACACGTGGCTGGCTGCCACGCCTCCACCAAGGGCTCCTGCCCCCATGATTGGTTAAAATAACCAATAAGTCTAAAACCTTTCGGACCGGTCAATACTGACCCCAACCGTAGTGTACTACGTACACAAAATAACTTAATGTAACCAGAATGTAACCATGTTACAGATGGCACGCTGCAATTCTTTGTTGCAAGATTGAGTTGACTTGTGATGAAGCGACTGTTGTCGATCAGGCTTGATCAGGCGCAAATAGTCGATGGTCAGGGCCTGTGGTCGTTGATCAGGGGGTGATCAGGGGTGATCAGAGCCAATAGTCGAAAATCAGATCGTGATCGACCTGATCGGTCTTATCGGCCTTATCGGCCTGATCGGTATGATCGATTTAGTCGATCAAGCACTAGTTGGCGCGAATTGCGAACAGATGAACGCAGGTCGCAAGTTGCAGAGTGTCGATCAGGTGTTGACCGGAGAAGGGGTACTTGATCAGGCGGCGGAAGTCTTCACTGCCCGATCACGGAGCCTCTAGTCTTTATCAGCTAACAGAATACCCAAAGCTAAATGTATTATTAGCCTAGACCTACGAGGGGGGTAAATTTCACTAAATCCACCTAGAGTTCCCGTGGGACGCTTACAGCAGCCGAACTCTAGGGGCCAAACGTGAACCAAAAGGGGAAGAGGTGAGAGCGCTGCTCAATCACGTTACCGAGACCAAAAACCTTTACATAAGAACCGCTGACACAGCGGGCGGAGTTTCGGGGCGAGTTATCAACGCTCTACGCCTACCTGTGGGCCAAAAACGCACTAAATGCTCCTGCCCGGGACGTAGAGGTATTTATTAGTTAGGGAGGCGCAAAGGTGCCGTCCCTGAAACGATCTGCTCGATCGTACGCAAAAGGAGAACTTTATTATCGCTTTTATCATGAGAACTACCAGTTACCTAATATCAACCAATCAGATCCGTCCATTCCAGCGTCCTCCGTCGACCAGTCGACCTGATTTATCCGTCGTTCACCGCTGTTCGTCGGTGTTCGTTAGGTACCTGTACATAGTCGTACCTCTTCATGATGGACCGTTTATGTCCTGTCTATGTACCCCGCAGATGTACCCGCGACTGTAGACACCGTGGTACACACAATCGTACACGATTACGCACCCGATTTGTGTCCGTAGTCACACCCCTAATTAGGCCCACAATTAAGCCCTTGATTAGGCCCAATTTTATGGCACACTTTGCCACAGCCGCCCCTGAGCCTTGTCCCAGCCGTAAGCGGTTGGGGTGAGGGTCGATCATGCCATTGATTACCGTAGATCATGCCACCGTTGATCGTGTTGTCCACACCCATTAATCATGACATCTTCGATCAGGCGATCAGCACCCATCAATCTGCCCTTTCTCCCGCTGATCAGGTCACAATCGATCAGGCCGTTACCGTTTAGTGGTACACCCATCTCGGTCAGGCGTTCATCCTCCACCAACCGTGACATCAGCGATCAGGCTCTCGCGATCAGGCATTTCTGATCGTGGTGCTATCCAACTCACTCGCGATGAGCGAAGACACTATCGCGATGCTTCGACAGCAGCTCGCTTGCGCCAACCGTGACGCGGCGGATCGTGATGCCGAGATCGTGCGGGCCGCCATGAAACATCTTGCTCCACTACGTGATTTTGTCGGCGCTGCAGTCGACGATATCAAGTCCAAGCTAAAGACCGCCAAGAAGACCATATCCAATCAAGAGAAAACCATGGACGATCAGCGCGCTCAGATCCGTGATCTGGAGAGCAGTCGCGATCGTGATCGCTATCTTCGATCGGTGCAAGAAGAGACCATCGCTGATCAAGCGCAAGATATCTCACGTCTCACGGCACTTCCTGATCAAGCGGCGTTTGATCAACTTCAGCAGCGCGTGAACGTGCTACAGGAAGAGTACGATCAGGCCGCTTCCAAGAATTAGCGCTTGGTCGAGCTGGCATTCCTACTCGCCTCCGAGGCTGAAAGATGCAAGCGTCAAGGTGATCCCCTGCGGAAAAAGAATAAAACCAATCGCCTGCAGATGGACGACTATACTGCCATCATAGCCCAGATGCAGGAAGTGTGCGAAAGTGTCGAGGGAGTGTCGGATCTCAAAACCGAGCTGAGGATCTACACACCGAGTATTCCCAGCTGGAGAAAGAGCTTTCCGCAGAGCAGCGCCGCTTCGATAAAGTTTCTGCAGATCGCGACACGCTGCGCAATCAGCTGCGACAGGCTCGAGATGAAGTTACGCAGTTGCGTTCACTCCACTCGGTCCTTCAAGCCCAGTTGGCCGGCATGTCACTACAGATGCAGATCTCCCCGGTCGCCAGCACGCATCTTACAGGTTCTGATCAGGCTGCATCACCTGCTGTCCTTCCCGCCGATTCTACAGACAGCTAGATCGACCGAGTCGCTTCTCCGTCTAAAAGACGTATTCAACGTTCACGATCTTCATCTCGTTCCAAGCGACCACGCCTCCTTTCTCCCATTTCGGAGGCGAAGTCGGAGGATGATGCTCCTCCAAGTCCTGATCAGGATGATGAAGGTGGGTTTCTCGACCTGATCGCATCAATTCCATCCACTCCGACGATCAGCGAGTGTGGGAGCGAGGTTCCGCGAAATCAAAGCTCGGCCGGGTTCCTTTTACCTCGTACGGGTGAATTCAAGTCATTGATCATGGTGGCCGATGGTGCAGCAGACGCATACATACTGCCGTGGACTCCAAGTCAGCTCGGTGGTTTCGATCTGCGTAGCGTCACGGCTCAGGTGGTCTTTGACTACTTGACCCGCCCCGAAGGATGGTTGTTCCCAGTCTCCACTCACGCCCCTTCGGCTGATCAGGTTTTGTCACTTGATCACGCAGCCGGAGGTAGAGCGGTTATATTCTCAGCGTCCTTGGGACATTTTCGCGACCATGTTGACACCCGTGTCTTTACGCTCAGTCGGCTGGTTTGCCGACTTTGAATAGAAGTACCGGTCGTTTCTCAACCATCATGCGCAGGCGATCTGGGAGTCGACACACTATCTCCCCATCTAGAAAGGCCTTCTCAAGAGCGATGACTTCTTTCGAGACTATTACAACGGTCGACGTCAGTGCAGAAGTCGTGCCGGAGCAACCTGGAAGAGAATTTTGGAGTTTGTCCTGCAGGGGATGATCGACGGCAAGTGTGATCTCGACATTTTTCTGGACCAGTCGATCCCACATTGTGCTCGAAACCGTCCCTTGAAGTTTGTCCCGGATGACGATGGGGCATGATACCCCGGGTTCCTATCGGACCCTCCACCTCGGACCCTATCAGACGCGCTGAACGTAGTCGATGACCTTGGCGGATCCAATATCGTCTTTCTCCTGAGGATCACCCTGGACGGAAAATCCCTCGCATCCGCCGTAAGTTTATGGATCTGATTAGTAGGCTGATCACTTCTCTTTAATCAATAAACACTCTTGATCATGCCATTTCCAATTTTTGCTTCGTTACTTTTTCATGCATAATACAGATCGGTATTCTGTCGGCTCATCTGCCGTTACTCCATCACCATGCCTCGCAATATCCATCGTAAATACACCAATTCAAGTCATTCATCATTTCTTCATCAATTGTGAGTTTCATCAATCATTTTCTTCAATCGGAGGTTCTTCGATCATAATCCCATGATCAGTCCGTCGATCACGCATTAGTTGGACTCTTCGCTCACTTGTATTACGTCGAACCGATGTCTGTTGATCATCTTCCTTTCGAAGTCCTTGATCATGGCATCGCAGTTCAGATCTTCCTCGTCTACCCACGACGGCTCAGTATAACCTTTCCAGTAGACTTGATATTCGCGTAACGTTCTTCATATCTAGTCTTTCGACCAGATCGGACATCGGTGATACGATCAACTTCAAATTCATCTGGATCTAGCGTCCTTTACCAGCTTTCTTCGGGTAGCAAAGCTTCGTCGAAGTCGAAACGATCTTCTACCATAGCCGCTAGCACAGTAGTAGGGCGATCTGGAAATTCCTTGACCAATTTCAACTTGGACAGGTGCACCACTGGAAACATGCGATAGTCAGTGCCGGCTGTAAACAATCTCGCCGCGTGATTACCGATCACCTTATAGACTCTGAAGAGTCCATGCCACATACGCGCCAGTTTCTTCGCGAACCCTTCTTTCACCCGATCGAGATACGACCAGACCCTTGATCCCGATTCGATCTTGTGTGGTGTCACTTGATCATTGTGTTTCTCAGCTCGATCATCCATCTCTTGGTGCAATCGAGTGCTCACCTGATCACGGGAGTAACGGTAGTCTTTCTGCAACTTATATCTCCATCGGCGAGCATCCCGGTCTTTACGCCGAATTCCACCCAGTTGTAGTGTCGATTCCAACGACGATCGTGGGTCCCACCCATACGCCAAATAAAATGGTGTTTCTCCACGAATGCGATCAGGGGTTGAGTTTAGCGCGAATACCAGTCGCTCTGCGTACGAGCACCAATCTTTCTGGCCGACATCTGATACATACATCTTCATTGCTCGTGTAATCGTCTGCACCGTTCTTTTCGCCTTGCCGTTCGCCTGTGGACGGTCTGTAATAGTGGAACTCAGTCGTTGTCCCACGATCTTGTTGAACGCACGAAATCCTTCCGACATAAAAGCGGGCTCTCGGTCATGCCTGATCCCCTCACTAGCTCCAAATCGTCGAAATAGACATTCTTCATAATTTTCGGCGACTTTCTGCGCTGTGCGGGACGCTCCAGCTTTTGCGATCACCATACCCGTGAACATATTCGTCCAAATCAGCAGTTTCGTATGCCCGTCAGTTGATCGGGGCAGTGACGGGATATGATCCATGTCTATCTCTTGGAATGGGTACGTGGCCTCGATATTCCCCGGCGACATGCCCTTGATCGTAGGCTGGCCCTTCCCCGTCGTGCAATCTACGCATTGTCAAACAAGTTTTTGTACGCTTCGAAATAGTCCACGCCAATGAAAGTATCGCCTGATCCGCTGATATGTACGCCCTATACCCTGGTGTCCTCCTTCCAAACTCACATGATAGTGGTGGAGGACATCCGCATATAGGGTCTCAGGTAGGACCAGCTTGATCAAAGAGCGTCAATCATCTTGATCATTGTAACCGGGTTACATTTGAGTTACATTTAGTGTTGGTTTACATGAGTACACTACGGTTGAGGTCAGTATTGACCGGTTTGAAAGGTTTTGAACCATTGGTTATTTTAACCAATCAGGGCAGGGGTCCTTGGTGTGGTGGTGTGTCAGCCATCCACGTGTCGGTACACAGGTGTGTACACTACATTTTAGCTAGGTACGAATTTGGAATATTCTACTTAGTATTACATATAGTTTATATTAGTTTAAATTAATTTAGGCTAATTACATATTAAATATATTCAGTTTAGAAAAATACTTAAGACTGCCAGGAGCGCGACCACGCCCGGTCGCGCGCGCAGTGAGTATTGTAGCCTAAGGGAGTTCTCCCTTACGCTACCTCCCTTTATAAGGGAAGTCTTGTTACAAGGGGTTAGCGAAAGCTATCTGTAAACCACCCCGGGAATCTTGGCCCAGAGTAGGAGAGCTCTCTCCTACTAAGACCTTTTATAAGGGCGTATCGGCTAAGTAGCGGCGAACGCCGCTTAAAGGAAAGTGTTCCTCTGTGCGCTAGCCGCACCGTGCGTGTACGCACCCTGCTACATCTGGTAGCACTTGTAGTCAATCCAACACCTGTGTTGGTGATCAACAACCTCTGCAAGGGATGGATCAGGACGATTGGGGTAAGCTAACCCCCGTCCAACAGGAATCCTTTAAAAGGCTGTTACCCATATTGGATGAGGATGGCATGCGACATCTAGTGGAGCAGGGCCTCGATGCCGTGCGTGAAAGGGTGAATGCCCTTATCGCCCATGGGGCGAGTCCTCGTGGGAGTTATCCCGCGTCTACGGGGGTGCGCCCTCCGATGTCCTTTAAGATAAAGGAATCCGTCGGCGAGAAAGGTGAAAACCTTTATGTGTGGCTTCGAGAGGTTGAAACCGCATTCGCCACCGCGAACGTGATCGAGGATCACCTGCAAGTGGGACTTGCACTGACACATCTTACGGGCAAAGCCCGTACATGGGCGTTTACGTGTCAGGATTCGGTCACGACCGTGTTCCCGAACTGGGGAGTCCTTAAGCGAAAGCTTATGGACAGGTATGCAACGCCTGATCTGGTTATCCAGAATCAGCTTCGTTTCTGAGGTGCCTGTCAGCTCACTAGGGACTTGGAGACATTCGTCCAAGAACTAAAGACCATGTTGGCAGGGATGTACGCGAAAGCGTATTCGGACGATGTGTCCATCCCCGTCTTCATGGGAGGCCTGAAAGAAGGGCACGTTCGGAACTGTTTCGATGCCGACCCCAATCCCTGGGGGAGGCGTTTAAGATGGCGTTTAACGCCGAGAGGAACTTTCGTTCCTCTAAGGTGGGTCCTGAACCCATGGACCTGAGTCAGGTCGAAGTGGAGGGGAAACCTTCCGCTAAGAGTCACTCTGACTCTTTTTCGCAGAGCTTCTAAGCGGATCTCCAGGCAATGTTGCGTCGGCATGGGCCGCTAAGATGCTTCCTGTGTGGAAGCGCGGATCATCTGCGGAACAGATGTCCGCGGAACCCCCAGCGACATATTCGCTTTAAGGGGCCAGGAGTAGGTAAGAAGCCCTCGCCCAAGCCGTCGGGAAACGACGGCTCCCAGTAGGTGAGGGGTGCCTTACTGGGGGACCCCTCAGTGCTGTTAATCCCCAGGGTAGGGGACGACAACACAAAGCCCCGAGGGAAGCGGTGCTTTCTAGCACCTAGTTGGTGTACCAGCAAGGGTTGCTGGTAGTCCCTACGAACGTGAGAGGCTTTGATAAGCCTTGGAGAGTCTTGATAGACTCTGGAGCGTGTGACAATTATGTCGGACGGACTTCTGTTGAGAAGAGTCGGCTGTATGCCGAGGCCGTAGAAGGTCGTTCTCGTGACGTTGCACGGCCCGTCTAGCGACGGGCGTATAGGTTTCTGTACCCAAGGTCTCGATTGACCTTAAGCTGAAGTTTTCAAACTTCGATAGCTAAGAACGTTGCCTAGTACTGGAGTTGGACTCGAAGTATGACCTCATTCTGGGCATGAAGTGGCTGGAACGCCACGAGCCATGGATAGACTGGAAGTCTAAGTGCATTGGCTCAATGCACCTGCGGTCGGGTGAAGCATTGGCGAGTCATGAACCCACCTTTGCTCGATCGCAAAAGCGATGCTGGCGTGAGATGCCAGAGATTGGGATGTCTGAAATGATCCTTCCCAATGGCGTTAAGGAAGAGTTCCTTAACGAGGGGGATTCGGCGGTTAATCCCCGCGCCGATATAGGCGAGACTGGTGAGTCGCAAGTGATAGAGGTGAATTCCTCTGAGAGTAAGCGCGAGGCGCTTAGAGAAGAGACCCGAAGTTCGTCTCTTTCGCACGTCGGAAAAGATTCCGACCACGCCGTTATAGGCGAGACTGGCGAGTTGCCATTGGCAGAGGTGGATCCCTCTGAGGCGACTCCAGTGGGAGGGGTATAGACCCTGTGGTTAAGCGCGAGGCTCTTCCAAGCGAAGAGACCCGTAGTTCGTCTCTTTAGCACGTCGGAAATGATTCCGACTACGCCGTTGGAGGTGAGACCGGCGAGTCACCGGTGGTAGAGGTAGAGACCTCTGTGGATAGGCGCGAGGCGCTTCCAATAGATCGGGCAATTGACTCCCCCATCTGGGTCTCGGGATGAGTCCCGAGGCCAGTAGTCAGCAGTCCTATAGGATGCTGAATAGTGTGACAGGTGTTGTCACAGAAGGCGTAAGCCTGGAACGGTTGACTGGGGTAGGCGAACTGTTGTCGTTGGAGGAGATGTCCTTCAACGAGTTTGGAACTGCTTTGAAAGCAGGTAAAATCGACGAGGTTGTCGTATTACGTCCGGAAGAGGAGTTGAACTCCTCGTTTACGATGGACGAGTCAGTTTTGGTGAAAACCAAACAATGAACCAGCGATTTTTAATCGCTTGGTGACCCAACTCTTCCGCCCTCATAGAAAGTACTCACAGACGTACTTCGACGATATATTCGTTCATAGTCGTACGGAAGGAAACTTGTCTGATATTCAGACGCACCTGATACATCTTCGAGCGGCGCTCGAATGTATGCGAGAGCATCAGTTATATGCAAACGCATCCAAATTTATCTTTGGTGCTGAGGAAAGTCCTTTCCTCGGATGCTTCATCGGTAAGGATGGAGTGCGGGCGGATCCCGCGAAGGTGAAAGCCATTGTGGAGTGGCCTTCGCCTGTAAATCTTAGAGATTTACGGAAGTGGCTTGGATTAGCCAATTATCCCCACAAATACAGCGATAACTACGGTTAAATGGCGAAGCCATTGATGGGCCTTCTTAAGAAGGATGTTGATTGGTGTTGGGAAACCAAACACCAAAACGCTTTTGAAGCGGTTAAGGGGAGCTTGTTAAAAGCTCCCGTTCTTTCTCTCTCAGACTCTGGGAAACCTTTTAGCGTCGTCTGCGACGCCTCCGATTTCGCAATCGGATGTGCTTTGTTACAAGCAGACGATGCAGGAAGGGAACGCGTAATTGCGTTTGAGTCGAGGCAGCTTAAAGATGCGGAACGGAATTATCCCGTTCATGACAAGGAGCTACTTGCAATGAAGTATGCTCTTGTCAAATTTAGGGTTCACCTACTCGGCTCAAAGCCGTTCGTGGTTTATACTGACCACGCGTACTTACGGACAGCGACAAAGTCGCCTCATCTCTCGCAACGGATGGCTCGTTGGCTCTCCTTCTTTGCGGAGTACAACTTTGAGGTTTAGTATAAACCTGGCAAGCAGAACGTGCTTGCAGACGCGTTGTCGCGTCGTCCCGATTACGATCTCGCTCACGCGACATTCTTCACCACGTCTGTAGTGTATCTCATACGCCAGGCGTATGAGAAAGACCCACAGTGTACGGCTCGGTAATCAGCGCGTTAGGTGAAAAGGGTCTTGGCTCGTCTGATCCAACCCTGTCAAGTCGAGCTAGAGCTCGTTTACACCGTTACAGGTACTGTGACGGTCTGCTATTTTATAGCACGCGTGGGAGGACACTCCGTGGGTGGTAGTTCCTCATAATGAGGAACTGAAGTATAGAGTCCTCTTTGAGGCACATGACGCCTCTACCGGGGGTCATTTAGGTCGGGATAAGACCTACAGCGCTTTAAGCGCTTTGTATTGGTGGCCCAACATGTATAAGTGGGTCGGTGCGTATATACGCACCTGTGAGACGTGTCAGAGAGTTTAACCCTCCGCAAGTTCAGCTGCGCCTTTGGCGAGCTTATCGGTTCCAACGGAGTGTTGGAAATCCATTAGCATGGATTTTATCTTCGGTTTTCCGAAGGATAAGGCCGGGAACACCGGCATTTTGGTCTTTGTAGACCGTTTGAGGAAGATGGCTCACCTGGCGGCGGTGCCAGAGTCCATTGATGGACAAGGAACAGCGAAAATGTTCCTAGACCGTGTCTTTCTCCAGCATGGTCTACCCGATTCCCTTGTATCGGATCGGGATCCCCGTTTTACGGGACAGTTTTGGGGGGCGTTGTTTAAGGTGCTAGGCACCAAGCTCCTCATTGCCACTGCGAACCATCCGCAGACGGACGGACAAACGTAACGCGTTAATCGCGTTGTAGAGTACATACTACGGAGTTTATGTCCGGATTCTCCAAAGAGTTGGAGTGAGATGCTTCCGATGGTTGAATTTGCTATCAACAATTCGGTACATGCACCTACGGGGTTTACCCCGTTTTACGTGAACGGATTAGTGAATCCGAGGGTTCCGCTGACGCCACGTGTGTGTGGCCCAGGACTTGACGGGGGAGGATTCCCCGATGTCAGCCCTGTATCTGTGCGAAAGCACATCGATAAGTTTTTATCGACGCGCCTTAGTGTCTTACGACACGTCTGCGATGCCATGGCGGAAAGCCAAGACAAGCAGAAGGAGCAAGCTGACCGCAAGGGGCGGCGTAACAAAAAGGTATACAAAGTGGGAGAAAGTGTTTTATTAAACGCTAAAAATCTTCCTACACATGCAGTTTCCAACGTGTTGAAGAATAAACTGCGCCCCAGGTTTGTGGGGTCCTTCAAGGTATTAGCCCGAAAGGGTTGTCGTATACCTTAGACATCCCGAAGGCGATGCGTACGCATCCAACCTTCTATGTGGTTATGCTTAATCCATACCAGAACCCGGAGGCGTGTCCCCTCTCGGATGAGGGTGAGAAGCCGGATAGCCGAAAGGTGCGACAGGTCGGAACATCTCCGACAGGGTTGAAATACGACCCTGAAGCTCCGCAACGAGAGACTCGAGGGAGGCAAGCCGCCCCTCGATGCGTTCATTCGCACTCCCTTCGTTGCGGACTCCCTCCTGAGAATCTTTGATGCGACGGCTGTGCCGATCACAGCGCTCGTGGAAGTCACGTCGCAATAGCGCGACCCCCCCAGTTCTCGATTCGGAGGGGATTCCACATGACCCTGTGGAGCGTCTGATGGCGCGACGCCATCACCGGGGTGAAACCCAGTATCTAGTGAAGTGGAAGGGTTACCCACATTCACGGAGTTCGTGGGAGTCCGAAACTCCCCTGCGGCAGGACTGCAGAGACGTCGTTGACGATTTCGAGCGGGCCAATCCCGCTGCGAGTCGACGACCAAAGGGGCGGAAAAAGCCCCTTCATTCCCAGTAGCTGAGAGTTCGCCGGAGGCAGATGCTGTGCTTGCATTGCTCTCCGGCACCACATCGAGAGCAGAGCGCGTATAATAGGAGGCAGGTAATTGCCCTTGCGCTTTGGCCTGAGCATAGGCCAAGCGTAGAGCCCTCTCTACCCGAACGTTGTGTTCGGAAAAGCTGTTGTACAGCGCATCGAAACTGGGGAGGCGCTTATCCCCTTCTGCTCAGGCGCGGAATGCCTGTTCTGCGTCTTCGACGCTTTCGTCCCTCAAGAGAACAGAGGGAATCTCGCGGATGATATCCACGAGGACACCGCGTGCCCGCTTCCCGAGCCGCGTCCGGTAGGACTTAACGGTATGATGTTTGGGCTTTAGTAGTCGGGCCCGGAGTTGGTTCCGACGCGCAATTTCACGCGGCAGTATAGCCGCTGGACCAAGGGTATAGGAGGCCAGACCCCTCTTGACCGCCTGCTTAGCCCTCTTTTGAGGGTCACGAGGTCCCTTCCGTTCCCGTACGGCACGTCGGGCTCTTGAATCAAGGACGGTTCATTGGTGGTGGTCGCCTGTGGCAACCTGAAGGTATCACCCCTAGCGGGTAACGGTGGCGCACGAGTTAGTGCGTTTTTCCCACGTGTGGGGAATGGGTTGGATGACCAATAGCGCCATTCGGCGCTGTCAGCGTAACCAGCCGTTGGGGAGATCTCCCCAAGGGCATCCACTTCCGAGTTGTCGGAATAGTTTTCGTCCATAGAACCACTGAAGGTGTACAATGGACAGCCAGAGGTACTGGCGTTGAACTTCTCCAACAAGATTTTAATTATTGCGTAAGCAATAGTATTGATGGGGGAGAATGTAACGGGGTTACATTTGAGTTACATTTAGTGTTGGTGTACATGAGTACACTACGGTTGAGGTCAGTATTGACCGGTTTGAAAGGTTTTGAACCATTGGTTATTTTAACCAATCAGGGCAGGGGCCCTTGGTGTGGTGGTGTGTCAGCCATCCACGTGTCGGTACACAGGTGTGTACACTACATTTTATCTAGGTACGAATTTGGAATATTCTACTTAGTATTACATATAGTTTATGTTAGTTTAAATTATTTTAGGCTAATTACATATTAAATATATTCAGTTTAGAAAAATACTTAAGACTGCCAGGCGCGCGACCACGCCCGGTCGCGCGCGCAGTGAGTGAAGTAGCTAAAGGGAGCCCTCCCTTTAGCTACACCCTTAGTAAGGGAGCCTTGCCGTTAAGGCATTAGCGGAGCTAGGCGCGCGACCACGCCCGGTCGCGCGCGCAGTGAGTATTGTAGCCTAAGGGGGTTCTCCCTTACGCTACCTCCCTTTATAAGGGAAGTCTTGTTACAAGGGGTTAGAGAAAGCTATCTGTAAACCACCCCGGGAATCTTGGCCCAGAGTAGGAGAGCTCTCTCCTACTATGCCCTTTTATAAGGGCGTATCGGCTAAGTAGCGGCGAACGCCGCTTAAAGGAAAGTCTTCTTCTGTGCGCTAGCCGCACCGTGCGTGTACGCACCCGGCTACAATCATCTAGATCACAGCTGACTTTTTCTTTAGCTGTTCCCACATTAGATCAGCAATCTTTGTTCGTCGACATCGTAGCTGTCAGCAATTTTCGCGCAATCATTTACCTCGTCTGCGCTCAATTGTGAGACGTCACTATACAAATAACTTCGCAAATCATGAATCCATTTCTCTTCGTCCTGCGCCTTTTTCACCCGTTCCGCCCTTATCCCGGCTATGGATATATCGGGCCTCGTTGACGGTCGCGGCTGACGGAGGTTACGTGATCGTGTCATCACTAGCACTTGTGGGGCAGTGGGATCTCCATTCAACGTGATCACTTCCGGCAACCTGTTGAGGTCGGCCAGTTCCTCCAGCTGTTTCTCGTCATCAATTTCAAATCTTGTTCCACCCTGCATGGCCATAGTGGTGATATGATCCGCACTCTTATTCCACTCCCTTTTTACATGCAACAGATCATGATCGGTCCATTCGCGAAGGAGTCTAAACACACGCTGTTGCAACACTTGCAATCGCGGAGCTTTACACTCTATTTCACCGCGTCTCTGCCTGATCACCAAATTCGAGTCTCCACAAACGAGCATCCTTCCTTTGGAGTATCGCGACAGTAGACCCAAACTTAGAAGCAATCCATGGTATTCAGCTTCATTCACTGTGATGTCAGGTGAATGATCAGCGGTCATAATCTTCAACTCCGGTAATTTCCACACGATAGCGCCAAATGCACTCATACGTCGCTTGACACTTGCAGATCCATCGAAACTTATCACGTAGAGTTCTTCTCCTTTCTCGACCGTAGGAGGTGGTATTTCAATCATCTGCCGCGGTTGCTTTTTCGGTGCGATCGCGATCAGGGCTCCGTCAATTTCGGTGCGAGGGGTGAAACTTGCGGCTAACGCCCCTAGTACATCCTCTTCTCCATGTACACATTTTTTGATCTCGAGGTCCCATTGTGATAAGATCGCAGCCCATCTGCCCAGTCGTCCGTCCAGCCCGTTGGATGTTAGTAACCATTTCAACGTGGATAAACGTGACAAGACAGTAATCGTCTTTCCGACCAGCATCGTGAAGTAAACATCCAAAACCCGTAGAAGCGCCAGAACTTCCTTTTCGACGGGACTGTAATTCTGTTCACCGCTCTTCAATGTCCGGCTGGCGAATGCGACGAGGCAATACACTTGATCATGTTCTTGTACCAAATCGGCAGATACTGCCCATTTGCTGGCGTAAACCACGATCACCGGCGTTTTGGCTTGATAAAATGGTGCAGGGTTGGGACTGACGCAATCTTCGCTTTCAGCATACTGAATGCAACTTTTGCCCTGATCAATCGATCGTCTTTATGATCCAAATACTCCTGGATCGATGATCAGCTCTTCAACTCTTGATAACCAATCTCTATTAATTCGTAGAGCACAGCGGCATAGATCGTGAAGTCTTAGATAAATCGACGGTAGTAGTTCAAGCTCCCCAAAAACTATTGCATGGCCGGTAAGGTGCCAGGGAAAGGCAAATCAATCAGATCATCCATTTTTTTGGATTGGTTTCCAAACCGCGGTTAGAGACGTGATGCCCTAAATAAGGAACTTCGCTTCTCCCCCAGTACGATTTAGTCACGTTGATCGACAAGTTCCATTAATCGCACTTTTCCAACAGGTGCCGCACCTTATCACACAGGGTAGTCCATGTAGGTGCAGGGATCAAAATATCATCGATATATGACTGCCGCTGCAACACAGACGGACCCGGTGTCTGGTCAGGCTCTCCCACAGTAAATACATCATCCGATTCGTCGTCACCGTCCTTAACCTTGAGATACCCGTATAATGCATTATCGATCAACCACTGGTAGATTTGCGGGGCATTGTTTAGGCCAAAGGTCATCCTATTCCATTCAAACAATCCAAACGGAGTGACAAACGCCAAACTGACGTTCTCTATCGGTCATAGACACGACCCAAAAACCACTCGCCATATCCAAAGAGCAAAACCACAACGCTTTATCCAAATCTTCGAGTAGATCAGCGATCAGGGGCATTGGGTATACTATCAAACGCGTGAGTTGATTCACCGCGCGATAGTCGATACATAAGCGAATATCAACCCCATTCTTCTTCACGATTATCACTATAGGTGATGCCCAAGGTGATGTAGATGGCTGGATGATCTTCATGGTCAATAACCTTTTGATCAAGGCTGATAACTTCTCGCAAAATTGTGTAGCAACCTTCCGGCACTTTTGAGCGATCGGGCGCGCGTTGCCTACATCGATATCGAAAACAACTCCACGTGCATCAGGAGGCAGTGCGTTCCCTTTCCCAATCAACAGATGCTTCTTCGACCAAATTATAT
The DNA here is from genome assembly GCA_026184515.1 of Peronosclerospora sorghi. Classification (NCBI taxonomy): domain Eukaryota; phylum Oomycota; class Peronosporomycetes; order Peronosporales; family Peronosporaceae; genus Peronosclerospora; species Peronosclerospora sorghi. The sequence continues at coordinate 15,621,020 of CM047582.1, read as the reverse complement.
CGCGAAACTGATCAATTTCCTCTGCTGTGTTGATCCATGTATCACCAACTTGCAGATCATCCTTGGTCACTTTCTCAGTACTTGCGGACACTTCAGGCAGCGTGGCAAGCTGTTTCTCCAGCTCTTCCACGAACAAATCTCCTCCCTCGTGGTAGCAAACTTGGTCATCGATAGGAATCACACCGAATTCACCGTGATCGGCTGAGACAGGGTGATCACGCATATCTTGATCAGGCTCATCTCTTGCAATAGCTTGTTCAACTTCGTGATACGAGGTCGGACCTTTCACACTCGGCTTCTGATCGCACCTCTCTTGCACTTCTTGTACTTTATGCGGTATTCCGGTTACTAATTCCACAGATGCCGTGGTCGAGTCCGTAGGTCGTACTAAAATACTTCGAGGAGTAGGATACTCCTTCTCCTCGACTAGGGTACCTTGATCGACACTTTCTTGATCTTCATGTACAGAATCGGTAGAATCTTGATACGCGAGATTTTGCCACTCATTATAACGATTGGAGCCCACCGAATTAAATCCAGGGCGACGAGGCACGTCATCTTGTTCATCCAAATACCTAAAATTGTATCGTCTTGTACAATTATCGGATGATCAACAACGTTCGTAACACGCAGATATCGTAAATTACCCACGATCCTAGTGACAGTGGGGACCCAATCTTTTCCACGAGTAATCCACAACTTTTGAGATCGCTGATCACGAATCCGAACCTCAGCAGATCTACCTACTGGTATCTGTTCATATTGATCAAGTTTCATGTAATTTCCACTTGATCCGTACAGCTGTCGACGTCCTTCTAATGGGATGATCACCTCATCACGAAAACTTAGTGCACCATGGGCGACGTCTAATCGAGCACCAGCTGGTATCATAAAATCCATACCCAATATAGCATCTTGACCGACAAGTTTGCCCACCCATGCATGGAAATAATAAACCAACGAGCCCGCTAACGTAATCTTGATTTTAGTACGCCCCTTTGTAAGGTATGCACTTTCTCCAATGCCGACGCATTCCTGCGTTTGACTCGTGTCGATCTGACAACTCACCTTACGAGCAAAGGTTAAGTCGATGATCGAAACTTCGGCACCAGAATCAAATAATAACGTGGCGCGTTCGTTATTAATTTTACCACTCGCCTTGGCTTGTTTAAACCATTTCTTTGGCGAGTGGTACTTCCAATATCCACGTGATTCACCCAGAAGTAGATCAACTTCCATGATCACCGGGGATCAAGAAAACTCATCAATACGGAAATTAGCCAAACGTGGTAAATCAGGCTGATCACATTTTTCATTATCTCTTTCTGCTGCTTGATCATCTCTCTCCTTATCCACATATGCAAAAATACACAAACCCGAACGCTCGTCTCGTACCAGATTCCAAACTGGCGAGCGTCCTAGTTTAACAAATCTTCGACTTCCTTGGGCAACATTCCAGCATTCTTGGTAGGATTGTACCAATGGCGGATGCGATTGTAAAATTCTTCCATAGGGAACTTGCCCGCATCTTGAACTTCGCCGCATGATCGGCAGACGTACAAGCATTGGTCGGTCGGGTGTCCCTTCTTGCCACACTTCAGGCAGGTCAGGCGCTTCCAGCAACGTAAATTATCGTGCCTGATTGATCCACAATGCCTGCACTTCTTCATCGCCCCTTGATCAACTGCATTTGAATCACTTCGTTTGCCCGATCGGGACTCACCAGGTTGATCATAAACCCCTGGTTGATCGCGCATAGCAGCAATCATATAACGGCGCTGATCACTATCACTTCCACTGTCGTCGGCACTTGATCCTTCACTCCCAGACGTCACCTTGATCTCGCGTACTGCTTTGGCCTTCTGTGATGGGGCGGGTGCCCGATCATCGCCAAATTTCTGGCGGAATCGGCTGGTACCTACCGCCGCCGTTGGCGGGCACCACTTGTTGCGTGCATAATCCCGCAGCGTCTCTTTCAAATCCGTGGAGTTATCCAACCGCATAAGTGCCAGTTGATCAGAGAGTTTGCGATTGGACAATGTGTCAATAAAATGTTGCTCCTGTTCACGTAAGATCGTAGACGATCCGTCCCTGATCGGCAGTTTAGCTCGCATTCCCGCCACATTCAACCGGTGAAGATACTCAATAGGAGTTCCATCCGATCGATCCTTCGTGTAATAGTGCTGGCGGGATGCCGACTGACCGCTTCCACAGTATTTAACTTCAAAATCATCCACGAGACTTTTCCAACTTGATCTAGTAGCTCTACCCTGCTGGCGATGCCAATTGCGTGCTGGACCTTTTTGCAGATCGCCCAGGATAAAACACTTTTCATGATCAGAAGCTTGATCACGATAAATACCGACTTGAGGCGACTAATCCAATTCCGCGCTTGATCTTCATCTCCTTCCTTTCACGAAAATTCTTTCAGATCACTGATCGCACACATCCGGATCCTGGTAATCGGCTGTTGATCAGGCATCCCAGTATACGCTGATGCAAAACTGTGGCTCGTCGCGGCAGTGTGATCGGCTCATCTGGATCAATGTAATCACTCTGGGATCGTTGATCATGGAGCGAATACACGGATTCCATGTCAACGTCCTTGACCGTCGTCGATCTTCCTGGCTGCTACTGCTGATCACGAAGCGAATGCACAGACTCCATATCGATATCCTTGATCGACGCAGCTCTTCCTGTCTTTAGCTGGTGTTTTTTTGTACCAACGACTCCCGGTATCAACATGCTTCTTTCCTCGGCCAGTAGCCGCTCCATAGCCTTATTAAAAAATGTCTGCAGTTGTTGGACTTGCGATGCTTTATCATCTTCTACCTTGATCGATTGGGGTTCCTTCTTGGTAACCGCGAATTTGGATTCATATTTCTGGCAAACTGTCATCCTGGGGATCTTGTGCTCTAGGCTTCCGGCACTGCTCGACTCCACTCCAGGCTCATCGCCTTCGGAGGGGGCGGATTCGTAACGGGATGATCCCGAGTGTTCTGCCACGTTGATCTACGGGCCCGCCTCAATTTTGGGCGGAGAACTGGGGGGGCTCCCCCATAGTATATCGACCCACGATAGGTACCACTAACTTGTATAGTCGATGTGTAGCGTACCTAATATCTCCTATGTCCTGATCGAACATTTCTTCGGCATCGTAGGCGCTTGTCTACAGACCAGCTTTCTTGATCAGGGGTATTATCCCTAACACCAGCCGAAGCTGGTCATTCCAATTCGTCACTGGTTGATCGACCGGTGCTTTCAGCTCTCCGCTGATCGTGACTCCGAAAAGGTTCATCATCGCGTTCGTCAATAAGAAATCTTCCAATTCTCCTTTGTAAACCTTTCGGTAAAACGTTTTCACCAGATCCAATTCCGTTGGTGGCGTACTTGATCGACTTTCGTCGCTCTCCGACCCAGGTGCCTTTAGCAACGCCTTCGGCTGGTCGGTCTTGTAATACTTCACCATTGGTTCCAAATCCGGATCCTTATACATACATGTATTTGGCGGATCATAACATGCGTTATGATCCGCATGGGCTCCCGAAGGATCCTCGGGAGGTGGTTGAGGCTTCTCCTCCTTTATCTCATCAAGATTCCTCCCCAGGTCCTGATGATCAGCATTTCCTTCCTTCTTCATACATGGCGACGGCGAACTGCCTTCCGTCGTCACAACCACCTCCTCCTTTTCCACTTTTATCTTAACTTCTGCTTCCACTTCCGTTTTTAAGTCCACATCATTGTCATCTTGCGTAGAATCGCGGTGATATCCCGCTTCGCCTAAAGATCCGGGCATGCGCACCATTGTGGTGGAGCGGCTGGTGAAAGTTTTTGTCGCTTGACCAGGCGTTACCACGGCGCCCGGACTGCCGAAACGAAGGGGGTACTACGGTTGTCCTTTGACTGCTTGTGTTCCTGATCACCTTGTGTACCCGATGGCTTGGGCATGGGTCGCTCTCCAGGTGGCGGGGATGGCACGCTGCAATTCCTTGTTGCAAGATTGAGTTGACTTGTGATGAAGCGGCTGTTGTCGATCAGGCTTGATCAGGCTTGATCAGGCGCAAATAGGCGATGATCAGGGCCTCTGGTCGTTGATTAGGGGGTGGTCAGGGGTGATCAGAGCCAATAATCGAAAAACAGATCGTGATCAACCTGATCAACCTGATCGGCCTGATCGGTCTGATCGGTCTGATCGATTGAGTCGATCAGGCGCAAATAGTCGATGGTCAGGGCCTGTGGTCGTTGATCAGGGGGTGATCAGGGGTGATCAGAGCCAATAGTCGAAAATCAGATCGTGATCGACCTGATCGGTCTTATCGGCCTTATCGGCCTGATCGGTATGATCGATTTAGTCGATCAAGCACTAGTTGGCGCGAATTGCGAACAGATGAACGCAGGTCGCAAGTTGCAGAGTGTCGATCAGGTGTTGACCGGCGAAGGGGCACTTGATCAGGCAGCGGAAGTCTTCACTGCCCGATCACGGAGCCTCTAGTCTTTATCAGCTAACAGAATACCCAAAGTTAAATGTATTCTTAGCCTAGACCTACGAGGGAGGTAAATGGAGCCTCTAGTCTTTATCAGCTAACACAATACCCAAAGTTAAATGTATTCTTAGCCTAGACCTACGAAGGGGGTAAATTTAACTAAATCCACCTAGAGTTCCCGTGGGGCGCTTACAGCAGCCGAACTCTAGGGGCCAAACGTGAACCAAAAGGGGAAGAGGTGAGAGCGCTGTTAAATCACGTTCCCGATACCAAAAACATTTGCAGAAAAATCGCTGACACAGCGGGCGGAGTTGCGGGGCGAGTTATCAGCGCTCTACGCCTACCGGTGGGCCAAGAACGCACTAGGTGCTCCCGCCCGGGACGTAGAGGTATTTATTAGTTAGGGAGGCGCAAAGGTGCCGTCCCTGAAACGATCTGCTCGATAGTACGCAAAAGGAGAACTTTATTATCGCTTATATCCTAAGAAATACCAATTACCTAATATCAACCAATCAGATCCGTCCATTCCAGCGTCCTCCGTCGACCAGTCGACCTGATTTATCCGTCGTTCGCCGCTGTTCGTCGGTGTTCGTTAGGTACCTGTACATAGTCGTACCTCTTCATGATGGACCGTTTATGTCCTGTCTATGTACCCCGCAGTTGTACCCGCGACTGTAGACACCGTGGTACACACAATCGTACACGATTACGCACCCGATTTGTGTCCGTAGTCACACCCCTAATTAGGCCCACAATTAAGCCCTTCATTAGGCCCAATTTTATGGCACACTTTGCCACATATCCATGGATAGTGGCGTTCCAGCCACTTCATGCCCAGAATGAGGTCATACCTCGAGTCCAACTCCAGGACTAGGCAACGTTCTAAGCTGTCGAAGTCTGCAAACTTCAGCTTAAGGTCAATCGAGACCTTAAGTACAGAAACCTGTACGCCCGTCGCAAGACGGACCGTGACAAAGTCACGAGAACGTGCCTCTAGGGCCTCGGCATACAGCCGACTCTTCTCAATAGAAGCTCGTCTGACATAATTGTCAGACGCTCCAGAGTCTATCAAGACTCTCCAAGGCTTATCAAAGCCTTTCACGTTCGCAAGGACGACCAGCAAACCTGGCTGGTACACCAACTCGGTGCTAGAAAAGCACCGTTTCCCTCGGGGCTATGTGCTGTCGTCCCCTACCCTGAGGATAAAAAGCACTTAGGGATCCCCCAGTAGGGCGCCCCGCACCTACTGGGAGCCGTCGTTTCCCGACGGCTTGGGTGAGGGCTTCTTACCTACCCTTGGCCCCTTAAAGCGAATATCTCGCTGGGGGTTCCGCGGACATCTGTTCCGCAGATGATCCGCGCTTCCACACAGGAAGCATCTTAGCGGCCCATGCCGACGCAACATTGCCTGGAGATCCGCTTAGAAGATCTGCGAGGTAGAGTCAGAGTGACTCTTAGCGGAAGGTTTCTCTTCCGCTTCGACCTGGCCAAGGTCCATGGGTTCAGGACCCACCTTAGAGGAACGAAAGTTCCTTTCGGCATTAAACTCCATCTTAAACGCCTCCCCCAGGGATTGGGGTCGGCATCGGAAGAGCTTGGAACGTGCTGGCCCTTCTTTCAGGCCTCCCATAAACACGAGAATGGACACATCATCCGAATACGCTTTGCGTACATCCCTGCCAACATGGTCTTTAGTTCTTGGACGAATGTCTCCAAGTCCCTAGTGACCTGACGGCACCTCAGAAACGAAGTTGATTCTGGATAACCAGATCAGGTGTAGCGTACATGTCCATAAGCTTCCGCTAAAGACTTCCCAGGTCGGGAACACGTTCGTGCCCGAATCCGGACACGTAAACGCCCATGTACGGGCTTTGCCCGTAAGATGGGTCAGTGCAAGTTCCACTTGCAAGTGATTCTCGATCACATTTGCTGTGGCGAAGGCGTTTCGATCTCAAGAAGCTACACATAAAGTTTATCACCTTTTTCACCTGTGAATTCCTTTATATTAAAGGATAACGGAGGGCGCACCCCCGTAGACGTTTAGTGACTTCCACGAAAGTTCGCCTCGTGGGCGAGGAGGGCGTTAACCCTCTCACGCACGGCATCAAGGCCCTGCTCCACTAGGAGCTGCATGCCATCGTCACCCGGTATAGATAACAGCCTTTTAAAGGCTTCTTGTTGGACGGGGGTTAGCTTACCCCAATCCTCTTAATTCATCCTTTGCAGAGGATGCCGTCTACCAACACAGGTGTTGGATTGACTACAAGTGCTAACAGATGTAGCCGGTGCGTACACGCACGGTGCGGCTAGCGCACAGATGAAGACTTTCCTTAAGCGGCGTTCGCCGCTACTTAGCCGATACGCCCTTATAAAAGGGATTAGTAGGAGAGAGCTCTCCTACTCGGGGC
>CM047582.1:15583355-15609128 GCA_026184515.1 Peronosclerospora sorghi | reverse complement strand
TGGAGAGTCTTGATAGACTCTGGAGCGTCTGACAATTATGTCAGACGGGCTTCTGTTGTGAAGAGTCGGCTGTATGCCGAGGCCCTAGAGGCACGTTCTCGTGACTTTGTCACGGTCCGTCTTGCGACGGGCGTACAGGTTTCTGTACCCAAGATCTCGATTGACCTTAAGATAAAGCTTGCAGACTTTGACAGCTTAGGACGTTGCCTAGTCCTGTATTTGGACTCGAGGTATGACCTCATTCTGGGCATGAAGTGGCTGGAACGCCACGAGCCATGGATAGACTGGAAGTCTAAGTCCATTAGCTCAACGCACCCGCGGTCGGGTGAAGCATTGGCGAGTCATGAACCGAGATTGGGATGTCTGAAATGATCATTCCTAATGGCGTTAAGGAAGAGTTCCTTAACGAGGGGAATTCGGCGGTTAATCCCCGCGCCGATATAGGCGAGACTGGTGAGTTACCAGTGGTAGAGGTGGATTCCTCTGAGGTAACTCCAGTTGTAGGGGTATAAACCCCTGTGGTTAAGCGCAAGGCGCTTCCAAGCAAAGAGAACCGTAGTTCGTCTCTTCTGCACATCGGAAATGATTCCGACCACGCCGTTATAGGCGAGACTGGCAAGTCGCCATTGACAGAGGTGGATTCCTCTGATGCCACTCCAGTGGGAGGGGTAGAGACCCCTGTGGTTAAGCTCGAGGCGCTTACAAGCGAAGAGACCCGAAGTTTGTCTCTTTGGCACGTCGGAAATGATTCCGACTACGCCGATATAGGTGAGACCGGCGAGTCACCGGTGGTAGAGGTAGAGACCTATGTGGATAGGCGCGTGGCGCTTCCAATAGATGGGGCAATTGACTCCCCTCATCTGGGTCTCGGGATGAGTCCCGAGGCCAGTAGTTAGCAGTCCTACAGGATGCTGAATATTGTGACAGGTGTTGTTATAGAAGGCGTAAGCCTGGAACGGTTGCCTGGGGTAGACGAACTGTTGTCGTTGGAGGAGATGTCCTTCAACGAGTTTGGAACTGCTTTGAAAGCAGATGAAATCAACGAGGTCGTCGTGTTGCGTCCGGAAGAGGAGTTGAGCTCCTCATCCACGATGGACGAGTCAGTTTTGGTGAAAACCAAACAGGCATTAAATGCCCGAAGCGGCCTCAAGATCCTCGCGGATCCTGAGGACCCTTACCATTCCTTGTTAAAGGAATTCGGAGATGTCATTAGTGACAACCCACCGATGGGGTTACCACCGTATCGGGGAGTCCGACATGAAATTGATTTGGTTCCTGGAACCAAATACTGCGTCACTAGGCAGTGGCCTCTCCCCAAGGAACAATGCGACGTCATCGACGCATTCTTCAAGGGGAAAGCAGAGGCAGGGATAGTGCGGGAGAGCAAGTCTCCCCACTCATCTCCCACTTTTTGTGTTCGTAAACGGAAAGTGGCGCATTGTGCTTGAGTACAACAAGCTGAATGAAGCTACTGTACCCATGCAGACTCCGATTCCTCGGAAGGATGTCCTCCAGAACAATATGGCGGGCTGTACTGTATACAGTGCCTTAGATCTGGTGGCCGGGTATTATCAGGTGCTCATGCGAGCATCCGATATTCCGCTTACAGCGGTCAGCACGCCTAACGGCATGCTGTGGGAGTGTCTTGTTATGTCACAAGGGCTTTCAAATGCAACAGCGACTTTGAATCGCCTGGTGAATCAACTCTTCCGCCTTCATAGGAAGTACGCTCAGACGTACTTCGACGATATATTCGTTCATAGCCGTGCGGAAGGCGACTCGTCTGATGTTCAGACGCATCTGATACACCTTCAAGCAGTGCTCGAATGTATGCGAGAGCATAAGCTATATGCAAACGCATCCAAATGTATATTTGGTGCTGAGGAAATTCCTTTCCTCGGATGCTTCATCGGTAAGGATGGAGTGCGGGCGGATCCCGCGAAGGTGAAAGCCATTGTGGAGTGGCCTTCGCCTGTAAATCTTAGAGATTTACGGAAGTGGCTTGGATTAGCCAACTATCTCCACAAGTACAGCGATAACTACGCTGAAATGGCGAAGCCATTAACCGACCTTCTTAAGAAGAATGTTGATTGGTGTTGGAAAACCGAACACCAAAACGCTTTTGAAGCGGTAAAGGGGAGCTTGTTAAAAACTCCCGTTCTTGCTGTCCCAGATGCTGTGAAATCATTTAATGCCGTCTGCTACGCCTCCGATTTCGCAATCGGATGTGCTTTGTTACAAGCAGACGATGCAGGAAGGGAACGCGTATTTGCGTTTGAGTCGAGGCAGCTTAAAGATGCGGAACGGAATTATCCCGTTCATTACAAGTAGCTACTTGAAATGAAGTATGCTCTTGTCAAATTTAGGGTTCACCTACTCGGCTCAAAGCCGTTCGTGGTTTATACTGACCACGCGTCCTTACGGACAGCGACAAAGTCGCCTCATCTATCGCAACGGATGGCTCGTTCGCTCTCCTTCTTTGCGGAGTACAACTTTGAGGTTTAGTATAAACCTGGAAAGCAGAACATGCTTGCAGACGCGTTGTCGCGTCGTTCGATTACGATCTCGCTCACGCGACATTCGTCACCACATCTGTGTTGGATCTCATACGCCAGGAGTATGAGAAAGACCCACAGTGTACGGCGCTAATCAGCGCGTTAGGTGAAAAGGGTCTTGGCTCGTCTGATCCAACCCTGTCAAGTCGAGCTAGAGCTCGTTTACACCGTTACAGGTACTGTGACGGTCTGCTATTTTATAGCACGAGTGCGGAGGACACTCCGTGGGTGTTAGTTCCTCATAATGAGGAACTGAAGTATAGAGTCCTCTTTGAGGCACATGACGCCCCTACCGGGGTTCATTTAGGTCGGGATAAGACCTACAGCGCTTTAAGCGCTTTTGTATTGGTGGCCCAACATGTATAAGTGGGTCGGTGCGTATATACACACCTGTGAGACGTGTCAGAGGGTTAAACCCTCCGCAAGTTCAGCTGCGCCTTTGGCGAGCTCATCGGTTTCAACGGAGTGTTGGAAATCCATTAGCATGGATTTTATCTTCGGTTTTCCGAAGGATAAGGCCGGGAACACCAGCATATTGGTCTTCGTAGACCGATTGAGCAAGATGGCTCACCTGGCGGCGGTGCCAGAGTCCATAGATGGACAAGGAACAGCGAAAGTGTTCCTAGACCGTGTCTTTCGACAGCTTGATCTACCCGATTCCGTTGTGTCGGATCGGGATCCCCGTTTTATGGGACAATTCTGGGGAGCGTTGTTTAGGGTGCTAGGCACTAAGCTCCTCATGTCCACTGCGGATCATCCGCAGACGGACGGTCAAACAGAACGCGTTAATCGCGTTGTTGAGGATATTTTCCGGAGTTTATGTCCGGATTCTCCAGAGAGTTGGAGTGAGATGCTTCCGATGGTTGAATTTGCTATCAACAATTTTTTAAATTCGGTACATGCATCTACGGGGTTTACCCCGTTTTACGTGAACGGATTAGTGAATCCGAGGGTTCCTTTGACGCCATTTGTGTGTGGCCCAGGGCTTGAGGGGGGGGGATTCCCCGATGTCAGCCCTGTATCTGTGCGAAAGCACATCGATAAGTTTTTATCGACGCGCCTTAGTGTCTTACGACACGTCTGCGATGCCATGGCGGAAAGCCAAGACAAGCAGAAGGAGCAAGCTGACCGCAAGGGGTGGCGTAACAAAAAGATATATAAAGTAGGAGAAAGTGTTTTATTAAACGCTAAAAAACTTCCTACACATGCAGTTTCAAATGTGTTGCGCAATAAACTGCGCCCCAGGTTTGTGGGGCCCTTTTAAGTTACTAGCCCGAAAGGGATTATCGTATACCTTAGACATCCCGAAGGCGATGCGTACGCATCCAACCTTCTATGTTGGTATGCTTAAGCCATACCAGGACCCGGAGGCGGTCCCCCTCCTGGAGGAGGGTGGAAAGGCGGATAGCCGTAAGATCCGTAAGTCACGGCAGGACGAAGAAAGCCCGAAAGGGCTAAAATGCGACCACGAAGATCCGCAACGGTCGTCTCGAGAGAGGCAAGCCGCCTCTCGAAGCGATCAGTGGCATCCCGCTCATCGCGGAGCCCCTCGAGGAGATCATGGATGCGATGGCTGTGTCGAGCTCGCGAATCTCACGTCGCAATTGCGCGACCTCCTCCTCCAATGCTTTAGGCGGAGGGTACGCCGCACTTTCATGTGGAGCGGCTGATCGTGCGACGCCATCATCGGGGTCAAACCCAGTATCTGGTGAAATGGCAAGGATATACACACTCACAGAGTTCGTGGGAGTTCGAGACTCCCCTACGGCAGGATTGCCGCGACGTCGTTGACGCTTTCAAACGGGAGAATCCCGCTCTAGGTCAACGACCAGAGGGGCATGAGGAACCCCTTCACTCCCAGTAAGTGGGAGTTCGCCCGAGGCAGACGTGACGCTCACACTGTCCTCTGGCACCATGGTGGAGACAGGGACGCTGGCGTAGCGCGTGCGATATGGAGCACGTAATAGCTCCATCGCTTTGGCTCTGGCAAATGCCAGGCGCAACGCCCTCTCCACCCAAATGTCTCGACGGGAATAGCTGTCGTGCAGCTCATTGAAGCTGGGTAGAAGCTTCTCCCCTTCCGCCCAATCGCGGAACTTCTTCTCTGCATCATCAGCACTTTATCCCGGAGACAGAACGAAAGGGACCTCTCGGAGGCTCTCAACAGGGGCACCCTGTGCCTGTCTGTCCAAGCGCTCTCGGTAAGAGACGCGAGTGAACTGCTTTTGTGTAAGCAGTTGTTGCCGTAGTTTCTCACGGCGTTCGCGTTGATAAGGCTGTTCAGCCGCGGGTACAGGGGTATAGGACGCTAAACTGGTCCTTACCAAACGCCTGGCCCACCTTGGAAGGTCACGAGGACCATCAAAATTATAAGCCGTCCTTGGCAGGCGTTTGGGGGCGCGTAACGCAGACCTTAGTGACTGTGCGGCAATTTGAGTGTCTTGAGCTGCGTGCAGCTCATTAGTGACGATCCCTTTGGAGATTCGGATGTACCATCCGATATGGGAAGGGGTGGCGCATTGGTTAGTGCATTTTCCCCACGTGTGCGGAACGGATTAGGCTTCCAACAACGCCGTTCGGCGCTGTCGGAGCGGTTAACCGTTGGGGAGGTATCCCCAAGGGAATCCACCTCCGAGTTCTCGGAGTAGTCTACCTCTTCTAGAGAAGACGCCATAGCACCACTCAAGGTGTACATATGGAGGGACAGAGGAACTGGCGTCGGAGTTCTCCAACAAAAATTTGTTTATTGCGTAAGCAATAGTCTTGATGGGGGAGGATGTAACAGGGTTACATTTGAGTTACATTTGGTGTTGGTGTACATGAGTACACTACGGTTGAGGTCAGTATTGATCGGTTTGAAAGGTTTTGAACCATTGGTTATTTTAACCAATGAGGGCATGAGCCCTTGGGTGGTGGTGTGTCAGCCATCCACGTGTCGGTACACAGGTGTGTACATTACATTCTAGATAGGTACGAATTGGGTATATTCTACTTATATTACATATAGTTTACATTAGTTTAAATTGATTTAGGCTAATTACATATTAAATATATTCAGTTTACATTTCACTCTAAATAGCAGACGCGCGACCTCGACCGGTTTCGCGTGCAGTGAGTGTCGTAGATAAGAGGGAGCTCTCCCTTTATCTACACCCCGTAAAGGGAAGACAGCCGTTAAGGCTACGTAGTATACCAACCCGGGAATCTTGGCCCCGAGTAGGAGATCTCTGCTACTAAGCCCTTTATAAGGGCGTATCGGCTAAGTAGCGGTAGACACCGCTTTAAGGAAGAGTCTTCCTCTGTGCGCTTGCCGCACCGTGCGTATACGCACCGGCTACATTCGGACTGGGCAATAGTTGACCTTAACCGTTGGTACTTACGCACACAGAATGTAACCCCTTTACAACAAGTCATTTCTAAGCAGCGGTCCGAGCGGTGGTCCCTCCCCGTCCTACGCAGCGTTTACTACCTGACTAAATGAGTCGGGTTAAAAGGTAAACTCTCTGTAACGTCTAACGCAGCATTATTGCAGCACCCCAAGTATAAGCCATCGATATAGTGACGTAAGCAACACATTCAAATTGCAGCACACACGAAGTTTGAAGACGTGAATTCTACGATAATATATATCATTGAAGATTCCCAAGGTATAACGATAAATACAGCAGGAATTATAAACAGTTCTTGACGAATACAATGACGTTTTCAGGAACTATTCTCAAATGAAAGGCCTACAACGCGATCAGTTAATTTGAGTTGAAAATCAGTTTTGACGCAGTTCCGATATCCCGAGCTCCCTTGCTCCCTTCCGTGTTTTGAAAGTTGAGCAGGACGTACTACAGCGATTTGTTGAGGAGAATATACAAAAAGGATGAATTGAAGAATGAAACTGTCAAACATCTGTGGGATTCATAAGAAAAGTCCCCCAACCGAAAATTCCGATGTGGAAATTCGAAGATTCCCATTCAATGGGAGATTGACTACCGCTGTGTAGTAGCATGTCAATCGTGGCAAAAATTCCTTTGCCTTTGATCGTGATCAAATTTTATGCGAGCACTATTGGATAAGCCAGGAAAATCTGTTGTCGTGTATCTCGACGACATATGCATCTTCTCCAGAACAATGAAGGACCACGTTGACCACGTTCGGACGGTATGAAATTGTCTGTGAAACGAGAAGCCTTACTCTCGAATGTTTTTCAAATGTGTATTTGGTCATGAGTAAATCGCGTTCTTAGGGAACATGGTTTTTTAGAAGATGGTCTGCGCGTCGAACCAAAGAAAGAAGATGCTATCGCAACATTCCAAGTGCCGTCACGTCGCAATTAATTACTCATATTTCTAGGACTAGTAGGATATTACCGTCGATTTATCTGCAATTTGCAAGGTATTGCGTCCTCAATATACCTAATTCGGCTGGGGAGAAGATTAGCAAAAAGCATTTAAAGCATTGAAATCATCACTTCAGCAGTCACAGATTCGGAAGTGCCATACTTTACTCCTCGTTCATCGTAACGACGGATGTTTATGGGTTCTATGGGTGGCTTTATTTCACAACGTATCGAGAAACAGCTGTTTACCATCAAGAATGCTCTAGAAAAATGGCATCTGTATCTCCATGGAAGAACTTTCAGTGTTGTTGGATTACACCGCTGAATACGCGTGGGACAGGCAGATGTTGTGACATTGGATAGACGGATGACGCCACTGAATTATCCACATGTTTACGGCAAATACGGGTACAATCGTGACGTCATATTCTGGCTTCCAGTCGGACGTCAGAAGCTTCTGGGGAAATCTAAAAGACTAAGATTAGACGTAACTCAGAATATGGAACTAAGGACCTAATAATACATTCAGTTCACAATTTGCCTTCGACTGCGCACTTCAACCAAAGAATCAAGAAGCCTATATCGACAATTTAGCGTGTACTTGGTCCAAGAGTGTCTTCAATGATGACACGTACGCTGTCTTTCTTTTCCCAGTTTGACATTGTCTTATATTATGTCAAAGGACAGGCAAATGTCATTTTCGACGCATTATCTCGTCTAGCCGTGTCTGGAGAGGATTCCATCGAGCCCGCTGTGGCTACGTCCCATGTTCCTGATATTCCCCACGTCGTACATGAGTGTACAGATGGCTGTAATCTTCACCTTAATCTATGCATAGGCTCAAGGTTCACTCTGCCCTCATTCAGTACATTCCGCCGGCTGCCTCCCAACTCTTACACAGTTGCGGGGGCAGCGTTGTCCGATAGGAGTCTCTCAGGAGCAAAAAAAGAGAGTCCAGTTTGAGGGGGTACACGCTCATCTCATCGTAGAAGTGCGAAAAACAATTTATCAAGGATTTCGCAAAGTTTTTTCAAAATATTTGGAAAGTCAAGCAGTCTAATCACAACGGCATAACCGACAAAGGACGTATATATCTGAAGCAAGGTTATAAAATGAACCCAATATGCATTCTAGACATGCCAGAATGAAAGACAAAAAATTATACGAGTTTCATGATGCAGCAACGCAGCCAATACAGGGAGTTCGCAGAGTATAAGTGAATTTGAAGCAATTGTACTACTAGATACTTGAGACGACGTCGGGACGTTTGAAACATGTGCTCGTTGGAAGTCAAAAAGCCAGAAAAAAAAGATTAATGATTCTTATACCCATTCCGGAAGAATTCTGGGAAGTAGTGTCATAACTACTAATCGTGTCGCGAGGTATGATGCTATCTTTGTAGTCGTAGACAAGTTGTAATTTTTTGCGAATTATTTGCGCAATCCAATAGCATACCCTTATTGTAAACAAAGAGACATATTTATGCATCAATGTGTAAGACTGCCGATTCGAAAGACACCGTAAAATTCTTTTTGACGTCGTAGTCCAACATCATGGCTTTTCGTCAGTGCTCGGGTGTAACAGGGTTACATTGAGTTACGTTGGTGTACGTGAATACACAACCGTTGAGGTCAAGTATTGACCGGTCCGAAAGGTTTGGACCTATTGTTTGATTTAACCAATCAGGGCGAGAGCCCTTGGTGTAGGCGTGGCAGCCTGCCACGTGTTGGTACACAGGTGGTGTACATTACATTTCGGCTAGGTACGAATTGAGTAAGTTCTACTTATTACATATAGCTTACATTTGTTTAATTAATTTAGGCTAATTACATATTAAATATAAATCAGTTTACAAAATACTCCAATACTGCTAGGCGCACGACCCAGACCGGTCGCGCTCGCAGTGAGTGTTGGAGCAAAAGGGAGCACCTCCCTTAGCTACCCCCTTTCTAAAGGAAGCCTTGTAACAAGGCGTTAGTGTTTACTAACAGTAAACTCGGGGAATCTTGGCCCCGAGTGAGATAGCAATCTCCCACTAAGCCCCTTTATAAGGGCGTATCGGCTAAGTAGCGGCGTATCGCCGCTTAAGGAAAGTATTCCTCTGTGCGCTAGCCGCACCGTGCGTGTACGCACCTGTGGTGGAGTCAAGTTCGAAATCGAATACATTTGTATCGACAACCCAACCACCACCATCGTGCCCAGCCTTCCAACTTACGGGGGGGGACCCCGCGGACCTCCGCTCGAAATCTGGTCCGATCTTCCGCTGCTGGCAGACGACCGGTCATCATCCAAATACACTTGGTCCGATTCACTTAAGTTCATCTCACCTTGTGTTCCCGATGGAATGGGCTAGTTACACACTCGGTGGATCGGGATCGCAGATCGATCTGATTCGGTCTCGAATATGAGACCGTGCTGGCTAGGCTTACCTAGGGCGGAACTCTTCACCCCAGGTACGTACAGACCAGAAACACTTCCAAAAGATAAATTCCAATAGGTAGATCGTCCAAACGATCTAGACCTAACCAATACGAAATAATAGAGGGTATACCTGTAGCCGGTGTCTATACGCACGGTGCGGCTAGCGCACAGAGGAAGGCTTTCCTTAATGCGGCGTTCGCCGCTACTTAGCCGATACGCCCTTATTAAGGGCTTAGTAGGAGAGAGCTCTCCTACTCGGGGCCAATATTCCCGGGTTAGTTTACTCTAGCCTGTACTAGTGACTTAAAGGCAAGGCTCCCTTACAAAGGGTGTAGCTAAGGGGAGGGCTACCCTTACGCTACGGCACTCACTACACGCACGATCGGTCGAAGTCGTGCGTCTGTACTAAGGAGTGAAAGTAAAACTGAATATATTTTATATGTAATTATTTAAACTAATATAAACTATATGTAACACTAAGTAGAATATTCCTAATTAGTACCTAGCTAAAATATAGTGTACACACCTGTGTACTGACACGTGGATGGCTGACACACCACCACACCAAGGGCCCATTCCCTGATTGGTTAAAATAACCAAAGGTCGAAACCTTTCAACCCGGCCAATACTGGCCTCAACCGTGGTGTACTCATGTACACCAACACTCAGTGTTACCCGAATGTAACCCCGTTACATCCTCCCCCATCAAGACTATTGCTTACGCAATAAACAAAATTTTGTTGGAGAACTCCAACGCCATACCTCTGGCTGTCTATTGTACACCCTCAGCGGTGCTATGGACGCAAACTATTCCGACGGCTCGGAAGTGGACGCCCTTGGGGAGCTCTCCCCAACGGCTGGCCATGTTGATAGCGCCGTTCGGCGCTATCAGTCATCCAACCCATTCCCCACACGTGGGGAGAACGCACTAACCCGTGCGCCACCGTTACCCGCTACGGGTGATATCTCCAGGTTGCCACAGGCAACCACCACCAATGAACCGTCCTTGGTTCAAGAGGACCGACGTGCCGGACGGGCACGTAAGGAACCTCGCGACCCTCAAAAGAGGGCTAAGAACGCGGTCAAGAGAGGCTTATCCTCTTATACCCCTGGACCAGCGGCTATACTGTCGCGTGAAATTGCGCATCGGAACCAACTCCGGGACCGACTGCTAACGCCCAAACATTATTCCGTTAAGTCCTACCTGACGCGCCTCGGAAAACAGACACGCGGTGCCCTCGTGGATGTTCTCCGCGAGATTCCCCTTGTTCTCTTGAGGGACGAAAGCGTCGAAGACGCAGAGCAGGCGTTCCGCGCCTTGGCGGAAAGGGAAAAACACCTCCCCAGTTTCGATGCGCTGTACAACAGCTTTTCCGAACACGACGTTCGGGTAGAGAGAGCGCTACGCTTGGCCTATGCTCAGGCCAAAGCGCAAGGGCAATTGCCTGCCTCCTATTATACGCGCTCTGCTCTCGATGTGGTGCCGGAGAGCAATGCAAGCACAGCATCTGCCTCCGGCGAACTCCCAGCTACTGGGAGTGAAGGGACTTCTTTAGCCCCTTTGGTAGTTGACTCTCAGTGGGATTCTCCCGATCGAAAGCGTCAACGACGTCACGGCAATCCTGCCGCAGGGGAGTCTCGTACTCCCACGAGTTCTGGGAATGTGGATACCATTTCCACTTCACCAGGTACTGGGTCTCACCCCGGTGATGGCGTCGTGCCATCAGGAGTTCCACATGATAATGTGGAGTACCCTCCGTATCGAGCACTGGAGGAGGGGGGGGGGGTCGCGCTATTGCGGCGTGACTTCCACGAGCGCTTTGACCGGCACAGCCTTCGCATCCAAGATGCTCAGGAGGAAATCCGCAACGAGGGGAGTGCGAATGAACGCATCGATGAGCGGCTTGCCTCTCTCGAGACTCTCGTTGCGGAGCTTCAGGGTCGTATATCAACCCTGTCGGAGATGTTCCGACCTGTTGCGCCTTCGGCTATCCGGTTTCTCACCCTCCTCCGCGAGGGGACCCGCCACCGGGTTCTGGTATGGCTTAAGCATACCCACATAAAAGGTTGGATGCGTACGCATCGCCTTCGGGATGTCTAAGGTATACGACAAGCCCTTTCGGGCTAGTACCTTAAAGCGACCCACAAACCTGGGGCGCAGTTTATTGCGCAACACATTTGAAACTGCATGTGTAGGAAGTTTTTTTTAGCGTTAATAAAACACTTTCTCCTACTTTGTATACCTTTTTATTACGCCGCCCCTTTCGGTCAGCTTTCTCCTTCTGCTTGTCTTGGCTTTCCGCCATGGCATCGCAGACGTGTCGTAAGACACTAAGGCGCGTCGATAAAAACTTATCGATGCGTTTTCTCACAGATACAGGGATGACATCGGGGAATCCTCCCCCCTCAAGCCCTGGGCCACACACACGTGGCGTTAATAGAACCCTCGGATTCACCAATCCGTTCACGTAAAACGGGGTAAGCCCCGTAGATGCATGTACCGAATTTAAAAAATTGTTGATAGCAAATTCAACCATCGGAATCATCTCACTCCAACTCTCTGGAGAATCCGGACATAAACTCCGTAGTATGTACTCTACAACGCTATTAACGCGTTACGTTTGTCCGTCCGTCTGCGGATGGTTCGCAGTGGACATGAAGAGCTTGGTGCCTACCACCTTAAACAACGCCCCCCAAAACTGTCCCGTAAAACGGGGATCCCGATCCGACACAACGGAATCGTGTAGACCAAGCTGTCGAATGACACGGTCTAGGAACACTTTTGCTGTTCCTTGTCCATCTATGGACTCTGGCACCGCCTCCAGGTGAGCCATCTTGCTCAAACGGTCTACGAAGACCAATATGCCGGTGTTCCCGGCCTTATCCTTCGGAAAACCGAAGATAAAATCCATGCTAATGGATTTCCAACACTTCGTTGGAACCGATAATCTCGCCAAAGGCGCAGCTGAACTTTCAGTGGGTTTAACCCTCTGACACGTCTCACAGGTGCGTATATACGCACCGACCCACTTATACATATTGGGTCACCAATACAAAGCGCTTAAAGCGCTGTAGGTCTTATCCCGACCTAAATGACACCCGGTAGGGGCGTCATGTGCCTCAAAGAGGACTCTATACTTCAGTTCCTCATTATGAGGAACTACCACCCGCGGAGTGTTCTCCGCACTCGTGCTAAAATAGCAGACCGTCACAGTACCTGTAACGGTGTAAACGAGCTCTAGATCGACTTGACAGAGTTGGATCAGACGAGCCAAGACCCTTTTCACCTAACGCACGGATAAGCGCCGTACATTGTGGGTCTTTCTCATACGCCTGGCGTATGAGATACACTACAGACGTGGTGAAGAATGTCGCGTGAGCGAGATCGTAATCGGGACGACGCGACAACGCGTCTTCAAGCACGTTCTGATTGCCAGGTTTATACTTAACCTCAAAGTTGTACTCCGCAAAGAAGGAGAGCCAACGGGCCATCCGTTGCGATAGATGAGGCGACTTTGTCGCTGTCCGTGAGGACGCGTGGTCAGTATAAACCACGAAAGGCTTTGAGCCGAGTAGATGAACCCTAAATTTGACAAGAGCATACTTCATTGCAAGTAGCTCCTTGTCATGAACGGGATAATTACGTTCTGCAGCTTTAAGCTGCCTCGACTCAAACGCAATTACGCGTTCCCTTCCTGCATCGTCTGCTTGTAACAAAGCACATCCGATTGCGAAATCGGAGGCGTCGCAGACGACACTAAATGGTTTCCCAGAGTCTGGAGAGCAAGAACGGTAGCTTTAAACAAGCTCCCCTTAACCTCTTCAAAAGAGTTTTGGTGTTCAGTTTCCCAACACCGATCAACATCCTTCTTAAGAAGGTCGGTCAATGGCTTCGCCATTTCAGCGTAGTTATCGCTGTACTTGTGGAGATAGTTGGCTAATCCAAGCCACTTCCGTAAATCTCTAAGATTTACAGGCGAATGCCACTCCACAATGGCTTTCACCTTCGCGGGATCCGCCCGCACTCCATCCTTACCGATGAAGCATCCGAGGAAAGGAATTTCCTCAGCACCAAATATACATTTGGATGCGTTTGCATATAACTTATGCTCTCGCATACATTCGAGCACTGCTTGAAGGTGTATCATATGCGTCTGAACATCAGACGAGTCGCCTTCCGCACGACTATGGACGAATATATCGTCGAAGTACGTCTGAGCATACTTCCTATGAGGGCGGAAGAGTTGAGTCACCAAGCGATTGAAAGTCGCTGGTGCATTTGAAATCCCTTGTGGCATAACAAGCCACTCCCACAGCATGCCGCTAGGAGTGCTGACCGCTGTAAGCGGAATATCGGATGCTCGCATGAGCACCTGATAATACCCGTCCACCAGATCTAAGGCACTGTATACAGTACAGCCCGCCATATTGTTCTGGAGGACATCCTTCCGAGGAATCGGAGTCTGCATGGGTACAGTAGCTTCATTCAGCTTGTTGTATGCATGCACAATGCGCCACTTTCCGTTCGGTTTACGAACACAAAAAGTGGGAGATGAGTGGGGAGACTTACTCTCCCGTACCATCCCTGCCTCTTCTTTCCCCTTGAATAATGCGTCGATGACGTCGCATTGCTCCTTGGGGAGAGTTCACTGCCTAGTGACGCAGTATTTGGTTCCAGGAATCAAATCAATTTCATGTCGGACTCCCCGATCCGGTGGTAACCCCCATCGGCCGGTTTTCACTAATGCCATCTCCAAATTCTAGTAAGGAATGGTAAGGGTCCTCAGGATCCGCTAGGATCTTTAGGCCGCTTCGGGCATTTAATGCCTGTTTGGTTTTCACCAAAACTGACTCGTCCATCGAGGATGAGGAGTTCAACTCCTCTTCCGGACGCAACACGACGACCTCGTCGATTTCATCTGCTTTCATAGCAGTCTCAAACTCGTTGAAGGACATCTCCTCCAACGACAACAGTTCGCCTACCCCAGGCAACCGTTCCAGGCTTACGCCTTCTGTGACAACACCTGTCACACTATTCAGCATCCTGTAGGACTGCTAACTACTGGCCTCGGGACTCATCCCGAGACCCAGATGAGGGGAGTCAATTGCCCCATCTATTGGAAGCGCCACGCGCCTATCCACAGAGGTCTCTACCTCTACCACCGGTGACTCGCCGGTCTCACCTATATCGGCGTAATCGGAATCATTTCCGACGTGCGAGAGAGACAAACTTCGGGTCTCTTCGCTTGTAAGCGCCTCGCGCTTAACCACAGGGGACTCTCCCCCTACCACTGTAGTCGCAACTTGTTCGCCGGACACGGAGTGGTCGGAATCAATTCCGACCTGTAGAAGAGAGGAACTTCGGGTTTCTTCTCTAAGCGCCTCGCGCTTACTCTCAGAGGAATCCACCTCTATCACTTGCGACTCACCAGTCTAGCCTATATCGGCGCGGGGATTAACCGCCGAATCCCCCTCGTTAAGGAACTCTTCCTTAACGCCATTGGGAAGGATCATTTCAGACATCCCAATCTCTGGCATCTCACGCCAGAATCGCTTTTGCGATCGAGCAAAGGTGGGTTCATGACTCGCCAATTCTTCACCCGACCGCGGGTGCGTTGAGCCAATGGACTTAGACTTCCAGTCTATCCATGGCTCGTGGCGTTCCAGCCACTTCATGCCCAGAATGAGGTCATACTTCGAGTCCAACCCCAGTACTAGGCAACGTTCTTAGCTATCGAAGTTTCAAAACTTCAGCTTAAGGTCAATTGAGACCTTGGGTACAGAAACCTATACGCCCGTCTCTAGACGGGCCGTGCAACGTCACGAGAACGTCCTTCTACGGCCTCGGCATACAGCCGACTCTTCTCAACAGAAGTCCGTCCGACATAATTGTCACACGCTCCAGAGTCTATCAAGACTCTCCAAGGCTTATCAAAGCCTCTCACGTTCGTAGGGACTACCAGCAACCCTTGCTGGTACACCAACTCGGTGCTAGAAAGCACCGCTTCCCTCGGGGCTTTGTGCTGTCGTCCCCTACCCTGGCGCTTAACAGCACTGAGGGGTACCCCATTAGGGAGCCCCGCACCTACTGGGAGCCGTCGTTTCCCGACAGCTTGGGCAAGGTTTTTTTTTCACCCTTGGTCCCTTGTAGCGAGTCTCTCGCTGGGGATTTTTCGGACATCTGTTCCTCAGATGATCCGTGCTTCCACACAAGAAGCATCTCAGCGGCCCATGTCGCTGCAACATAGCCAAGAGCTCTGTCTCGAGCTCTGTGAAAAAGAGTCCGAATGACTCTTAGCGGGAGGTTTCTCCTCCGCTTCGACCTGACTCAGGTCCATGGGTTCGGGACCGACCTTAGAGGAACGGAAGTTCCTCTCGGCGTTGAACGCCATCTTGAATGCCTCTTCCAGGGATTCGGGTCGTCATCGGAACAATTCCGAACGTGCTGGCCCTTCTCTCAGGCCTCCCATGAAGACGGGGATGGACACATCGTCCGAATACGCTTTCGCGTACATCCCTGCCAACAGGGTCTTAAGCTCCTGGATATAAACATCCAGGTCCTTAGTGCCTTGACGGCACCTCAGAAACGCCAGTTGATTCTGGAAAACCAGATCAGGCGTTGCGTACATGTCCATAAGCTTCTGCTTAAGGACCTTCCATGTTGGAAACACGTCCTTGACTGATTCCGAGCATGTAAACGCCCATGTACGGGCTTTGCCCGTAAGATGGGTCAATGCAAGTCCCACTTGCAAGTGATCAGCGGCCATTTTCGCTGTGGCGAAGGCCGTTTCGACCTCTCGCAACCAAACATAAAGGTTGTCACCCTTCTCTCCGGTGAACTCCTTTATCTTAAACGATAATGGAGGGCGCACCCCCGTGGAATGACCTCCACCACAACTCGCCTCATGAGCGATGAGGGCATTCACCCTTGCCTTTACGGCCTCAAGGCCCTGCTCCACTAGGAGCTTCATAATTTCTTCCCCCGTTAAGGGTAACAGCCTTGTAAAGGCTTCCTGTTGGACGAGGGTCAAACTATCCCAATCGTCCTGATTCATCCTTTGCAGAGGATGTCTAGTCTACCAACACAGGTGTTGGATTGACTACAAGTGCTACCAGATGTAGCCGGTGCCTATACGCACGGTGCGGCTAGCGCACAGAGGAAGGCTTTCCTTAAAGCGGCGTTCGCCGCTACTTAGCCGATACGCCCTTATTAAGGGCTTAGTAGGAGAGAGATCTCCTACTCGGGGCCAATATTCCCGGGATAGTTTACTCTAGCCTGTACTAGTGACTTAACGGCAAGGCTCCCTTACAAAGGGTGTAGCTAAGGGGAGGGCTGCCCTTACGCTACGGCACTCACTACACACACGACCGGTCGAGGTCGTGCGTCTGTACTAAGGAGTGGAAAGTAAACTGAATATATTTAATATGTAATTATTTAAACTAATATAAACTATATGTAACACTAAGTAGAATATTCCTAATTCGTACCTAGCTAAAATGTAGTGTACACACCTGTGTACTGACACGAGGATGGCTGACACACCACCACACCAAGGGCCTATGCCCTGATTGGTTAAAATAACCAAAGGTTCGAAACCTTTCAACCCGGCCAATACTGGCCTCAACCGTGGTGTACTCATGTACACCAACACTCGGTATTACCCGAATGTAACCCCGTTACAAGACCAATCAACCGGTCTAGCCCCTGACCAATATGAGAGAAGACCGAAACCGGTCTAAACTCCAACCAATGCTACAATGAGCCAATATGTCCACGTGAAGACCCAATATGCCCGTGAAACTCCAGAAACGATATCTCCACGTAAAGACCAATCCAGTGAATAGCACGTTCCAAACGTACTTGACTTAAAGTGTCGAGATCGCCAAATCGTACTCCCGTCGAGGGACTTCCGGTGGCCAAAGTGCGCGTGCGCCGCGTCCAGACCGGGTATAATAGGCAAGAGGGGATAATTCAACCCTCTGCCCCCAAACACTCCGCGGCGGGCGGAGGAGACTAGTGTACGTGAAAAGAATAACGGTGGCCCCTTGCTGCGGTGTAGACCAAGACCAGAAGAGGTTTTTGCCACTTAAGTCTAGACCAAAACCCTTTACCTGGAAAAATCCGTAACCAAAAGACTCTTACTTGGAAAAATCGCAACTAACCAATAATACTACCTCGCTATGGTCCCTAATGTACCCACACAAAATTATGTAAAATACCCAATGTCAGGTGACTCACCCAAGACCTGCGTTCTTGATACTCCTTGCATCTGATAGGCTAAAAATCCCCCCCTTATTTAGACCAATCGGAAACTCGACCAACTGCCTTGACCAAAAGTGACCAAATTTGTGGTACACTTCACCACAGCCGCCCCTGAGTCCGACCGTGTCGCACAACGATAACGGTCTGACTCACCCATCACTGGACCAACTGGACCTTGGTCACTCACACTTCTTCACCATGGACCAAACATCTTCGACACCTGCGTCAGGTACTGCGTTTACTGCACTTGATCTTCTTATGCCTCCTCTTGACGCTTGTTCTTGTAGAAACTCTATTCGCCGAGTCGCCCCACCTTGCTTCGCCTGTCCGGTCGGCTCGGTCTGACAGCCCACGTAACTCTCTTGCACTTCAAACATCGGAAGGGTGTCAGACTGAAGCCGACACACGGATGCAGGATATGCTCGCAGAAAACATGCGTCTCAGGACCCAGGTGGCCCACCAGGCAACACGAGGTGCGCATCTTTGGTCTTCATCTTGTACTCTTCTTGACCCTCGTTTGTCTTCAGCTCTCATCCTTCCCAGCGTAGTCCAGGCAATAGATGCCTTGGTTGATGCCGATAGGCAGTCCAGCGATGATGTTGACCAGCCCGATACATTTTGGAGGAGCTGATTAGCGCGCGCCATGAGCTGTCCCGTCTGGAGGCTCATCAGTCCCATCTCCGGGATCAACTTGCACTTGTTCGTCGGCAGCAGCTGGACGGACAGCTTGACGCGAATTCACTGCGACTGCAAGGCGACGACCTCGCGCGACGCATTGCCGAGTTGAAAATTGCGATTCAAGACCGGACCGGGGAGGTCCGGTCCTGTAAAGACAGGTCCGACGCTTGGACGCAAGAGTCGGGTCGTCATCAGGTGGCACTAGACCAGTGCCGCCAGCGCTTGATGAACTTGCTACCTCCGTGTTCGACTGCTTCCTCCAGCGTAGATTGGTCCGCATCGGCAACCTTAGTCGCCTCGAAGCAAGACCAAGAAGGCCTGCAGCAGGACCAAGACCGACGTCGCTCATTGGCTGATATTCAGCATCCCGAAATTACATCAAAATCAAAGAAGCGCGCGGACGCGCCGGGTAGCTCGAGGGAGCGGGGCACTGCGCGCGAACCCGGAATCGGGGGGAAACGTGGAGTGTCCCGTAAGCGAGCCAAGACACAGGCGCTTCTCATGGACTCGGACTTGGACACGGACGAAATCTACAGCTCCTCGGAAGTCGAGCGCCCTCGCGCCGTACTGCAAGTCGCATCCAGCACACAGGGGTCTCGTCTGAGGAGGACTCCAGCGAAGGGTCCGGCGATTCCGAGTTCATGATCCCCATCCAGTCCAAGTCACGAGCGAATTTGGGTGACAGTTTCGTCCAAGTGGCGTCGACAGTGGGGTCAGAGCAGAAGACCGGTCTGCCAAGTGACGCTGCACCAGTATCGACATCCGCGACGCCGACGCCTTCGGTTCTCCCCGGGACATCCGGGCTTCGCAAGTACGCCTTATTGAAGAACATGGCGGTTGATACCAGCTCCTCCACATGCCAAGGCGTCGCTTTGAGAAGACCAGACTGCTGGCCGACGACGGCACATGGTACCCTGGTCTTGATTGCGCTGAGCCGGTCGCGGACCTCAAGGATGCTTTGGTCCAGCTTGACCGGAAGGACCCATGGCGTAACCAGTTTCAGGATCAAGTAGAGAATCATCCGTCAATGGTCATCGGCCGTCTGTGGGGCGATAGCAAGTGAAGTCGTAGGTAGTCGACCAGATAACTCGTAATACATGTCATTATTTCTTTTCATATGTCCGATCGTCAAATCACTTGAACAATATTTACCACTCTCTCCATAGTTGCACCGAACACGTTATCGTAAACAGTTCCACTCCCATCACGAAAAATAGTCATCACATTCATCATTCTGCTATTCCAATCCGTCACAGTTCATCACAATTTCACATCAACTCCGGACCTTCCACATCTTCACACCGGTCTAGACCGACCGATGCTACTGCGTGTCTTGGTGTTGGTCTTCATGAGTCTGCATCACTGCGAAGCGATTACGACTGACTCGTTCTCGTTCGAACTCTCGTAGAAGAGCCCAACAATTCAAATCGAGCTCGTCGAACCAAGTTGATTCATCATGGTTATTCCATTGGACCAGGTACTCTCGGTGAGTCCAACCGAACCTGGTCTTCTTGGTCGACCGAACATCCAAGACCTTCTCCACTTCAAACTCATCTTCCTCTAATGGTCGTTCCCAACTGTCCTTCGGCAGTAACGCTTCATCGAAATCAAATCTTTTTTCTTCGTCTACCAGACAGGGAGTTTTGGGTCGATCAGGAAATTCTCGGACCAGCTTCAACTTGGACACATGCACAATCGGGAAGACCTTGTAATCTGTACCATTTGTTACTAGACGGGCAGCGTGATCACCAATCAGCTCGGCAACACGGAAAGGACCGTGCCACATGTGAGCCAGCTTCTTCGCATAGCCCTCTTTCACTCGGTCTAGGTACAACCATACCCTCTCCCCTGGTTCTTTACCGTTAGGTCGGACCTGGTCATTGGTCCGGTCTGCCCGGTCTTCTGTGGCCTGACGCAGCTTTTCGCTGACGACTTCTTTTGCATGCTGGTAGTGTTTCTGGACCTGCATGCGCCAGCGTCGGGCATCGCGATCGCGGGTCCGGGTGAAACCGATAGGTATCGCAGCTTCCAGTGTCGACCGAGGGTCCCATCCATATGTCAGATAAAAAGGCATTTCTCCTCGGACCCGATCGGTCGACGAGTTGAGTGCAAACGCCAGCCTTTCTGCATACTCGTCCCAATCTCGCTGGTCTGGATCAGCAACGTACATCTTGATCACCCTCGTTATGGTCTGCACCATGCGTTCCGCCGATCCATTTTCTTGCGGACTATATGCCATCGTCGCACTCTGTTTCTGTCCCAGCATGTTATTGAAGGACCGGAACACCTCGGCCATAAAACCGGGTTCCCGATCGTGCCTGATGACCTCGCTGGCGCCGATTATTACACACATTCTTCGTAGCTCTGGGCGATCTGCTCCGCAGACCGAGATGCACTTGCCTTCGCAATAACTAGACCAGTGACAAGGTCTACCCAGATCAGCAGCTCAGTGTTGCCGCGCGTCGATCTAGGCAGTGACGGTATGTGGTCCATCGCTATGACCTGGAAAGGGTAGGTAGCTTCGATATTTCCGGGCGATCGCCCCTTGAATACCGGTCTACCCTATCCGGTCTCGCAATCCGTGCAACAGCCCACATATTTCTGCACAATGCGGAAAATACCTCTCCAGTGGAAGTGGGACCTGATCTTGTGATAGTTCCTGCCTATACCCTGATGTCCCCTTTCTAGACTCACGTGATAGTGATGAAGGACATCCGGCTGCAGCAACTCGGGGATCACTAATTTCGCCAGTCGGTCCCGGTCTGCACTGCCTTGGTCGGCATCGTGGCAGTAATACAATATTCCATTATCATCCACTTCGTAGCTATCCGCGATCTTGATGCACTCTTTCGATTGATCGTTCGTCAACTTGGACAGTTCACCACGCAGGTAGATCTTCAGGTTCATAATCCATTCTTCTTCGTCCTGCGCCTTGAGGATCCGTTCCATCCTTAACTGTTGCACTGCGTATTCGTTCAAACTTTCCTTCGGGAACGGTCGGCGAGACTTCTGAGCTTTCGATCTAGTCGCGACCATCACATGCACCTGGACTGGGGCGTTCTTGGGTCCGATCACTTCTGGGAGCCTGTTTATATTCATCAATTCTCAAGAACGGCCTTCTCGGTGATCGTAGACCCGGTCTGGTCTTGCATGGCCTTGGTCGCGAGGTAGTCCGCGCTTCTGTTCCAGTCCCGTTTCACTTGCAATAGCTCGTGGTTGCGGTGGTCCTTCGATGCCTTCATTACTCGATCATTTAGTGTCCGTAGTCGTGGAGCCTTGCAGTCGATCTCTCCGGTGATCTTCCTGATCACTAGGTTGAAGTCACCACATATGATGACTCGCCCCTTCTCTTGCGACGACAGCAAGTCCATACATAGAAGTAGACCTCGGTACTCCGCCTCGTTAACAGTAATATCCGGCGTGAAATCGGCAGCGGCTGCAACTATAGACCATTTTGGCAACTTCCACAATATGGCACTATAGGCGCCGACCTTCTTCTTCACGCTTGCCGATCCGTCAAAACTTAAGACCAAGAGCTCTTTGTCATGGGCGACGGTCGGTGGCGGTCTCGAAACTGACTGCCGAGGTTTCTTCCTCGGGGCAATCGCTATCAATGCCTCGTCCACTTCAGACCGAGGGGTGATACTGGCAGCTAATGTGCCCAATATCTCTTCCTCGCCCCTGGTGCACTTAACGACCTCGAGGGTCCACTGCGACAAGACCGCCGACCATCTGCCTAGACGTCCGTCCATCCCATTGGCTGATAATAGCCAGGCCAAAGTAGACCGTCTTGACAGGACCTTTATAGGTCAGCCGACCAGCAGGTTGTAACACACATCCAGAATTCGTAGCAACGCCAGAACTTCTTTCTCGACAATTCCATAGTTCACTTCATTTGGTTTTTAGCGTCCGGATCGTAAAAGTGACAGGATGATATACACCATTGTGATCTTTCACTAAAGTGGCTGAGATAGCCCACTTACTGGCATATACGATAATGGTCGGCAATTTTTCGGGAGCGAAATGCTTGAGAATCGGTGCCGTCGCCATCTTAACCTTCAACATACCAAAGTAAAACTGTGCACGCTTCATATGATCTTCCGCCTCCACTTGCGGAAAAACTGCAGCAAGACCAGAGTCGGCGCCCTCCTGTAAAGTTGCCCGGTCTTCTTCGCGAAACATATGATAGTCAACTTTCCGGAGCTCGTACAGCACAGCCGCGTAGATAGAAAAGTCTTCAATGAATCGTCTATAATAATTCAAGCTTCCCAGGAAGGACTGCATTGCCTTCAGCGATCTGGGGAATGGGAGGTTACTCAGCGAATCCAGGTCCTTGGGATTAGCCTCTAGACCATTGTTCGAGACCATATGGCCTAAATAGGCGACCTTGGACATACCCCAAAAACTTTTCACGGCACTGATAGACAGGTTCCAGCGGTCGCATGTCTCTAACAATCGTTCAACCTTCTCGCACAGATCTTTACATGACGAGGAAGGTATCAGAATGTCGTCGATGTACGACCGCCTCCCTAGAACGGACGGTCCTCTTTCCCGATCGGGTTCACCCTCTCTAAACACATCATAATTTTCAACGGGTTCCCGATCGGTCTTGATCTTGAAGTGTCCGTACAATGCGTTATCTATAAGCCTTTGATAGATTTGGGGCGCGTTCTTTAG
This sequence comes from Peronosclerospora sorghi, assembly GCA_026184515.1. Taxonomy (NCBI): domain Eukaryota; phylum Oomycota; class Peronosporomycetes; order Peronosporales; family Peronosporaceae; genus Peronosclerospora; species Peronosclerospora sorghi. The sequence continues at coordinate 15,586,204 of CM047582.1, read as the reverse complement.
ACCGAACGGCATACGATTCCACTCGAAAAGACCAAACGGTGTCACAAATGCGGAAATCTCACGGTCTCGATCAGTCATCGAGACCACCCAAAATCCACTTGCCATATCTAGCGAACAATACCACAACGTCTTGTCGAGGTCTTCCAACAGATCATTAATCAGCGGCATTGGGCACACCATGAGTTTAGACAACCGATTTACCAGCCAATAGTCGATGCACAGTCTAATGTCAACGCCGTTCTTCTTGATAACAATTACGATCGGCGAGGACCATGGCGAGGTCGACGGTCTAATAATCGTGGTAGACATCAGTCCTTTGATAAATCAGAAAGCTTTTCCCGGTACTTTGGCGCCACGCGTCGACATCGCTGGGCAATCGGCTTGGCATCTCCAACGTCAATATCGCAAATCGCACCACGGACTGCAGGTCGTAAGGCGTTGCCTTTTCCGATCAGCAGATGTCTTTTCTTCCATATGATATTCTTCAACTGCTCGATCTGGTCTGGACTGTTAAGGTCTTGATCACCCACTTGTAAATCATCCATTGTAACTTCGGGCGAGTCGGCAGACACTTCAGGGAGGACTGCCATTTGGCTTTCCAGCTCCTGAATGTACTGTTCCCCGCCTTCATATATACAGACTTGTTCATCTTCTGGGGCGATATCACCTAGACCATCTGGACCGGCTGAACGCCCCTGGTCTTGATCGACGGGATGTCCTTCACTGATATCGGTCTGATTAGGAATACCGTAATGGTCCGACCTAGCAATTTCATGTTCCCCTTTTTCCGTTTCTTGCTCCGCTGTCGCCTGGTCTTGTGCTGACACCACGTTGACTAACCTCGGCTCGTCTACTTGATGGTTCACCGTTCCTGAAGACTGCAGCGCCTTTCTTCGGACCAACATCTTTTTCGGGGTGACATAAATTGGTCTTTCCACTAAAGGTGAGGTGTTTTCTTCCACCGAACCATCATCGCTGATAAGATCGGTGGTCGATTGGTACGCCATGTTTTGCCACTCGACATACGGCCTCGATCCAATCGAGACGAACCTCATCTTCCTTGGTACCTTCCCTTCTGCTAACCACATGCCGACAATAGTGTTATTGTCCAGTGTCAGCGGCTTGTCACCAATATTGGTAACACGGACAAAATCACGTCGACCAGCACTCTATACGAAGGTCTAGACCCACCGATCGCCCCTGGTCAACCATAACTTCCTCGAACGGAAACCTTCTCGACCGGGGTATCGGCAGACCGACCGACTGGGATAGTGAGGTCTTGATCCCACCGGACCGGATCGTTATAGGAGCCATACAGAGGTCTTCGACCAGCCAACTGGACCTGGACCTCATCCGGGAGTTTAAGCACTCCATGTGACAGGTCTAGGCGAATACCATCTGGGACCATGAAATCCATGCCTAGTAAAGCGTCCTGTATAGCCAACTTGCCAACCCAAGCGCTGAAAAAGTAGACCAGCGATCCCGACAAAGTAATTTTAACACGCGTTCTTCCTTCGGTCATATAAGAGTTTTCACCGATCCCGACGCATTCTTGTCTCTGGGTATCGTCTATACGACATCCGACCTTACGAGCAAAGGCGGAGTCGATTATCGAGAATTAAGCTCCAGAGTCGAACAACATCGTCGCTTTCTGGTTATTAATCTTGCCACAGGCTTTCGCCTGCTTGAACCATTTATCAGGCGCGTGATACTTCCAGTATCCGCGGGATTCTCCAGGCAGTAAGTCCAACTGCATGACCACCTTGGTCCGGGAGTACTCATCGGTCTTCAGACTGTAGACTGGATGGTCTGGGTCGACGCAATTTGTAATAGAACGTGTATTGTCGTTCTTATCCTCCTTGCCGACATATGCATAGATGTGAACCGTAGAACGCTCGGCTCGATCCAGATTCCAACCTGGCGATCGTTCTAGTTTAACATCTTTTCCGCGTCCGGCGGCAGCATCCCCGCGTGCTTGTCCGGCACGTACCACTTGCATATCATGTTAAAAAATTATTCAATCTTGCAGTGGCCGGCCTCGTGGATCTCTCCACATGACTTGCATACGAAGAGGCAGTGGTCAGTCGGGTGGCCGCGTCTCTCGCACTTCTTGCACACCATCTTCTTCCAGCAGTTTGGACCATCATGGTTGCTCGACCCACAGTGGGAGCACTTCTGACGAGGTCGGTCGGGATCGGACTTGCTTCCGTTCCTTCCCTTCCGGTCTACCTGGTCGGACTTCGACCTGGTTTTCGGGGCAGGTCCCGCAACATAGACGTAACGATACTGGTCTTCATCCGATGACTCCTGGCTGGATGGATTTCCACTTTCCCCTTCTGACCCCGTGCTGTCATCAGCTACAATTGCCTTGACCGCTCGGTTCGGTCTGGTCCAAGGTCTCTTGACCGGATCGGTCTGGGTCTTGGAACGATAACGACCTGATCCACCAGCGGTCTTCGCTCTCATACTACGCGACTGTTGTAACGTCCGCAGGATCTGTTCAACTTCACCCGCGTCCATAAGACGCAGCAGAGTAAGCTGGTCCGCCAGTTCTTGATCTTCCAGGGTACTAATGTAGTGACCCACATGTTCCAGAGCAGCACCGTTCGGAGGGTTATTCTCTTTAATTGTTATGCCGGTACGAAGTGCAGCCACGTTCAACCAATGCAAATATTCGATCGGTGTCTCGTCGCTCCGCTTCTGCACATGGTGATACTTGCGGGCACTCGAAAATACGGAGTTACAATATTGCCCTTCAAACTCTGCACATAGCTGGTCCCAGTCAGACCGGACATCCCGACCTAACTGTTGGATCCAGTTGGCAGCCGGTCCTTTCAACAAATCCCGGA
>CM047582.1:15552666-15570012 GCA_026184515.1 Peronosclerospora sorghi | reverse complement strand
TAGCTCGACTTGATAGGGTAGGCTAAGACGAGCAAAGTCCCTTGTCATCCAAAGCTCTGATAAGCGCTGTACATTGTGGGTCTTTCCCATACGCCTGGCGTGTGAGATCCACCACAGACGAGGTGATGAATGTCGCATGAGCGAGCTCGTAATCCGGACGACGCGACAACGCGTCTGCAAGCACATTCTGTTTGACAGGTTTGTACTTAACCTCAAAATATACTCCGCAAAGAAGAAGAGCCAACGGGCTATCCGTTGGGAGAGATGAGGCGACTTCGTCGCTGTCCGTAAGGACGAGTGGTCAGTATAAACCACGAACGGCTTTGAGCCGAGTAGGTGAAGCCTAAATTTGACAAGGGCATACTTCATAGCAAGTAACTCCTTATCATGAACGGGATAATTCCGTTCCGCAGCTTTAAGCTGCCTCGACTCAAACGCAATCACGCGTTCTCTTCCCGCCTCGTCTGCTTGTAACAAAGCACATCCGATTGCGAGATCGGAGGCGTCGCAGACGACGCTAAATGGTTTCCTAGAATCTGGGAGAGCAACAACGGGGGCTTTCAACAATCTCCCTTAACCGCTTTGAAAGCGGTTTGGCGTTTGGTTTCCCAACACCAACCTACGTCCTTCTTAAGAAGGTCAGTTAATGGCTTCGCCATCTCAGCGTAGTTCTCACTGTATTTGTGGAGATAATTGGCTAATCCAAGCCACTTCCGTAAATCTCTAAGATTTACAGGCGAAGGCCACTCCACAATGGCTTTCACCTTCGCGGGATCCGCCCGCACTCCATCCTTACCGATGAAGCATCCGAGGAAAGCAATTTCATCAGCACCAAAAATACATTTGGATGCGTTTGCAATAGAGTTTATGCTCCCGCATACATTCGATCACTGCTCGAAGGTGTATTAGGTGGGTATGAACATCAGACGAGACGCCTTCCGCGCGACTATGAACGAATATATCATCCAAGTACGTATGAGCGTACTTTCTATGAGGGCGGAAGAGTTGTGTCACCAAGCGATTAAAAGTCGCTGGCGCATTGAAAGCCCATGTGGCATAACAAGCCACTCCTACAGCATGCAACAAGGCGTGCTGACCGCTGTAAGCGGAATATCGGATGCTCTCATGAGCACCTGATAGTACCCGTCCACCAGAGCTAGGGCGCTGTAAACAGTACATCCTGACATATTGTTCTGGAGGACACCCTTCCGAGTAATCGGAGTATGCATGGGTACTGTAGCTGCATTCAGCTTGTTGTACGCATGCACAATGCGCCACTTTCCGTTCGGTTTACGAACACAAAAAGTGGGAGAAGAATGGGGAGACTTGCTCTCCCGTACCATCCCTGCCTCTTCTTTACCCTTGAAGAATGCGTCGATGACGTCGCATTGCTCCTTGGGGAGAGGCAACTGCCTAGTGACGCAGTATTTGGTTCCAGGAACCAAGTCAATATCATGTAGGACTCCCCGATCCGGTGTTAACACCATCGGCGGGTTGTCACTAATGACATCTCCGAATTCCTTGAGTAAGGAATGGTAAGGGTCCGCAGGATCCGCAAGGATCTTGAGGCCGCTTTGGCATTCAATGCATGTTTGGTTTTCACCAAAACTGACTCATCCATCGTGGGTGAGGAGTTTAACTCCTCTTCCGGACGCAACACGACGATCTCGTCGATTTCACCTGCTCTCAAAGCAGTTCCAGACTCGTTGAAGGACATCTCCTCCAACGACAACAGTTCGGCTACCCCAGGCAACTGTTCAAGGCTTACGCCTTCAGTGACAACACCAGTCACACTATTCAGCATCCGATAGGGCTGCTGACTACTGGCCTCGGGACTCATACCGGGACCCAGATGGGGGGAGTCAATTGCCCCATCTATTGGAAGCGCATCGCGCCTATTCACAGAGGTCTATACCTCTACCACCGGTGACTCGCCGGTCTCACCTACAACGGCGTAGTCGGAATCATTTCTGACGTGCGAAAGAGACGAACTACGGGTCTCTTCGCTTGGAAGCGCCTCGCGCTTAACCACAGGGGTCTCTACCCCTCCCACTGGAGTCGCCTCAGAGGAATCCACCTCTACCAATGGCGACTCACAACTCTCGTCTATAACGGCGTGGCCGGAATCATTTCCGACGTGCAAAAGAGACGAACTACGGGTCTCTTCGCTTGGAAGCGCCTCGCGCTTAACCACAGGGTTCTCTCTACCCCTACCACTGGAGTCGCCTCAGAGGAATCCACCTCTGCCACTGACAACTCACCAGTCTCACCGTTAACAGCGTGGGGATTAACCGCCGAATCCCTCTCGTTAAGGAACTCTTCCTTAACCTCATCGGGACTGATCAGACATCCCAATCTCTGGAGTCTCACGCCAGAATCGCTTTTGCGATCGAGCAAAGGTGGGTTCACGACTCGCCAATGCTTCACCCGATCGCTAGTGCGTTGAGCCAATGGACGTAATTTCCAGTCTATCCATGACTCGTGGCGTTCCAGCCACTTCATTCCCAGAATGAGGTCATTCCTCGAGTCCAGATCCAGGACTAGGCAACGTTCTAAGCTGTCGAAGTCTGCAAACTTCAGCTTAAGGTCAATAGAGACCTTGGGTACAGAAACCTGTACGCCCGTCGCTAGACGGACCGTGACAACGTCACGAGAAAATGCCTCTAGGGCCTCAGCATACAGCCGACTCTTCTCCAAAGAAGACCGTCTGACATAATTTTCAGACGCTCCAGAGTCTATCAAGACTCTCCAAGGCTTATTAAAGCCTTTCACGTCCGCAAGGACGACCAGCAACCCTGGCTGGTACACCAACTCGGTGCTGGAAAGCACCGTTTCCCTCGGGGCTTTGTGCTGTCGTCCCCTACCCTGGAGATTAACAACACTAAGGGATCCCCCAGTAGGGCGACCCGCACCTACTGGGAGCCGTCGTTTCCCGAAGGCTTGGGCAAGGGCTTTTTCCCAACCCTTGGCTCCTTGTAGCAAGTGTCTCGCTGAAGATTTTCGGATATCTGTTCCGCAGATGATCCGTGCTTCCAGACAGGAAGCATCTCAGCGGTCCATGCCGCTGCAGCATTGCGAGGAGCTACGCTTCGAAGCCCTGTGGGAAGGAGTCAGAGTGACTCTTAGCGGGAGGCTTCTCCTCCACCTCGACCTGACTCAGGTCCATGGGTTCGGAACCCACCTTAGAGGAACAAAAGTTCCTCTCGGCGTTAAACGCCATCTTAAACTCCTCCCCCAGGGATTGGGGTCGGCATCGGAATATCTCAGAACGTGTTAATACTTCTCTCAGGCCTCCCATGAACACGGGAATGGACACTTCGTCCGAATACGCTTTCGCGTACATCCATGCCAACAGGGTCTTCAGTTTTTGGACATATGTCTCCGAGTCCCTAGTGCCCTGACGGCACCTCGAAAACGCCAGCTGATTCTGGAAAACCAGATCAGGCGTGGCGTACATGTCCATAAGCTTTTGCTTAAGGACTTCCCAGGTTGGGAACACGGTCGTGACCGAATCAGGACACGTAAACGCCCATGTACGGGCTTTGCCCGTAAGATGGGTCAACGCAAGTCCCACTTGCAAGTAATCAACGATCACATTCACTGTGGCGAAGGCCGTTTCGACCTCTCGCAACAACACGTAAAGGTTTTCACCCTTCTCTCCCGTGAACTCCTTTATCTTAAACGATAATGGGGTGTGCGCCCCCGTGGAACGACTTCAACCTAAACTCGCCTCATGGGCGATGAGGGCATTGGCCCTTGCCTTTACGGCCTCAAGGCCCTGCTCCACTAGGAGCTGCATACCCTCTTCACCCATTAAGGATAACAGCCTGTTAAAGGCTTCATGCTGGACGAGGGTTAACCTATCCCAATCGTCCTGATTCATCCTTTGCAGAGGATGTCTTATCCTACCAACACAGGTGTTGGATTGACTACAAGTGCTACCAGATGTAGCCGGTGCGTATACGCACGGTGCGGCTAGCGCACAGAGGAAGACTTTCCTTTAAGCGGCGTTCGCCGCTACTTAGCCGATACGCCCTTATAAAGGGCTTAGTAGGATAAAGCTCTCCTACTCGGGGCCAAGATTCCTGGTTTGGTTTACTATTAGCTTTCGCCAATGCCTTAACGCAAGGCTCCCTTACTAAGGGTGTAGCTAAAGGGAGGACTCCCTTTACGCTACTGCACTCACTACACGCGCGACCGGTCGAGGTCGTGCGTCTGTAGTCGGTTGAGTGAAATGTAAACTGAATGTACATTTAATATATAATTAGCCTAAATTAATTTAAAGTAATGTAAACTATATGTAATACTAAGTAGAACTTACTAAATTCGTACCTAGCTAAAATGTAGTGTACACCACCTGTGTACCAACACGTGGCTGGTTGTCACACCACCACCAAGGGCTCCTGCCCTGATTGGTTAAAATAACCAATGGTTCAAAACCTTTCGAACCGGTCAATACTGACCCCAACCGTAGTGTACTACCGTACACCACCTACTAAATGTTATCCGAATGTAACCCGTTACAGGAATCTTCAAGTCTGCGTAATACTTGGTGAGATAAACGCGTTAGCTTGGGACAAGTAGACACCGTTATGATCCTTGTCAAGTGGAGTTTAGTGTAGGCTATTGCCCTGCCGCGGATATAAAGTGTTGAAGACTGAACGTGTTGGAAAATTCTATGATTTCGATGGATCCAGATTGGGTATAATGTTGCTGCCTGTATGATATGAAAAACGTGTAAGAGGTTTCGATGACCAAATTGTTACAGCTTCCAGATGCAAATGCGAGATCCTGCAGATATGATATGCCTTGCCAACGAACTGGACTTTCCAGATACAGCGCGATAGCAGTGAACAATTCCGTCCAGACCGGTTGAACAACCGCACATTCCCAAAAAAGATGTTTGAGTGTTTCTGTTCCGGAGAAACCGTGAGAGCAAGTGACTTCGGTCGTGTGATATTTTTGTTTCCGGCGCACGTTTAGGCCATTGTGCTGCATCCTAAATTTCAAATCACTCAAAATAGGAAGGAGAATATTGTCAAGGCCAAGTTCAATTTTCCATAGCTTGTCCCAATCTGGGGCCGGTTCAATGTTTAATGCCGCTGCTGGATATGTGGTGATCGGCAGGAACGTGTGCAGAAGTCTATAGAAGTCGTGATTTCGGATTCGGGGAAGTCGCAATCCTTTGAACGACCACGAGTGTGCCGCTGAGGTAATCGGTTCCGGCATATAGGGTCCCAAGAGAACAGAATCCGGGATGAATCCCCATTTGTCGAAGTTGTTAATGAGAAGCGACGCGGAAAGCGAGCGTAGCCGAGGACTAGCGAGGTCTTGAGTTTCTAAAATTTCGATAAAAAGCTTCCGTGATATTTGTTGCTCGTGCATCTCCATAAAATGCCGTGGTCGAGTGAATCCGAGATGTCGAAATCTGTCCAGAAGCGTCGATGTTACTTCGAGTGACTTCCGTGTTGCTCGAACCGTAAACATGAAATTAAGCCAGATTAGCATGTCGAATTTGTGTCGGACTAGAATGTGAGTATTTAAATGGCGGTCACGGAGACCCTCCAATTCTTGAGGACCGAAAACCAGAAACTTCCCAAGCTAACCCATCGTGCTGGGGCTGGAGTAGTATTGGGTATCGGAACATACAAGATATCGAACGTTTGACCGCTACCGTTCAAACAGGCTGTGAAGTTGGACGCGGCCGGTTCAAACCATCTTGGTAGTGTGACGTATCGTCTGGCGAAGGTTATCGAGTCACGTAAGGAGCATAACCCGAGGGAAGCTCCAAATTCCTTTGTTGAGGGAAGGCCTAGGCCGCCTTTTGTCGTTGGCCAATATAACCATTTCTCAGAGAAGTATCCTGTTACACGTCGATCAGTTCCAATTGGTTCTTTGAAGAGTAAGGCTTTGCAAAGATTTCGGACTTGATTAATAATTTTGGGGGTAATGGGGTGTGACTGCAGCAACATACCAAAGGAGTGGTAGTATCACCGATCGTAAAAGTACCGCACGACCGCGTAAGGTTCGTCCCCTGTATTTCCAGAGTTGGCATATTTTTTTGCCACCATTTGTGGAAGTAAAGAGTCAAATCTGGTGCTGTGAGGTCGCGTTGGGCTCTGCAAAATTCCAAGTAATTTAGAATGCCCCTCATTAGCAACCACTTCCAAGCCATCATTTGCGAGACTATCTCGTCGTAAATGGAGATCACAAGCATGAAAGGGAAGAATAATGGTTTTGTCATAATTTAAAGTCAATCCAGATGCCAAAGAATACCGCTTGACTGCAACCAGAAAGTCTGGGGTGTATTGAAGATTAGTGAGGATTCCAGTACAATCATCGGCAAAAGAAAGTAGGTGGTGAGGGTTGGACGAATTGGGTAGATATCCCAAGGTGTCTGGTTGTACTCCGGAGATAGTTCAACATTGTCTCCAAAAAGATTACGAAAAGCGCCGGTGAGAGTGGGTAGCCCTGGCGTACCCCACAACCAAGTTCGAAATATTTGCTTGCGACACCATTTACTAAAACCGCGACAATCGTCCCCGTGTAGAAGGTTCGAACCATGTCCCGGAATGTGATACCAAATCCAAAATGTATCAAAACTATGTCTAGAGCGGGCCACAATACACTGTCAAAAGTATTCGCAAAGTCTAGCAGCACCGCTCCAGCATTGGATAGGCCGGAATTTTTGGCGAACTGATGAATATCTTGAAATTCCACTAAAGCAAGCCGGATAGATCTACCTTTGGTAAAAACAAATTGGTCTGGATAGAGTAATTCGGAAGAATTCGGCGGAGTCGATAAGCTGAGATTCTCGGTCCAAATTTGGCATCGTGATTCAGTAGGGTAAGAGGCCGGTAATTTGACGGTAACGACCTGTCACCCTTTTTGTAAACCAACAGATGTAGGCTCGACGTTGGAACTTAGTCATTCGTCTCTTGTTGAATTGGGAGGCATACACCATCTTCAAGACTCTTGCCCATTTCTCTGGAAAGAGTTGGTAGTATTCCGCCGGTATACCGTCTAGCCCACTGTATTTTCCGGTGGACGTAGTCTTGGTAGCCCAGAATAAATAGTTGGCAGTCATAGGAGCGTCTAAAATTCTTTGATCAGCTATATCAAGCTTGTTGGTTGTATGTTCCAAAAGAGTAAAAAGTTCCACTGGTTGGAAATGCCGTTTGGGAAGATTGGGCTTTAAATCCCAGGAGGGGCTCTGGCAAATGTCACCCCAATATTTCCTGTGGGTCGATGTCAACGTTTACGGGTTTGCAGACAGAGTACTATCGTCTTATCTCACGTTTGGTATAGTTACACGCATATCGGAGCTATAAGGCGTGCGGAAGAAAGTTTTCCCTCCAGTCTCTCCGCACCGTACATCAAAGTCAAACTTAACCTGTTGGCGGCGAGCGTTTTGTTCTTCCACAAAAGTTTCCAATTCGGCTGTTGCGTCAGCAATGTTTCTAGTGGTTATCTCATTTGGTGAGTGAATGTGAGCCGTCTCTGCATCGTATAATCGTTGCCTGAGGTAACGATGATTTTCGAGTTCGTGATTCTTGAATTCATGGACCATTTTCCTAAGAAAAAATAGAGTCTGCTCGTTTGTGTTCGTCAAACAGTCCACCTCAATTAGAACGTTCATCACAACGCATTCTTTCACACAATTGATCTAAATTCTATTCCAGCACACGTCGCACATACGGGTTTTGTAAGATCCACCGAGGGCGTTTTAAGGAAAGCGGTGCAGTGGCTGGATGTTTTGGAGAATTGATTGTAAATGTAACAGGTAGGTGGTCTTCCCGATGGAACCGCCTATCTGTCACATGTGAGATACCCACTAAATAGTCGGAGAGCAATGTAGAGGAGAGAAAAAAACGTAGTCAATGCGTTTTTTACGACCGGGCCCAGTGAATTCTCGTTTATCCGGCCACCAATTCCTCCATGCGTCCGTAATACCCAACCTCAATTGCCACGCGATAAATTCCGCACGACCAAGGTCGTGCATGTACGGTATAACTTCATCCAAAATGGGGTCCATTGGGACGTTGAAATATCCCATGACGAGATGGTGGAAGTCGTCCAGGAATCTGGTTGGAAGTGCATCGAAAAAATCTTTCCGGTCACAGCCACTTGGACTGGGGCGTATACCACATGTATACAAAGGTTGATGTCATCGGTTCGGGCTTGTATCACTAAATAACGGTGGGAAAGAAGAGTCGAGCTGGAGAACGTTAGTCTGAAATGGGTGCTTCCCAGACAGCAAGAGGCCCACTCCGTCCCGTCCTCGCGTAACCGAAAATTCCTGAGTCGTGGGGTGGGACCAGAATGAGATCGACATCGATTCACACACCTTGGAGAAGTGTGTAACTCGACGTACCGCTTCACTTGAAGAAAACGTGGTCTCTTGAATAGCTACCAGTATGAATTGCGAAAAAAGATCTTGAAAAAAACAAGGGGTGGATTATTTAATCCATTGACGTTTAAGCTGATGCCCGAAAGGCAACAAGTCGGATTAGAGGCAAGGAGTGTTACTGTTGGCCTCAGAGGTAGCCTAAGTGCTGGTAGTTTCACCCATATCTGCGTCTTCCATGTCCTGGGTGGTAGAAGTAAGTAGGCCAACAGCGGCCGCCACATGTTCCGGGAGGAGGGCATCATAGTGTTCTCCCAGGCTACCATTCCAGAGAGCTTAAAGTACTTCATTGGACCAAAAGTAGATAAGAAGCAAACTGGAAGCAGGAGGGAGTCTCGAGACCTGACAATGTGGCTATCTTGATCGGGTCGTGATATATTTTTGGAGCATGCACTCGTAGATATAGATCCACTTGTGCAAAAGAGAGTGCTCGGTCACGTCTACTAGGGTAGGGATAAAAAATTTCCATGATACACCTGGAGGCTGGGATATCATTCGGGTAATCCGTTTTCAAGCGTGGCGCAGTTGTTGGTGCGGCCCATGCGTCGTTGACGGTAGTTCGCTGTACGCACGTGAAAGTGCATGTTCGGTGATCGCGGTGTCCATTATGTCGCTTGGTTCATCCACATTTTGTTGCAATATGTGAGGCTGGGCAGTATTAGCCGCTAATCTCCCTTCGGGTTCCGTAAGACCGTTGAATAACTTACTGGACTTCATGGACTTTTTTACCGAAGCTGGGATCGCCTCATTTTAGCACGAGGGACGTCCAAAAATGAGTGCGCTGAAATCGTTTTTCCGACCTCGGGAATTGGTACCAGGGTCACAGAAGCCACTTGTAGATCTTCAACATAAACATCTACATATGTGTCGTCTGCGTCGTCGTCATCTCCTGGTTCTGTAAAGGCAATTTCGAACCGTGTTGGGTGACACGGAATACAAAATACATTTCGCCCATCACTTTTCTTGAGCTTGGGAGATACGGTACTGGATCTTTGGTGTAACCTGCCGCGGGTTTGAGAGTGAGATCCGGGACGTTGCAATGGACCATTCCAGGAATGAATCTTGAAATTTCGGCTTTAAAAAATCTAATATAGGATCTTGCGAGTCCATTGAAGCATCCGTAGAGGCTGTGTCACTTGGGGTTTGCGCAGGTGAAATGTTTTCATCTGGCTCTTGGTTGGAAGGTGGGGCCGGTTGGCGCTGTTCTTCCATCTCACGGCGTTCTTCCTCTTGTCGTTTAACAATTGAAAGCGGCGTGACGTTTAAGGAACGCTGCTTGTGTTGTACAAACACGGGACTGCGGAACCCCTCGAAGAATATCTCGCGGAGCGCGGCTCCCTCCGGAAAAAGTAGTTGTCAGGGGCACTCCAGCAAATCGAACCAAACGGTGCGATCCCGCGAGGTTAGTGCGCTAACTTGGTACGTCGGCGTGACCAACGGGGCGAGTCCTAAACGTGCGAAATAATCGAATATTGCGTCATCCTCCAGATCCGACGGCAAATTCTTCAAATCAACGAAGTACATGTGATCGTAGATGCTGGATGTGTTGATGATGTAATCCGCGCCGAAAATCCGAATCATGCTTCCACCATGTTTGGCAGCCATACCGGCGGACGTGCACGAGAAGCGTATTCCGCGTCCGGGGATACGGATGAAGTCGCAGAGTGAGTTGACAGAAGCCTTCCAGGTCGCTGTTTTCTTTTCCTAGTTGATCGCCGCCAAAATCTCATCCAAGTGGTGAGTCCTGGCGACTTGGCCTGCCGAATGAACAATTTCAATTTCGACAATTCTGGGACACGATCAAGATCCATCATCTATTGAATCAACCGGGTTTGCATCCTATCATAGTTGTAATGGATACATTAATGTGTACTAACTACACAAATCAATAACAATGTAAAATGAAATAATTAAACAAAAAATGGATCAATGTATTTCTTTCGTTTTATTCTGCATGTCTTCGAAGGTACTGTGGCATTTGTAGGGAAATATCACCTATATATGGCACACAAACACACACTAGCGTTGGTTGCGAGGAGATGGGGCTTGTTCGTGACCTACGCCACGCGGAGTTGTTTCAGGCTTGGAAGTTAAAAATGGAGAAAATAAAAGGGAATGTTAAATCGACCCCTCCCCCACTTGTTAATTCGACCCCCCATGTGACACGCGTCTCTGTTGGAAAAAACTGGTCGGTACCCGTAGTACTTGATTGGTACGATATTTGGCCGGTACTGAGATGGCCGGCGTGAGATGGCCGTCCATGAGCTTTTTCATTGGACGAAATCGCAGTGGTTTAAAGTTGTTGGATAAACTGGTCGGTACCGGTAGTACTTGATTGGTATGGACACGATACTTCCTTAATGCTTGATCCGCCAGAAACATCATACAGCTTACTTGATGTCATGCTGCAAAGCTTCAAGGAGTTTGGCTACTCTCAAGGCTATGCTATAAGGATACGTCGTTCTGATGCTTCCCGAAATCGGATTGTACTGATGTGTGACCGTGGTGGATCTTACCATAGAGCTAATTTTACGGATTCAGACGCCAGCAACATGAAACAACAAAGGCGATGCAGTGGTACACGGCTCAGCAACTGTCCTATTAAGCTATATGGAAAGCTACTGAAATCAGATGGATGCTGTCCTCTCTTTGTAAGAAACGGAGAGCGTAATCATTTCCATCGATGGATATTGCCGGGTATCCCTCTGCACGTCGTCTTCAGCCAGATCAACGCACGATAACAGAGCAAATGTTAACTACAGGAATTGCACCTAAGGATATCCTGGCAACTTTACGCCATGTCAATCCACAAACAAGAGCAATTGGAAGAACTATTTACAATGAAAAAGTACGTCTTCGGAAAGCACAATTACAAGATCGTCCACCCATTCTGGCTCTCTTGGACACACTTCAAGCATCTAATTATTGCTTCAACTATGAGTGCAACACTGCAAATCAATTCACACGCTTGTTCTTTGCACACCCGGGATGTGTAGAACTGGCATTGAAATATCCGTATTCTCCTGTGATGGATTGCACATACAAAGCAAATCGATTTCGGATGCCAATGTTCCATGTGATTGGAATGACCAGCTTCAACACATCATTTACTGTTGCAGTTGCATTCATTCGTGAGGAAACGGAACCTTACTGTAGATGGGCCTTGGATCATGTCGCAGATCTTTATGAACAGTTATCAATGCCAATCACAATTACTACAGACCGAGAACTTGCTTTGATGAATGCATTACCGCATGTTTTTCCAATCTCTACACATTTACTGTGTGTCTGGCACATCCAGAAAAACGTTCTTTCAATTGCAAGAAGTACTTTGCTACTGCAGAAGACTGGAAGAAGTTCAAAATGCACGGACCAGTGTTATTCAATCTGTTAGCCTTGAACAATTCAATGCACAATGGACTGCTTTTCGTCAAATGTATGGATCAATCCCAGAGATGCTTGAATATCTTGAAACAAGATGTATTTCATACAAAAGAACGATTTGTGTCAGCATGGACCAATCAAGTCACTCATTTTGGCAATGTCAACTCCTCGAGAGCAGAGGGACAAAATTCAATTCTGAAGGCTTACTTGAAAGTGTCGACAAAGGATCTTCGAGGTGTGCAAATTCGTCTATCACAATATTTCGAGAATAGTATTAAAAGCATCCAGACGCAAACCAGTGTTGAGCGTATTAGGGTCAATCACAGCTACAAATGAGCATTTTACCAGAATGTAGTGCGAATAATTTCGATCTATACATTACACAAGGTTTAAAGACAGTTGGAGTTAACACAGAAATGGATATCCGAAGTAATTGATGATACAAACTGTACTCGGGCAATGCGTAGATCTATGGGACTAACATGTGCTCATCAAATTTACGAGAGATCCTTGACGACAGAAGACTTCATTGGACGATTTTCACCCTCTTTGGCACTTAGTTGATGTGAATCAGTTGGGCTCAACAGTCACTGCAAGAACAAATGATAATAACCGTACCAATCTGTCATCAATTCTAGCTGGGGTAGAGCAAACATACCGACTTGTGTCTCCACATCAACAAGACAATATATGCCGACAGATGCTCAACATTGCATCACAATCATTGTAATTAGAGAATCCACCAATGCAACGTACCCGAGGATGTCCACCTGGCTCAGTTTCAACATTACCAAGTCAAAGCATGTTTGTCAATGAATCATCGACTCAAAGACAGCCTTTACATTTTGATTTTTACATCGAATCTAGCTGGACCACTGGGTTGTCAGTTGACGGTGCAAGTGATCGTCCAACAGCACAACCAATCCGTATACGAAGATGAACTGTGTGCAAGGAAAGTGGACATAATGCACGTACATGTCCTCACCGTGTAGTTTTTGGATCGAGCAATCATAGCTAGGTGAAGAGAACACGGTCTTACGGGATGGGTAGCCGCCATACGTTTGCGGCTTGCACGATTGAATGAGTTTTCGTGACGACTTGTCGCTCTCCCACGAAGCGTGTAACGGGGTTACATTTGGTTACGTTGGTGTACGCAAATACACAACGGTTAAGGTCAAGTATTGACCAGTTCGAAAGGTTCGGACTTATTGGTTGTTTTAGCCAATCAGGGCGGGAGCCCTTGGTGAAGGCGTGGCAGCTTGCCACGTGTTGGTACACAGGTGGTGTACATTACATTTCGGCTAGGTACAGATTAAGTAAGTTGTACCTAGTATTACATATAGTTTACATTAGTTTATTAAGTTAGACTAATTACATATTAAATATAAATCAGTTTCCATTTTACACTATCCAGCTAGACGCTCGACCGGGAAAGGTCGATCTTGCTGTGAGTGTTGTAGCAAGGGAGTACCTCACCTAGTTAGTCCCTACTAAGGGAAGCGTAAAGCTAAAGCGTTAGCGTACGCTAAGGGGAAATATTGGCCCCGAGCGAGAGAGTAATCTCACGCTAAGCCCTTTTATTAGGGCGTATCGGCTAAGTAGCGGCGTATCGCCGCTTAAGGAAAGTATTCCTCTGTGCGCTAGCCGCACCGTGCGTTTACGCACCGGCTACATCTGGTAGCATAGTAGTCAATCCAACACCTGTGTTAGTAGACGGCATCCTCTGCAAAGGATGAATCAGTACGATTGGGGTAAGCTAACCCCCGTCCAACAAGAATCCTTTAAGAGGCTGGTACCCATATTGGGTAAGGATGGCATGCGCCTCCTAGTGGAGCAGGGTCTTGATACCGAACGAGAGAGGGTGAACGCCCTCATCGCCCATGAGACGAATTTTCGTGGAAGTCACTCCACGTCTACGGAGGTGCGCCCTCCGTTATCCTTTAAGATAAATGAATTCACGGTGAAAAAGGTGATAACCTTTATGTGTGGCTTCACGAGGTCGAAACGACCTTCGCCACAGCGAATATGATCGAGGATCACTTGCAAGTGGGACTTGCACTAACCCATCTTACGGGAAAAGCCCGTACATGGGCTTTTACGTGTCCGGATTCGGTCACGAACGTGTTCCCGACCTGGGAAGTCCTTAAGCGAAAGATTATGTTCATGTACCCTACGCCTGATCTGGTTTTCCAGAATCAGCTTACGTTTTTGAGGTGCCGTCAGGGCACTAGGGACTTGGAGACATACATTTAAGAACTGAAGACCCTGTTGGCAGGGATGTACGCGAAATCGTATTCGGACGATGTGTCCATTCCCGTGTTCATGGGAGGCCTGAAAGAAGGGTCAGCACGTTCGGAGCTCTTCCGATGCCGACCCCAATCCCTGGGGGAGGCGTTTAAGATGGCGTTTAACGCCGAGAGGAACTTTTGTTCCTCTAAGGTGGGCTCCGAACCCATGGACCTGAGTCAGGTGGAGGTGGAGGAGAAGCCTCCCGCTAAGAGTCACTCTGACTCCTTCCCACAGGGCTTCGAAGCGTAGCTCCTCGCAATGCTGCAGCGGCATGGACCGCTGAGATGCTTCCTGTGTGGAAGCACGGATCATCTGCGGAACAGATATCTGAAAAATCTTCAGCGAGACACTCGCTACAAGGAGCCAAGGGTTGGGAAAAAGCCCTTGCCCAAGCCGTCGGGAAACGTCGGCTCCCAGTAGGTGCGGGTCGCCCTACTGGGGGATCCCTCAGTGTTGTTAATCTCCAGGGTAGGGGACGACAGCACAAAGCCCCGAGGGAAACGGTGCTTTCCAGCACCGAGTTGGTGTACCAGCCAGGGTTGCTGGTCGTCCTTGCGGACGTGAAAGGCTTTAATAAGCCTTGGAGAGTCTTGATAGACTCTGGAGCGTCTGAAAATTATGTCAGACGGGATTCTTTGGAGAAGAGTCGGCTGTTTGCCGAGGCCCTAGAGGCACTTTCTCGTGACGTTGTCACGGTCCGTCTAGCGACGGGCGTACAGGTTTCTGTACCCAAGGTCTCGATTGACCTTAAGCTGAAGTTTGCAGACTTCGACAGCTTAGAATGTTACCTAGTCCTGGATTTGGACTCGAGGTATGACCTCATTCTGGGCATGAAGTGTCTGGAACGCCACGAGCCATGGATAGACAGGAAGTCAAAATCCTTTGGATCAACGCACCCGCGATCGGGTGAAGCATTAGCGAGTCATGAACCCACCTTTGCTCGATCGCAAAAGCGATTCTGGCGTGAGATGCCAGAGATTGGAATGTCTGAGATGATCAGTCCCAATGGTCAAGGAAGTGCTCCTTGACGAG
The DNA here is from genome assembly GCA_026184515.1 of Peronosclerospora sorghi. NCBI lineage: Eukaryota > Oomycota > Peronosporomycetes > Peronosporales > Peronosporaceae > Peronosclerospora > Peronosclerospora sorghi. The sequence continues at coordinate 15,554,900 of CM047582.1, read as the reverse complement.
GGAGATTCTGCGGTTAATCCCCACGCCGTTATAAGCGAGACTGGTGATTCGCCAGTGGTAGAGGTGGTTTTCACTGAGGTTAAGTGCGAAGCGCTTCCTAGAGAAGAGACACGAGGTTTATCTCTTCTGCAGGTCGGGGCTCCCGACCACTCCATGTTAGGAGAGAATGTTGCGACTCCAGTGGTAGGGGTAGAGACCCCTGTGGTTAATCTCGAGGCGCTTCCAAGCGAAGAGACCAGTAGTTTGTCTCTTTCGCACGTCGGAATTGATTCCGACCACGCCGTATTAGGTGAGACCGGCGATTCATCGGTGGTAGAGGTATAGACCTCTGCGGATAGGCGCGATGCGCTTCCAATAGATGGGGCAATTGACTCCCCCCCATCTGGGCCCCGGGAAGATTTCCGAGGCCAGTAGTCAGCAGTCCTATCGGATGATGAATAGCGTGGCAGGTGTTGTCACGGAAGGCCTTAAACCTGGACCGGTTGCCTGGGGTAGGCAAAATGTTGTCGTTGGAGGAGATGTCCTTCAACGAGTTTGAGACTGCTGTAAAAACAGGTGAACTCGACGAGATCGTCGTGTCAGTCCGGAAGTGGAGTTAAACGCTTCATCCACGATAGACGAGTCAGTTATGTTGAAAACCAAACATGCATTGAATGCCAAAGCGGCCTCAAGATCCTTGCGGATCCTGAGGACCCTTACCATTCCTTGTTAAAGGAATTCGGAGATGTCATTAGTGACAACCCGCCGATGGGGCTACCACCGGATCGGGGAGTCCTACATGATATTGAATTGGTTCCTGGAACCAAATACTGCGTCACTAGGCAGTTGCCTCTCCCCAAGGAGCAATGCGACGTCATCGACGCATTCTTCAAGGGGAAAGAAGAGGCAGGGATGATACGGGAGAGCAAGTTTCCCCATTCTTCTCCCACTTTTTGTGTTCGTAAACCGAACGGAAAGTGGCGCATTGTGCATGCGTACAACAAGCTGAATGCAGCTACAGTACCCATGCATACTCCGATTACTCGGAAGGGTGTCCTCCAGAACAATATGTCAGGATGTACTGTTTACAGCGCCCTAGCTCTGGTGGACGGGTACTATCAGGTGCTCATGAGAGCATCCGATATTCCGCTTACAGCGGTCAGCACGCCTTGTTGCATGCTGTAGGAGTGGCTTGTTATGCCACATGGGCTTTCAATGCGCCAGCGACTTTTAATCGCTTGGTGACACAACTCTTCCGCCCTCATAGAAAGTACGCTCATACGTACTTGGATGATATATTCGTTCATAGTCGCGCGGAAGGCGTCTCGTCTGATGTTCATACCCACCTAATACACCTTCGAGCGGTGCTCGAATGTATGCGGGAGCATAAACTCTATGCAAACGCATCCAAATGTATTTTTGGTGCTGATGAAATTGCTTTCCTCGGATGCTTCATCGGTAAGGATGGAGTGCGGGCGGATCCCGCGAAGGTGAAAGCCATTGTGGAGTGGCCTTCGCCTGTAAATCTTAGAGATTTACGGAAGTGGCTTGGGTTAGCCAATTATCTCCACAAATACAGTGAGAACTACGCTGAGATGGCGAAGCCATTAACTGACCTTCTTAAGAAGGACGTAGGTTGGTGTTGGGAAACCAAACACCAAACCGCTTTCAAAGTGGTTAAGGGAGCTTGTTGAAAGCCCCCGTTGTTGCTCTCCCAGATTCTAGGAAACCATTTAGCGTCGTCTGCGACGCCTCCGATCTCGCAATCGGATGTGCTTTGTTACAAGCAGACGATGCGGGAAGAGAACGCGTGATTGCGTTTGAGTCGAGGCAGCTTAAAGCTGCGGAACGGAATTAACCCGTTCATGATAAGGAGCTACTTGCTATGAAGTATGCCCTTGTCAAATTTAGGGTTCACCTACTCGGCTCAAAGCCGTTCGTGGTTTATACTGACCACTCGTCCTTACGGACAGCGACGAAGTCGCCTCATCTCTCCCAACGGATAGCCCGTTGGCTCTTCTTCTTTGCGGAGTATAACTTTGAGGTTAAGTACAAACCTGTCAAACAGAATGTGCTTGCAGACGCGTTGTCGCGTCGTCCGGATTACGAGCTCGCTCATGCGACATTCATCACCTCGTCTGTGGTGGATCTCACACGCCAGGCGTATGGGAAAGACCCACAATGTACAGCGCTTATCAGAGCTTTGGGTGACAAGGGACTTTGCTCGTCTTAGCCTACCCTATCAAGTCGAGCTA
>CM047582.1:15528848-15552566 GCA_026184515.1 Peronosclerospora sorghi | reverse complement strand
CGTTCCAAACGTACTTGAGTTGAGGTGTTGAGATCGCCAAATCGTACACCCGTCGAGGGACTTCCGGTGGGCCAAAGTGCGCGTGCGGCGCGTCCAGACCGGGTACAATGGGCGAGAGGGGATAATTCGACCCTCTGCTCCCAAACACTCCGCGGCCGGCGGAGGCGACTAGCGTACGAAAAGGGAAGAAAGGCGACCCCTAGCTGTGGTGTGAACCATAACCAAAGGATTTCTACTTAGAAAAATCCACAACCAAAAGCCCTCTATCCGAAAAATCCACAACCAAAAGACTACTACCCTATAGTCCCTAAATGTACCCACATAAAGATATGTAAAATACCCAAAGTCGGGTGACTCACCAAAACTTGTTGCGTTCTTGACACTTCTTGAGCCTGATAGGCTGAAAAGCCCCCCCTGTTTATACCAATCCGAAATTAGACCAAATGCCTTGACGAAACTTGACCAGAAGTGTGCCAAATTTTGGGCACGCTTCTCCACAGCCGCCCCCGAGTCAGACCGTGTCGCACAACGACAACGGTCTGACCTCGTCCATCAAATTCAGTTAAACCTTGGTCGTTCAGACTTTTCCGACATGGAGCAACCATCTTCTTCATCCGTTCCAGGTATTTGCACTGCTGGACTTGACCTTCTTGTGTTTCCTTAACGACCGTTATTGTAGGCACCTCGCATACCACGTCATCGCATGTCACTTCGCCCGTCCGGTCGGTCCGGTCTGGCAGCTCCCATCGTTCTACTGCACCTCAGACATCGGCAGGGCATCAGACCGGGACCGACGCGCAGTTGAAAAACGCACTTGAAGAGATCGCACGTATCCAGGAGCAGATTGCTCAACAGGCGACACAACGTAAGCATTCATGTCCGGTCTTCACCTTGGACATGTTCTAACCTTCGTTTGTCTTCAGCCCGTATACCTCCTGGCATCAGCAAGGCGATCAATGCCCTGCTTGCCGCCGATCGGCAGTCGAACACGCATGACCTCCAACTGCGTCAGGTTTTAACTGGGCTCATAACCGCGCGCAACAAGCTGACCCGCTTGGAATCTCATCAGCTTCATCTCCGGGAGCAGCTTGTGCTGGTCCAACAGCAGCAAGCGGAAGGCCTGCTGGACCAGACCACGCTGAGTGTTCAAAGCGACGATCTCGAGAGGCGTCTCACCGAGCTCCGAATTTCGATTCAAGACCAGACCGAGGAGGTCCGGTCTTGTGAACGCAAGTCGAACGATTGGACGCAGGCAGCGAACGGTCGTCGGGCGGTATTAAAAGAATGTCATCAACGCTTGGTTGACCTGTTGCGTACTCGTCGTCATCCGGTTGCTGACTCCAGCGTAGACCTGTCTGCGTCGGCCGCCTTGGTGGACCTACACCGGGACCAAGACCAAGGCCGTTCATTGGCCGAAATTCTTCAGCCCTAAATTCCACCCAAATCAAAGAAGCGCGCGGACGCGCCGGGTAGCTCGAGGGCGCGGGGCATAGCGCGCGACCCTGAACTCAAAGGGAAGCGTTCGGTGCCCCATAAGCGAGCCAAGACACAGGCGCTTCTCATGGGCCCAAGCTTGGACGAGGATGACGACAGTAACATTTCCAAAAATCAAGCGGCCTCGACCGCCGGTGCTGACCGTGCCAAGTATTCAGAGGTCTCGTCCTGGGATGACTCCGGCGAAGACTCCAGTGATTCGGAGTTTGCTGTCCCCATGTCACCAAGTCGCGAACAAGTCCACATGAAAGTTTTGTTCAAGCTGCATCGACTTCGGAGCAGACCAAGAAGACCGGTCCGCATGGTGGCGTTCCACCACCTCATGCGTCGACAAAGTCAACACCTACGGTCTTGCCTGGGACGTCCAAGTTCCACAAAGATGCTTTTTTGGCCAACGTAGCAATCGACAGTTCTTCCCTTCCACCACGAACGCGTGAGGATACTTTGCCGTGGTCGCCAGGGCAGATCGGTTGTTTACGCCGGTCCACCCTGACCAAGCAGCCCCTTTCCCGGTCTTTCTCTCGTCCAGACCATTGGCTTTTCCCGCCGGCGAAGAAAGTTCCTTCCGCGTCGGAATGGCCGCCGGACTTGATCACGTCGGCACAGATCTCCTGCTTGTACGCTGACGAGCCGGTGAAGATTTTCGAGCATCCCAAGCTGGGGTTCATCTTCCACTCGACTCCGTGGGCCAATGCTTTCATGAGTCGGGTGAAATATTTTAACAAGACTCACGCTCAAGCCATCTGGGAGGCATCCCACTATCTGGTGCTTCCCCCGGAACGAGTTCGGCAAGACCCTGGCTTGGCGACCATCCAGAACAAGCGCAAGCGGCGTCGGATCAGAGCGGGTGAGGCCTGGCAGTCCCTGTGCCAATATGTTTTGGACGGGATGCTGGCCCACGAGTGCGACATCGATGTGTTCTTATATCCAGTTATACTTCATATGCCGCGGCGTCGCGTCGAGAAGACCCGGCTGCTGGCTGACGGTGGCACATGGTACCCCGGTCTTGGGTGCACTACACCGGTCTTGGACCTCAAGGATGCTTTGGTCCAACTAGATCAACAAGAACCTTGGCGTAACCAGCACCAGGACCAAGTTTAAAAGCATCCGTCGTTGACCGTCTGCCGTCTGTGGGGTGATGGCGAGTGAGGTCGTAAGTAGTCGACCAGATAACACATAATATATATCATCGTTCTTTTTCACATGTTCGGTCATCAAATCACTTGAGCTCCACCACTTTCTCCAGAGTTGCACTAGACACGTTATCACCAACCGTTCCACTTACATCTCGAGAAAACAATTCACGTTCGTCACTCCACTATTCCAATTCGTCACATATTTACAATACACAATACACGAGGCACAAGACCTTCCACCTCTTTACGTCGGTCGGGAAGACCGATGCTACTGCATGTCTTGGTCTTGGTCTTCATGGGTCTGCATCACTGCGAAACGGTTCCGACTGACTCGTTCTCGTTCGAATTCTCGTAGTAGTGCTCCACAGTTCAGGTCGGACTCATCGATCCAAGTTGTTTCATCATGGTCCTTCCATCGGACCAGATATTCTCGGTGGGTCCGGCCGAACCTGGTATTCTTGACTGATCGGACATCTAAGACCTTTTCCACTTCAAATTTGTCCTTCTCCAGCGGTCGTTCCCAACTGTCCTCCGGCAGTAATGCTTCATCGAAATCAAACCGTTCTGCCTCGTCTACTAGACAGGGCATTTTGGGACGATCCGGAAATTCTCGGACCAGTTTTAACTTGGACACATGTACGATCGGGAAGACCTTGTAGTCCATTCCGGTTGTTACTAGACGGGCAGCGTGCTCACCAATCAGCTCGGCAACACGGAAAGGACCGTGCCACATGTGAGCCAGCTTCTTCGCATATCCCTCCTTCACTCGGTCTAGGTACAACCATACCCTCGCCCCTGGTTCTATACCGTGGGGTTGGACTTGGTCGTTGTTCCGCTCTGCCCGGTCTTGTGTAGCTTGACGTAATTTTTCGTTGACAATTTCTCTTGCATGCTGGTAATGTTTCTGGACCTGCATGCGCCAGCGTCGAGCATCACGATCGCGGGTCCGAGTGCAGCCAATAGTTATCGAGGCTTCAAGAGTGGACCGGGGGTCCCATCCATCCGCAAGATAAAAAGGCGTTTCTCCTCGGACCCGATCGGTCGACGAGTTGAGTGCAAACACCAGCCTTTCTGCGTATTTTTCCCAATCGCGCTGGTCTGGATCGGCAACGTACATCTTGATTGCTATTGTAATAGTTTGTACCATACGTTCTGCCGATCCATTCGCTTGCGGACGATATGCCATCGTCGCGCTCTGTTTCTGGCCCAGCATATTGTTAAACGACCGGAACACCTCGGCCATGAAACCGGGTTCTCGGTCTTGTCTGATGACCTTGCTGGCGCCGAACCTTCGGAACACGCATTCTTCGTAACTTTTGCCGATCTGCTCGGCGGTCCGGGACGCACTTGCCTTCGCAATAACTATACCAGTCAACAGGTCTACCCAGATCAACAACTCAGTATTGCCATGTGTCGATTTAGGCAGCGACGGTATATGGTCCATCGCTATGACCCGGAAAGGGTAGGTAGCTTCGATATTTCCGGGCGATCGCCCATTGATTACCGGTCTACCCTTTCCGGTCTCGCAATTCGTACAACAACCCACATATTTCTGTACACTTCGGGAAAGACCCCTCCAGTGAAAGTGGGACCTGATCTTGTGATACGTTCTGCCTATGCCCTGATGTCCCCCTTCTAGACTCACATGGTAGTGATGGAGGACATCCGGCTGCAGCAACTCAGGTATCACCAATTTCGCCAATCGGTCCCGGTCTGCACTGTCTTGGTCGGCATCTAATATAGTAAACCATCCTCATCCTCTTCGTAACTATCTGCGATCTTGGCACATTCTTTCGCTTGACCATTCGTCAACTTAGACAATTCACCGCGCAGGTATGTTTTCAAATTCACAATCCATTCTTCTTCGTCCTGCGCCTTGAGGATCCGTTCTGCCCTTGGTCGTTGCACAACAGATTCACTCAACCGTTCCTTCGGGAACGGTTGGTGGGACTTCCGAGCTTTCGGTCTAGTCGCGACCATCACATGCACCTGGTCCGGAGCGTTCTTGGGTCCGATCACCTCGGGGAGACTATTTATATTCATCAATTCATCAAGAACGGCCTTCTAGGTGATCGTAGCCCCGGTCTGGTCTTGCATGGCCTTGGTCGCGAGGTAGTCGGCACTTCTGTTCCAATCCCGTTTCACGTGTAACAGCTTGTGGTTGGGACGGTCTTTCAATGCCTTCATTACCCGATCATTTAGTGTCCTTAGTCGTGGGGCCTTGCAGTCGATCTCTCCGGTGACCTGCCTGATCACTAGGTTGGAGTCACTACATATGATGACTCGCCCCTTCTATTGCGACGACAGCAGGTCCAGACATAGAAGTAGACCTCGGTACTCCGCCTCGTTAACCGTAATATCCGGCGTGAAATCAGCTGAGGCTGCAACTATAGACCATTGTGGCAACTTCCACAATATGGCACTATAGGCGCCGACCTTCTTCTTCACGCTTGCCGATCCGTCAAAACTTAAGACCAAGAGCTCTTCGTCATGGTCGATGGTCGGTGGCGGTCTCGAAACTGACTGCCGAGGTTGCTTCCTCGGGGCAATCGCTATCAATGCCTCGTCCACTTCAGACCGAGGGGTGATACTGGCAGCTAATGTGCCCAATATCTCTTCCTCGCCCCTGGTGCACTTAACGACCTCGAGGGTCCACTGCGACAAGACCGCCGACCATCTGCCTAGACGTCCGTCCATCCCATTGGCTGATAATAGCCAGGCCAAAGTAGACCGTCTTGACAGGACCTTTATAGGTCAGCCGACCAGCAGGTTGTAACACACATCCAGAATTCGTAGCAACGCCAGAACTTCTTTCTCGACAATTCCATAGTTCACTTCATTTGGTTTTAGCTTCCGGCTCGTAAACGTGACTGGATGATACACACCATCGTGATCTTGCACTAAAGTGGCCGAGATAGCCCACTTACTGGCATATACAATAATGGTCGGCAATTTTTCGGGAGCGAAATGCTTGAGAATCGGTGCCGTCGCCATCTTAACCTTCAACATACCAAAGTAAAACTGTGCACGCTTCATATGATATTCCGCCTCCACTTGCGGAAAAACTGCAGCAAGACCAGAGTCGGCGCCCTCCTGTAAAGTTGCCCGGTCTTCTTCGCGAAACATATGATAGTCAACTTTCCGGAGCTCGTACAGCACAGCCGCGTAGATAGAAAAGTCTTCAAAGAATCGGCTATAATAATTCAAGCTTCCCAGGAAGGACTTCATTGCCTTCAGCGATCTGGGGAACGGGAGGTTACTCAGCGAATCCAGGTCCTTGGGATTAGCCTCTAGACCATTGTTCGAGACCATATGGCCTAAATAGGCGACCTTGGACATACCCCAAAAACTTTTCACGGCACTGATAGACAGGTTCCAGCGGTCGCATGTCTCTAACAATCGTTCAACCTTCTCGCACAGATCTTTACATGACGAGGAAGGTATCAGAATGTCGTCGATGTACGACCGCCTCCCTAGAACGGACGGTCCTCTTTCCCGATCGGGTTCACCCTCTCTAAACACATCATAATTTTCAACGGGTTCCCGATCGGTCTTGATCTTGAAGTGTCCGTACAATGCGTTATCTATAAGCCTTTGATAGATTTGGGGCGCGTTCTTTAGACCGAACGGCATACGATTCCACTCGAAAAGACCAAACGGTGTCACAAATGCGGAAATCTCACGGTCTCGATCAGTCATCGAGACCACCCAAAATCCACTTGCCATATCCAGCGAACAATACCACAACGTCTTGTCGAGGTCTTCCAACAGATCATTAATCAGCGGCATCGGGTACACCATGAGTTTAGACAACCGATTTACCAGCCAATAGTCGATGCACAGTCTAATGTCAACGCCGTTCTTCTTGATAACAATTACGATCGGCGAGGCCCATGGCGAGGTCGAAGGTCTAAAAATATTGGTGACCAACAGTCCTTTAATGAGATCAGAAAGCTTTTCACGGTACTGTGGCGCCACGCGTCGACATCGCTGGGCAATTGGCTTGGCATCTCCAACGTCAATATCGCAAATCGCACCACGGACTGCAGGTGGTAAGGCGTTGCCCTTTCCGATCAGCAGATGTCTTTTCTTCCATATGATATTCTTCAACTGCTCGATCTGGTCTGGACTGTTACGGTCTTGATCACCCACTTGTAAATCATCCATTGTAACTTCGGGCAGTCGGCAGACACTTCAGGGAGGACTGCCATTTGGCTTTCCAGCTCCTGAATATACTGTTCCCCGCCATCATGTATACAGACTTGTTCATCTTCTGGAGCGATATCACCTAGACCATCTGGACCATCTGAACTCCCCTGGTCTTGATCGGCGGGCTGTCCTCCACTGATATCGGTCTGATTAGGAATACCGTCATGGTCCGACCTAGCAACTTCATGTTCCCCTCTTTCCGTTTCTTGCTACGCTGTCGTCTGGTCTTGTGCTGACACCACGTTGACTAGCCTCGGCTCGTCTACCTGATGGTCCACCGTTCCTGGTGACTGCGGCGCCTTTCTTCGGACCAACATCTTTTTTGGGGTGACATAACTTGGTCTTTCCACTAAAGGTGAGGTGTCCTCTTCCACCGACCCATCATCGCTGATAAGATCGGTGGTCGATTGGTACGCCAGGTTTTGCCACTCTACATACCGCCTCGATCCAATCGAGACGAACCCCATCTTCCTTGGTACCTTCCCTTCTGCTAACCACATACCGACAATAGTGTTATTGTCCAGTGTCAGCGGCTTGTCACCGATATTGGTAACACGGACAAAATCACGTCGACCAGCACTCTTTACGAAACGCGGGACCCACCGATCGCCCCTGGTTAACCATAACTTCCTCGAACGAAAACCTTTCTCGACCGGGGTATCGGCAGACCGACCGACTGGGATAGTGAGGTCTTGATCCCACCGGACCGGATCGGTATACGAGCCATACAGAGGTCTTCGACCAGCCAACTGGACCTGGACCTCATCCGGGAGTGTAAGCATTCCATGTGACATGTATAGGCGAATAACAGCTGGGACCATGAAATCCATGCCTAGTAAAGCGTCCTGTATAGCCAACTTGCCAACCCAAGCGCTGAAAAAGTAGACCAGCGATCCCAACAAAGTAATTTCCACACGCGTTCTTCCTTCGGTCATATAAGAGTTTTCACCGATCACGACGCATTCTTGTCTCTGGGTATCGTCTATACGACATTCGACCTTACGAGCAAAGGCGGAGTCGATTATCGAGAATTCAGCTCCAGAGTCGAACAACATCGTCTCTTTCTGGTTATTAATCTTGCCACAGGCTTTCGCCTGCTTGAACCATTTATCAGGCGCGTGATACTTCCAGTATCCGCGGGATTCTACAGGCAGCAAGTCCAACTGCATAACCACCTTATTCCGGGAGTACTCATCGGTCTTCAGAGTGTAGACCGGATGGTCTCGGTCGACGCAATTTGGAATAGAACGTGTATTGTCGTTCTTATCCTCCTTGCCGACATATGCATAGATGTGAACCGTAGAACGCTCGGCTCGATCCAGATTCCAACCTGGCGATCGTTCTAGTTTAACATATTTTCTGCGTCCGGCGGCAGCATCCCCGCGTGCTTGTCCGGCACGTACCACTTGCACATCATGTTAGAAAATTCTTCAATCTTGCAGTGGCCGGCCTCGTGGATCTCTCCACATGACTTGCATACGAAGAGGCAGTGGTCCGTCGGGTGGCCGCGTCTCTCGCACTTCTTGCACACCATCTTCTTCCAGCAGTTTGGACTATCATTTTTGCTTGACCCACAGTGGGAGAACTTCTGACGAGGTCGGTCTGGATCGGACTTGCTTCCGTTCCATCCCTTCCGGTCCACCTGGTCGGACTTCGACTTGGTCTTCGGGGAAGTCCCGCAACATAGACGTAACGATACTGGTCTTCATCCGATGACTCCTGGCTGGATGGATTTCCACTTTCCCCTTCTGACCCCGTGCTGTCATCAGCTACAATTGCCTTGACCGCTCGGTTCGGTCTGGTCCAAGGTCTCTTGATCGGATCGGTCTGGGTCTTGGAACGATAACGACCTGATCCACCAGCGGTCTTCGCTCTCATACTACGCGACTGTTGTAACGTCCGCAGGATCTGTTCGACTTCGCCCGCATCCTTAAGACGCAGTAGAGTAAGCTGGTCCGCCAGTTCTTGATCGTCAAGGGTACTAATATAGTGACCCACATGTTCTAAGGCGGCACCGTTCGGCGGGTTATTCTTTGATTGTTATGCCGGCGCGAAGTGCAGCCACGTTCAACTGATGCAAATACTCGATCGGTGTTTCGTCGGCCCGCTTCTGCATATGGTGGTACTTACGGGCGCTTGAAAATCCTGAGTTACAATATTGACCTTCAAACTCCGCACATAACAGGTCCCAGTCAGACCGGACGCCCCGACCCAACTGTTGAATCCAGTTCGCAGCCGGCCCTTTTAACAAATCCCGGAAGATTAAACAACGTTAGCCTTTTGGGTTCTGGTCTCGCAGAAACGCAGACTTGACCCGACTGAACCAAGACCGGGCCTGGTCTTCATCAGCATCCTTGCCGGTGAAGTCCTTGAGGTCGGTCGTCGCGGCCATACGGATGCGCGGAATCGCAGCTGATCCAAAGGCTTAGGCAGTAGTGGAGGCTAGGTTAGCCTTGCGCATCTTGCTTGCGCCTGTACCCTCTGACCCACCATGGTCGTCAAGACCGCCGACCGACTCCATGTCACAGTCACTTGTCTTGCTTGGTCTACGCGGTATGGCCGGTTGCGGCTTGCGCTTCCCTTTGAAGACTTGTTTATCACTTCTAATAGGCTTATCCATAGATGTTACCGATTCCATATCCACATCTTTGCAAACATTGACACCTTGACAGGTAGACCGGTCTTGGACATGTGGGCGCATAGGTGGTCTAACCCGTTCTTCCATGAAACGTTGCATCATCGTCTCAAACATGGCTTGGACGTTGGCTGGCGTCATGGGCAACGTGTTGATACCCTCCTTTTGCGGAACTGAGGCCTGTGGGGCTTGCTGGAGCCCCGACTGGCAAGCAGCCCCTTGCTGCCGCATGTCCCTTTTTTGTTCAGACCGGGCATGGTCCAACCCCATCCATGGTCATCCGCTCGACACCGGTCTCCAACTGTGATGAGCTGTTAGAAGCCGATGTAGACTGGTAGATCGATTCATCATCGGAACCAATGTCAACAAGCTCTGTGGAGGCTTCGGCGACCTTCATTGCCGTGGTGGGAGTTGGGCGGCGAACCGCCCCCACCAGTGGCATCAAACGGTCGTGGAAGTCCGACATCGACGCCTCCAGTCTCCAAGCATCAAATTCAAACAATTATTGACACCGGCGGGGTTCTGCATTTTAATGCCAACCTCCGCCAACATCGCCACCAAATTCTTGACGAGCAGTAATGGTCGATCACTCTGGATCGGCTCGGTAGTGGGACCGAGAAGACGGTCGGGGATATGGAGGTCCAACACCCGAAAGACCTGGTTTTGGCGAACAAATCTCTTCAATTCAAAAACATAATACATCTTGTCCAGGTCTTGTTCGGTGATAGCCTCATCCCCGACCTTCGACTTTTCTTCGAAGTCGTCTTCGTCGGGTGGCATTCCAAGCCCTTTTCTGGGCACCTTGGGTACTTTGGGTACTTTAGGGAGGTATACAGGATCGTTCCAGTCAGCCTCCAAGTAATTTTGATCTTTTAGTTTTCCATCAATTTTTTCATTCATACGCATAGGATCAGGACCAAGGTCCTGATCCTTTCCGAAACTAAAGCAAGACCTGCTATAGTCCCGATCGGCTCCGGTGGGAGCCTTTTGGGGTGGAAAAAACTTATTAATCCCGATCTGGTCCTCCGCCAGGCCAGATCGGACATCGCCATCTTTATCAACAACGAGAACGTAAGGCGATATCCTTTCCTTACGTCCTCTCCAGAACGACTCCATATTCAAATCATTCAAATCTTCGAATCCAATTTTTAATGGAATATCAGCACGGTGATATCCACGATCACCAAGTGATCCGGGCACGCGCACCATTGTGGTGGAGTCAAGTTCGAAATCGAAAACATTACATCGATAACCTGACTGCCACCATCGCGCCCAGCCTTCCAACTTTCGGAGGGGGTACTCCGCGGACCACCACTCGAGATCTGGTCCGATCGTCCGCTGCAAGCAGACGACCGGTCGTCATCAGAACCCACTTGGTCCGATTGTTTAGTGTCCATCTTACCTTGTGTACCCGATGGAATGGGCTAGTTACACACTCGGTGGATCGGGATCGCAGATTGGATCGAAGCGGTCTTGAATATAGAAGACCGATCTGGGTAGGTATCTCTGGGGCGGAACTCTTCGCCCCAGACACAAACAGACCAAAAACACTTCCAAGAGATAACTTCCAATAGGTCGATCGTCCAAACGATCAAGACCTGACCAATACGAAATAATAGAGGGTAGACCGACCGTTCCGGTCTAGCCCCTGACCAATACGAAATAAGACCAAAACCAGTCTAGTTTCCAACCAATATTAAAACAAGCCAATATGTCCGCGTAAAGACCCAATATGCTCGTGAAACTCCATAAACGATATCTCCACGCCAAGACCAATCCAGTGAATAGCACGTTCCAAACGTACTTGAGTTGAGGTGTTGAGATCGCCAAATCGTACTCCCGTCGAGGGACTTCCGGTGGGCCAAAGTGCGCGTGCGGCGCGTCCAGACCGGGTACAATGGGCGAGAGGGGATAATTCGACCCTCTGCTCCCAAACACTCCGCGGCCGGCGGAGGCGACTAGCGTACGAAAAGGGAAGAACGGCGACCCCTAGCTGTGGTGTGAACCAAGACCAAAGGATTTCTACTTAGAAAAATCCACAACCAAAAGACTTCTTACTTTATTAGGCAAATCCACAACCAAAAGCCCTCTATCCGAAAAATCCACAACCAAAAGACTACTACCCTATAGTCCCTAAATGTACCCACATAAAGATATGTAAAATACCCAAAGTCGGGTGACTCACCAAAACTTGTTGCGTTCTTGACACTTCTTGAGCCTGATAGGCTGAAAAGCCCCCCTTGTTTATACCAATCCGAAATTAGACCAAATGCCTTGACGAAACTTGACCAGAAGTGTGCCAAATTTTGGGCACGCTTCTCCACAATAGAGGGTAGACCAATCAACCGGTCTAGCTCCTGACCAATATGAGAGAAGACCAAAACCGGTCTAAACTCCAACCAATGTTACAATGAGCCAATATGTCCACGTGAAGACCCAATATGCCCGTGAAACTCCACAAACGATATCTCCACGTAAAGACCAATCCAGTGAATAGCACGTTCCAAACGTACTTGACTTAAACGTGAGGAAGTCGACCAATGCGTGCTCCCGTCGAGGGACTTCCGGCTGGCCAAATGAGCGTGTGGAGCGTCCAGACCGGGTATAATGAGCTAGAGGGGATTATTCGACCCTCTGCTCCCAAACACTCCGCGGCGGGCGGAGGCGACTGATGCGCATAGAATATGTTTAAACGACCTCATGTTGAGGTGTTAGCCCGAAGGCAAAACCAAAAGATTCCAAACGACTTTTTCTCTTTTAGGCAAATTCACAACTCAAACCAATACTACCTCCCTCCGGTCCCAATATGTACCCACATGAAAATATGTAAAATACCCAATGTCAGGTGACTCACCAAAACTTGCGTTCTTGACACTCCTGGAATCTGATAGGCTAAAAAGCCCCCTTGTTTAGACCAATCCGAAATTAGACCATCTGCCTGGACCAAAAGTGACCAAATTTGTGGTACACTTCACCACAGCCGCCCCTGAGTCCGACCGTGTCGCACAACGATAACGGTCCGACTCACCCATCACTTGACCAAATGGACCTTGGTCGCTCACACTTCTTCACCATGGACCAGCCATCTTCGCCACCTGCGCCAGGTACTCCCTTCACTGCACTCGATCCTCTTATACTTCCTCTTGACGCTTGTTCTTGTAGAAACTCTATGTACCGAGTCGCCCCACATTGCTTCACCTGTTCGGTCGGCCCGGTCTGACAGCCCACATAATTCTCCTGCACCTCAAACATCGGATGGTTGTCAGACTGGAGCCGAATCCGCCGGCAGCAGTTGGACGATCGATTGGACAAGACTTCGCTGCGCATGCAAGGCAACGATCTTGGGCGACACCTTACTGAGCTCCAAGTTTCGGTCCAAGACCATACCGGGAAGGTACAGTATTTTCAGGACCGGTCGGACTCTTGGGAGCAGGAATCAGGTCGTCGTCGGGTGGCGCTAGACCAGTGCCTCCAGCGCTTGATAAACTTGCTGCATCCGTGTTCGGCTGCTTCCTCCAGCATAGATTGGTCTGCGTCGGCAACCTTAGTCGCCTCGGAGCAAGACCAAGACCGTTTGCAGCAGGACCAAGTTGCAGCAGGACCAAGACCGCTTGCAGCAGTACCAAGACCGACACCGTTCATTGGATGATATTCAGCAGCCCGAAATCGCACACAAATCGAAGAAGCGCGCGGACGCGCCGGGTAGCTCGAGGGCGCGGGGCATAGCGCGCGACCCCGAACTAGGGGGGAAGCGTGCGGTGCCCCATAAGCGAGCCAAGACGCAGGCGCTTCTCGTGAACCAAAGATTGGACGTGAGTGATGCCTGCAAACCTGCCAAAACTCAAGCGCCCTCGTGCCGTCCGTACCGAGTACACAGGGATCTCGTCCGGGGAGGACTCCAGCGAAGGGTCCTGCGATTCAGAGTTCATGATCGCCATCCCGTCCAAGTCGCAGACGTGTCGGCGTAAAAGTTCCGTCCAAGCGGCATCGTCTTCGGGGTCGGAGCAGAAGACCAGTCTGCCAGGTGACAGCACGCCAGCAAATGGGTCAGCGAAATTGGCGCCTTCTTTCCTGCCTGGGACGTCTGGACTGCACCGACACGCCCGGCTAAAAGATATCTCAATTGGAGATCGCCCACTTCCGCCGCGGACCTCGGAATCCTGGTCCGCTCCGCATCAATACCAAGATCGGCGCCATTCCAAGAGGCGCACGGGCGCGTCGAGTGGCTCAAGGGCGCGGGGCGTAGCGCGCGACTCCGAACACGAGGAGTAGCAAGCGCCTCCCCACAAGAAAGCCAAGACGCAGGCTCTCCGCATAAGCCAAAAATCGGATGCAATGATGCGTTTAACATCACCAAATCCCATGCGCCCTCACGCCCCCGCGGGAGAATTCAGGTGGTACGATTTCCCAGCAAAATTCGGGCGGAAATTCTCGCCATTCATTGGCTGAAATTCCGCCCCCCAAAATTCACGCACGCAATGAGAAGAGAAAGGGCGCATCAGGAGGCGCGAGGGAGCGGGCCCTTGCGCGCGACCTAGAGCACGAGAAGAAACCGGAAATGGTGTAATCACTAGCCAAGAAATGGGTGCAACTCCCAAGTGCGGTGAAGGATGCAGTTACGGAGAGGAAGGACTCCAAAAATCGCGCGCCCTCGACCCGTTTCGCCGTTCGGTCCAAGTCGGTATTGGTCTCGCCTGGGGCGGCTTCGGAGGGTGGATCGGTGAGTTCAGATGATCTCCTTACCGCTTTATCTCAATCCCGATCCACCCAGCATCGTCGGTCCGCTGTAGCAGTTGAAGAGCCGACGTCAGAAGAAGACCAAGTGGCGCACCCGGAGGGTGACATCGATAAAGGGTCGTCGAAACTGGCTGTCGACGCGCCCAAACCAGCTTTTCTGCCGGGGACTTCTGTTCGATATCTTCATGCTTTGTCGTGGGCATTGAAGGTTGACGTGACTCTTCCTCCTTCTGGTCTGGCCACTGCCGACTCTCAAAGGACCCGATCTGGTCTGGCCACTGCCAAGGCGTCGCGTTGAGAAGACCAGGTTGTTAGGCGATGACGGCATATGGTACCCCGGTCTTGATTGCCCTTAGCCGGTCGCGGACCTCAAGGATGCTTTGGTCCAGCTTGACCAGAAGGAACCCTGGCGCAACCAATTTCAAGACCAAATTGCATCACATCCGGCGCTGACCATCGGCCGCCTGTGGGGTGATAGCGAATGAAGTCCCAGGTAGTCTACCAGATAGCTCGTAATACATGTCATCATTTCTTTTTCACATATCTGATCATCAAATCACTTGAATTAATTTCACCACTTTTTCAGAGTTGCACCGAACACGTTATCGTAAACAGTTCCACCCCCATCACGAAAAATAGTCATCACATTCGTTATTCCGCGACTCCAATTCGTCAAAGTTCATCACAATTTCACACCAACTCCGGGCCTTCCACATCATCACACCGGTCTAGACCGACCGATGCTACTGCGTGTCTTGGTGTTGGTCTTCATGAGTCTGCATCACTGCGAAGCGATTACGACTGACTCGTTCAAACTCTCGTAGAAGAGCCCCACAGTTCAAGTCGAGCTCGTCGACCCAAGTTGATTCATCATGGTCCTTCCATCGGACGAGGTACTCTCGGTGAGTCCGACCGAACCTGGTCTTCTTGGTCGACCGAACATCTAAGACCTTCTCCACTTCAAACTCGTCTTGCTCTAATGGTCGTTCCCAACTGTCCTCCGGCAGTAACGCTTCATCGAAATCAAATCTTTTTTCTTCGTCTACCAGACAGGGAGTTTTGGGTCGATCAGGAAATTCTCGGACCATCTTCAACTTGGACACATGCACGATCGGGAAGACCTTGTAATCTGTACCATTTGTTACTAGACGGGCAGCGTGCTCACCGATCATCTCGGCAAAAGGGAAAGGGACGTGCCACATGTGAGCCAGCTTCTTCGCATAGCCCTCTTTCACTCGGTTTAGGTATAGCCATACCCTCTCCCCTGGTTCTATACCGTGGGGTCGGACCTGGTCATTGGTCCGGTCTGCCCGGTCTTGTGTGGCCTGACGCAGCTTTTCGTTGACGACTTCTTTTGCATGCTGGTAGTGTTTCTGGACCTGCATGCGCCAGCGTCGAGCATCGCGATCGCGGGTCCGGGTACATCCGATAGGTATCGCAGCTTCCAGTGTCGACCGAGGGTCCCATCCATATGCCATATAAAAAGTCGTTTCTCCTCGGACCCGATCGGTCGACGAGTTGAGTCCAAACACCAGCCTTTCTGCATACTCGTCCCAATCTCGCTGGTCTGGGTCATCAACGTACATCTTGATCACCCTCGTTATGGTCTGCACCATGCGTTCCGCCGATCCATTTTCTTGCGGACTATATGCCATCGTCGCACTCTGTTTCTGGCCCAGCATGTTATTGAAGGACCGGAACACCTCGGCCATAAAACCGGGTTCCCGATCGTGCCTGATGACCTCGCTGGCGCCGATTATTACACACATTCTTCGTAGCTCTGGGCGATCTGCTCCGCAGACCGAGATGCACTTGCCTTCGCAATAACTAGACCAGTGACAAGGTCTACCCAGATCAGCAGCTCAGTGTTGCCGCGCGTCGATCTAGGCAGTGACGGTATGTGGTCCATCGCTATGACCTGGAAAGGGTAGGTAGCTTCGATATTTCCGGGCGATCGCCCCTTGAATACCGGTCTACCCTATCCGGTCTCGCAATCCGTGCAACAGCCCACATATTTCTGCACACTGCGGAAAAGACCTCTCCAGTGAAAGTGGGACCTGATCTTGTGATAGGTCCTGCCATGCCCTGATGTCCCCCTTCTAGACTCACGTGATAGTGATGAAGGACATCCGGCTGCAGCAACTCGGGGATCACTAATTTCGCCAGTCGGTCCCATTCTGCACTGTCTTGGTCGGCATCGCGGCAGTAATACAATATTCCATTATCATCCACTTCGTAGCTATCCGAGATCTTGATGCACTTTTTTGCTTGATCGTTCGTCAACTTGGACAGTTCACCACGCAGGTAGGTCTTCAGGTTCATAATCCATTCTTCTTCGTCCTGCGCCTTGAGGATCCGTTCCATCCTTAACTGTTGCACTGCATATTCGTTCAAACTTTCATTCGGAAACGGTCGGCGAGACTTCTGAGCTTTCTATCTAGTCGCGACCATCACATACACATGGACTGGGGCGTTCTTGGGTCCGATCACCTCTGAGAGCCTGTTTATATTCACCAATTCATCCAGAACGGCCTTGTCGGTGATCGTAGCCCCAGTCTGGTCTTGCATGCCATTGATCGCGAGGTAGTCGGCGCTTCTGTTCCAGTCCCGTTTCACTTGCAATAGCTCGTGGTTGCGGTGGTCCTTCGATGCCTTCATTACTCGATCATTTAGTGTCCTTAGGCGTGGTTCTTCCAGCAGTTTGGACCATCATGTTTGATCGACCCACAGTGGGAGCACTTCTGACGAGGTCGGTCCAGATCGGACTTGTTTCCGTTCCTTCCCCTCCGGCCTACCTGGTCGGACTTCGACCTGGTCTTCGGGGCAGGTCCCGCAACATAGACGTAACGATACTGGTATTCATCCGACGATTCCTGGCTGGATGGATTTCCACTTTCCCTTTCCGATCCCGTGCTGTCTTCGGCTACGATCGCCTTGACCGCTCGGGTCGGTCTGGTCCAGGGTCTCTTGACCGGATCGTTCTGGGTCTGGTTCTTGGATCGGTAACGACCTGATCCACCAGCACTCTTCGCCCTCATGCTACGCGACTGCTGTAGCGTCCGTAGAGTCTGTTCAACTTCACCCGCGTCCCTAAGACGCAGAAGAGTAAGCTGGTCCGCCAGTTCTTGATCGTCCTGGGTACTAATGTAGTGACCCACATGTTCCAGAGCAGCACCGTTCGGCGGGTTATTCTCTTTAATTGTTATGCCGGCACGAAGTGCAGCCACGTTCAACCGATGCAAATACGCGATCGGTGTCTCGTCGCTCCGCTTCTGCATATGGTGATACTTGCGGGCACTCGAAAATACGGAGTTACAATATTGCCCTTCAAACTCCGCACATAACAGGTCCCAGTCAGACCGGGCATCCCGACCTAACTGTTGGATCTAGTTGGCAGCCGGTCCTTTCAACAAATCCCGGAAGATCAGACACTTTTCACTTTTCGGGGTCTGGTCTCGCAGGAACGCAGACTTGACCCGACCGAACCAAGACCGGGCCTGGTCTTCATCAGCATCCTTGCTAGTGAAGTCCTTGAGGTCGGTCGTCGCGGCCATACGGATGCGCGGAATCGCAGCAGATCCAAAGTCGTAAGCAATAGTGGAGGCTAGGTTAGCCTTGCGTGGATTGCCAGCGCCCGTACCGTCTGACCCACAGTGGTCGTCAAGACCGCCAACCGACTCCATGTCACAGTCACTTGTCTTGCTTGGTCTACGCGGTATGGCCGGTTGCGGCTTGCGCTTCCCTTTGCCGACTTGTTTATCACTTCTAATAGGCTTATCCATAGATGTTACCGATTCCATATCCACATATTTGCAAACATTGACACCTTGACAGGTAGACCGGTCTTGGACATGTGAGCACATAGGTGGTCTAACCCGTTCTTCCATGAAACGTTGCATCATCGTCTCAAACATGGCTTGGACGTTGGCTGGCGTCATGGGCAACGTGTTGATACCCTCCTTTTGCGGAACTGAGGCCTGTGGGGGCTGCTGGAGCCCCGGCTGGCAAGCAGCTCTTTGCTGCCGCATGTCCATTTTTTGTTCAGGCTGGGCATGGTCCACCCCCACGGTCATCCGCTCGACACCGGTCTCCAACTCTGATGAGCTGTTAGAGGCCGGTGGAGACTGATAAACCGATTCGTCA
The DNA here is from genome assembly GCA_026184515.1 of Peronosclerospora sorghi. Taxonomy (NCBI): domain Eukaryota; phylum Oomycota; class Peronosporomycetes; order Peronosporales; family Peronosporaceae; genus Peronosclerospora; species Peronosclerospora sorghi. The sequence continues at coordinate 15,534,212 of CM047582.1, read as the reverse complement.
TCAGAACCAATGTCGACAAGCTGTGGAGGCTTCAGCTACCTTCACTGCTGCGGTGGGAGCTGGGCGGCGAACCGCCCCCACCAGTGGGACCAAATGGTCGTGGAAGGTCGACATCGACGATTTCAGCCTCCAAGTCTCAAATACAAATATCAAAAAAATATTTTTTATATAAAATTTTATATATAAAAGATATTTTTATGATGGTTTAAAATATCAACGATTAACATTTTGAACTGGATTCGAACCAGAATTCATGTGTTTTAAATCATGATTCGGTTTATAATTATTTATACCTCTTGGTTCAATTTTATTCAAATTCCTGATCCACGTAACATTACACCACTAAAATTTTTTAGCTTCTAAATCAGTTAAAATACCTAAAGATGTTGAAATAATATAAAATCCTGATCAAAAAAAACAAAAGCAAATTATATTTGAAAAAAGAAATATATATTTTTTTTAATAATTCATATAGCGGTTTGTTCAATTGTAATTGGTTTTTTTTATTTCATAGTTTAACAATGATAATTTCTTTATTACTAAGAACACCTCCTGGAAGCGCTAGGACTGCGAGAGCTGGTCGATGAAATTGGTATGAATGCCAAGACGCCGCTCATGTTCAAGATGTACAACCAAGCTGCCATAAGACAATAGATATGAATTTGAAAATTTCAAATTTAAAAAAAAGTCCGGGACTTGAACCCGCGACTTATAGCGTGACAAGCTATTACTCTAACCAACTGAGCTACTTTTTAGGGGCCGTTTCACTCTATAAAATCCATTTAGAACATAGAAACCTTTTTTTGGACATCGGCGGGGTTCTTCATTTTAATGCCAACCTCCGCCAACTTTGCTACCAAGTTTTTCACCAACAGTAATGGGCGATCACTCTGGACCGGCTCGGTAGTGGGACCGAGAAAACGGTCGGGGAGCTGGACTTTCAACACCCGAAAGACCACGTCAAAACGAACAAATCGTTTCAGCTCAAAAATGTAGTACATATTGTTTAGGTCTTCTTTAGTGATGCCTCCATCTCCGACCTGCGACTTTTCTTCGAGGTCGTCTTCGTCGGCCGGCATTCCCAACCCTTTCTTGGGAATCTTGGGTAGATTGGGGACCTTGGGGAGGTTGGTCTGATCGTTCTGATCAGCTTCCAAGTATTTTTCGTCTTTTGATTTTCCATCAACTTTTTTATGCACATACATAGGAACAGGACCAAGGTCCTTTTCCTTTCCGGGACTATAGAATGACTTGCTATAGTCCCGATCGGCTCCGGTGGGAGCCTTTTGGGGAGGAAAAAAAATATTAACCCCGATCTGGTCCTCCACCAGGCCAGACCGGACATCGCCATCTTTATCGAGAACGAAGACGTAAGTTGATAGCCTTTCCTTACGCCCTCTCCAGAACGATTCCAAATTCAAATCTTCAAATTCAATCTTTGATGACACCTCGCGGTGATATCCACGATCACCAAGTGATCCGGGCACGCGCACCATTGTGGTGGAGTCAAGTTCGAAATCGAATACATTTGTATCGACAACCTGACCACCACCATCGTGCCCAGCCTTCCAACTTACGGGGGGGGACCCCGCGGACCTCCATTCGAAATCTGGTCAGATCGTCCGCTACTGGAAGACGACCGGTCATCATCCAAATACACTTGGTCCGATTCACATAAGTTCATCTCACCTTATATACCCGATGGAATGGGCTAGTTACACACTCGGTGGATCGGGATCGCACATCGATCTGATTCTGTCTTGAATATCGGAGACCGTGCTGGCTAGGTGTACCTAGGGCGGAACTCTTCACCCCAGGTACGTACAGACCAGAAAAACTTCCAAAAGATAAATTCCAATAGGTCGATCGTCCAAACGATCTAGACCTGACCAATACGAAATAATAGAGGGTAGACCAATCAACCGGTCTAGCCCCTGACCAATATGAGAGAAGACCAAAACCGGTCTAAACTCCAACCAATGTTACAATGAGCCAATATGTCCACGTGAAGACCCAATATGCCCGTGAAACTCCACAAACGATATCTCCACGTAAAGACCAATCCAGTGAATAGCACGTTCCAAACGTACTTGACTTAAACGTGAGGAAGTCGACCAATGCGTGCTCCCGTCGAGGGACTTCCGGCTGGCCAAATGAGCGTGTGGCGCGTCCAGACCGGGTATAATGAGCTAGAGGGGATTATTCAACCCTCTGCTCCCAAACACTCCGCGGCGGGCGGAGGCGACTGATGCACATAGCATATGTTTAAACGACCTCATGTTGAGGTGTTAGCCCGAAGGCAAAACCAAAAGATTCCAAACGACTTTTTCTCTTTTAGGCAAATTCACAACTCAAACCAATACTACCTCCCTCCGGTCCCAATATGTACCCACATGAAAATATGTAAAATACCCAATGTCAGGTGACTCACCAAAACTTGCGTTCTTGACACTCCTGGAATCTGATAGGCTAAAAAGCCCCCTTGTTTAGACCAATCCGAAATTAGACCATCTGCCTGGACCAAAAGTGACCAAATTTGTGGTACATATCACCACACGTTTACGCACCGGCTACAGCGCCTACCGGGTTAGTATTTCGCGCCAGCAAGCTGCGCAGTTATTTACAACCGGAAAGGACGTAAGAAAGTCGTGGAACGAGTATTTGCTGTATTTGACAGTACTAGCACGCGAAAGTGAATCTAGCGAGAAGCTGATAGTGAAAAATCTCGTAAAGCACGGTGTTCCAAGTGTAAAATAAGTGATGATGACGCGGTACGATCCGATGAGGACGGATTTTATTTTACTTGCGCAAGAATTGGTAGCATGGGCTCACGAGGTGGAAGAATACCACGCGAAGAGAAAAAGGACATCAACGCCGGGTGTGAACGTTGTACAAGAGCACAAAAGGGTGGTCACATGTCATAACTGTGGTGGAAAGGGCCATATCCGAAGGAATACCCCAAGAAATTCGACAGGCGTGAGAATCAAGTTCATCGGAAGATGCAAGGTGTATCAGAGAAAGAATGCGGCATAGCAGCGGTAGGGGGAAGTAAGGACTGGTCTGGAGTTTTGAGTTCAAGTGAAAGTAATGTAAATTACGTGTGGATTCTTGATAGTGGTGCAAGCCGTCATCTTTTTGGTGACGAAAATATTTCGGAAGATGTGGTTCCCTGCACGGGACATATGAGGCTGATGTTGCCCGATGACAATAACTTGCAGGTTACCAAGGTCGGAAAAGTTCGTCTAGGAAGTATTGACGACCCTGACACAATTATAGTTCTCAAGAAGTCTTTTTTTCCTCGAACTCAGCAACTAATTTGATCTCACTTGAAACATTAATACAAAGTTTTTAATTTTGTGTACCGGAGCAACAGGATGGAGGTCAGACTGAGAGGGGATAGATTGTTTGTTGTGAAGATGAGTGGATCGATCCTAATCGCAAAATTGGTCCAAAAGGCCGATAAAGGTTTACTAGCAAGCTTTTCCGAAGTCATAATATGAACACGACTATGGAAACGGACTCAAGAGGGTACCTTGTACCATTTTCACCTGCATCTAGGGAACCTCGCTTTCGACACAATCTAGCAGGCAAAAGACCCGCGATCCGGCATCAACCTCACAAGCACAGCACGTCCGAACTGGTTGACATGTGCAGAAGAGAAGGGGGTACGAAAGGCCCAACCCAAGAAAGATTCTGGTGAGAATTCGCCCATAGATCGAGTCAGGGGCGTTATATACAGCGACCGCAAGGGTCCCATTGCACCTCGAGACCGGCGCGTAAACAGATAGGTACCTGATGGTATTTGTGGACCATTTTCAGGAAACACGCGGACATAAGACGTTATGTTCGCGTGTGTGGCGAAGCGGACTCAAGAATTTTGGTCGCTTTGTGCCAGCAGCACACCGATCGGCTTATCGGCGATCGTATTGGTGGAAACCAAGGAGGATTTTAAGCCTATCGTGTGAGAGAGGTGTCAAGTACACGGATTTTGGTAAGTCGCATGATATTGCGTGTACTTACATATTTTTATGTTTGTACATATTGGGGACCATAGGGGGATAGTTTTGGTTAGTCGTTAATTTGTAGCCTTTAACACTCAACAAGAATTCGTTTCTTCGCATTGTACATCAGTCGCCTCTGCATGCCGCAGAGTGTTTGGAAGCAGAGGGTCTAGTAATCCCCTCTATCCTGTTATACCCGGACGGGACGCGTTACAGGCGCACTTGGCCCGCCGGAAGTCCCTCGACAGGAGTACACATTGGTCGGCTTCTCAAGCGCAAGTTACACACGTTTGGAACGTGCAATCAAGTTATTGGATTGTTTTGACGAGATATCGTTCGTGGAGTTTATCACGTTCTCATTGGATCTCTATATTGGAGTATTTGACTTTTATTCTCTTATTGGTTAGGCTCTACGATCGATTGAGCGATCTGACTTTTGAAGTATATTTATGTCGTAAAGCGTGTTATAATTGGGCCCAATAACGGGCCTTATTATAGGGCCTTATTTGGGGGCGATTACGTTCAGAATCGGTACGTAATCGTATAGGATTTTGGGTACCACGGCGTATACAGTTGCGTGTACAACCGTGGTGCACATAGTCAGGACATAGACAGGGCATAGGAAGATGGGAAGATTACGTACAGGTACTCCGCGAACATCGACGAGCGGCGACGGACGACGGACAAATCAGGTCGACTGGTCGACGAAGGACGCTGGAACGGGTAGTTCTGGCTGGTGGATATTAGGAAATTGGTAGTTCTTAGGATTTAAGCAATAATAAAGTTCTCCTTTTTCGTTCGATCTAGCAGATCGTTTTAGGGACGGCACCTTTGCGCCTCCCTCGCTAGTATATACCTCTACGTCCCGGGCGGGAGAACTTAGTGCATTTTTGGCCCACGTGCAGACGTAGAGTGCTGGGAACTCACTCCGCATCTCCGCCCGCTGTGTCAGAGGTTCTTCAGTAAAGGTTTTTTTGGTTTTGAGAGTGTGATTGAGCAGTTCTCTCACCTCGCCACGTTTGGTTCGCGTTTGGCCCCTAGAGTTCGGCTGCTGTAAGCGCCCCACGGAAACTCTAGGTAGATTAAGCAAAATTTACCCCCCTCCATGTAGGTCTAGGCTAGGAATACATATATTTTGGTGTTCCTTTAGCTGTTTGAAGACTCAGAGTCTCCGTGATAGGGCAGTTAAGACTTCTACTGCCTGATCAAGTACCCCCTTCGCCGATCAACACCTGATCAACACTCTGCAACTCTTGACCCGCGATCAACAACTTGCAGACCGCACCAACTTGTGCCTGAGCGACGTTTGGCACCTGATAAAGTCTGATCACCGCTGATCAACTACTTTTGGTGCCTGATCAAG
>CM047582.1:15425557-15528838 GCA_026184515.1 Peronosclerospora sorghi | reverse complement strand
AAGTCTGATCACCGCTGATCAACTACTTTTGGTGCCTGATCAAGCCTGATCGAGTCTGATCACCGCTGATCAACTACTTTTGGTGCCTGCCCAAGCCTGATCACTGCTGATCAAGCCTGTTCGCACCTGATTTGAGCTCGATTACACCGGATCACGTCTGATCAGCACCTTGATCGACTCATTACAAGTTCCTCAATCTTGCATCAAGGAATTGCCGTATCTACATCCCCGCCACAATTTTTTTTTGGAGAGAGACCCACGCCTAAGCCGTCGGGTACACAAGGTGAGCAAAAACACAAGCAGTCAAGGACAACCGGAGGACCCCCTTCGTTAGCCGGCAGTCCGGGCGCCGTGGTACCGCCTGATCAAGCGTCAAAAACTTTGATCATCGGCTCCACCACATTTACTTGGGGTATAACTGGTCTGCCCGTACCCAGGGTGAAGAGTTACGCCCAGGGTACACTACCCAGCACGGTATCACGTTTTTAGACCCCGAATCGATTTACAGCACCGATCCACCGAGTGTGTTACCAGCCCATTCCATCAGGTACACAAGGTGAAATGACGAACGAATCGGACCAGGCGTCCTATGCTGATGATCGGTCGTGTGCTAGCAGCTGACGATCAGATCGGATCGTAGGCGAAGGTTCTCGGGGAACCCCCCCCCCCGTAAGTTGGACGGACGGGCACGATGGCGGTCAGGTTTTCGACACTACGGTGTTCGACTCTGAACTTGACTTCACCGCAATGGTGCGCGTGCCCGTATCGCTTGGTGATCGTGGATATCACCGAGATGATATCTCGCGAAGAATCGATTATAACGAGTTAAATGTGGAATCGTTCTGGAGAGGACATAAGGAACGGCTATCGCCTTATGTTCTAGTTGTCAATAAGGATGGCGATGTCCGATCTGGCCGGGTGGAGGACCAGATCGGGATTAATAAAAATTTTCCTCCCCATAAAGCTCCCACTGGAGCCGATCGGGACTATAGTAAGTCTTGCTTTAGTTCCGGAAAGGAAAAGGACTTTGGTCCTGATCCTATGCATTTAAATGAACATTTTGATGAAAAGAAAATTAAAGATGAAAAAGACTTGGAGGCTGATCGGAACGATCCGATCCATTTTCCCAAGGTCCCCAAGCAGAGGCTCAGAATTCAATCCAACGAAGACGACTTGGAAGAAAAGTCGCAGGTCGGGGATGGGGTTATCAAGGAAGAAGACCTGACCAGGATGTATTACATCCACGAGTTAAAGCGATTTACTCGTGAAGAGCAGGTCATGCGGATCTTAAACCTCCGGATCCCCGATCGTCTTCTCGGACCCACCACCAAGCTGATCCAGAGCGATCGGCCTTTGCTATTGGTGAAGGACCTGCTGGTGATGTTGGCTGAGGTCGGCATAAAAGTACAAAAGCTCTCCAACATGCAGAAACTGTTCGATTTGGACACTTGGAAGCTGGAGATGTCGATGTCGACCCTCCATGATCATTTGGTGCCGTTGGTGGCGGCGGTTCGCCGCCCAACTCCCACCGTGGAATTGAAGGCCGCTGAAGCCACGGCAGCATACGATGATGTGTGCTCCGATGATAAGTCGCTGTATCAGTCTCCACCTGCCTCTAATAGCTCATCGGAGTTGGAGGTCGGTGTTGAGCGGATGACCATGGGGGCGGATCATACTCCATGGGAACATCAAAAGGACGTGCGGCAGCATGGGTGCATGCCGGTCGGGGCCCCAAGAGCCCCCACAGGTTTCAGCACCTCCAAAGGAGGATACCAACACGCTGCCCATGACCCAAGCTAACGTCTAAGCCATGTTTGAGGCAATGTTGGAGCGTTTCATGGGAGACCGATGCCGATCGCCTCCGCGCCCGCATGCCCAGGACCGATCTGCCCGGAAAAATGTCAATACTTGCCGGGATGTCGATATGGAGTCAGTGGCATCAACGTACAAGGCTATCCGAGGTGGCAAACCAGTTGGCAGAGGAAGACACAAGCAGCAGCCAGCCCGACCGCGCCGATCAAGCAAGAATAGTGATTTTGACATGGAGTCGATCGGAGATCCGGATGACCACTATGGGTCAGACGGTGCAGGGGCGGGCAGAACGCGCAGGGCTAACCTAGCCTCTACGACCGCCTTTTATCTTGGATCTGCCGTGGTCCCACGCATTCGCATGGCTGCGACCACGGATCTCAATGTCTTCACTGGCAAGGACGCCGACGAGGAGCAAGCGAGATCGTGGTTTGGCCGGGTCAAGTCTGCTTTCTTACGGGATCAGACACCAAAAAAGGAACGGTGTCTGATCTTCAGGTATCTGCTGAAAGGACCTGATGCGAACTGGATCCAACAGTTGGTTCGGGATGTCTGGTCTGATTGGGATCTGCTATGTTCAGAATTTGAGGGGCAGTACTGCAACTACGGATTCTCTACCGCCCGCAAGTACCACCATATGCAGAAGCTGTGCGACGAGACGCCGATCTAGTATTTGCACCGCTTAAGCGTGGCTGCAATTCGCGCCGGGATAGTGATCAAGGAAGGCAACCCGCCGACCGGTGCAGCTATGGAGCACGTGGGTCGCTACATCAGTACCCTTTATGACCAAGAGCTGGCAGATCAGCTCACTCTGCTGCGTCTCAAAGATGTGGGGGAAGTGGAGCAGACGTTGCGGACGCTGCAAAACTCACGCAGCATGAGGGTGAAGGTCGCCGTTGGATCGGGTCGCTACAGATCTAAGACCCAGACCGATCCGGTGAAAAGGCCCCTGACCAGATCGGCCCGTGCTGTTTAGGCGATCGCGACTGAAGACAGCACTGGATTGGAAGAAGAAAGTAGCGGCCACTCCAGGCGGGAGTCAGACGAGGACCCATATCGCCACATCTTCGTCACGGGACCTTCCCAAAGAACCAGATCGACGCCTAACCAGGCAGATCGGAAGTGCAGGAGTGGAAACAAGTCCGATCCGGACCGACCTCGCAAGAAGTGTTCTCACTGCGGGTCAAGCAAGCACAACGGTGGGGACTGCTGGAAGAAGCTGATATGCAAGAAGTGCAAAAGACGCGTCCACCCCACCGATCACTGCCTTTTCGTGTGCAAGTCATGTGGAGAGATCCACGAGGCCGGCCAGTGCAAGATCGAAGAGTTCTTCAATCTGATGCGCAAGTGGTATGTGCCGGACAAGCACGCGGGGATTCTCCCACCTGACGTGGAGAAGATGTTAAACTAGAACGCTCGCCAGGTTGGAATCAGGATCGAGCCGAGCGATCTACGTTTGACATCTATGCATATGTCGGCAAGGAGAATAAGACCGACAATACATGTTCTATTCTCAATTGCGTCGATCGGGATCATCCGGTCTACAATCTCACGACCGATGAATATTCCCGATCGAAGGTGGTCATGCTGTTGGATCTGCTGCCTGGGATTCTCGCGGATACTGGAAGTATCATGCGCCCGACAAATGGTTTAATCAGGCGAAAGCCTGTGGTAAGATAAACAACCATAAAGCGACGATGTTGTTCGACTCTGGAGCTGAAGTCTCGATAATCGACTCCGCCTTTGCTCGTAAGGTCGGATGTCGTATAGACGACACCCAGAGACAAGAATGTGTCGGGATCGGTGAGAACTCTTACATGACCGAAGGAAGGACACGCGTGAAGATCACCCTATCTGGTTCGTTGGTCTACTTCTTCAGCGCTTGGGTTGGCAAGCTGGCCGGTCAGGATGCCCTGTTAGGCATGGATTTCATGGTGCCGGCAGGTATTCGCCTTGATCTGTCTCATGTAGTGCTTACGCTCCCGGATGAGGTCCAGATCCAGTTAGCTCGTCGGCGGCCCCTATACGGATCGCACACCGATCTGGTCAGGTGGGACCAAGATGTCACCATTCCAGTCGGCCAATCCGCTGATACCCCGGTCGACAAAGGTTTTAGATCAAGGAAGTTATGGGTGACCAGGGGCGATCGATGGGTGCCGACCTTTGTGAAGAGCGCCGGCCGATATGATTATATTCGAGTCACTAATATCGGTGACAAGCGCTTACGCTCGACAACAATACTATTGTTGGAATATGGCTGGCGGAAGGTAAGGTGCCAAGAAAGATGGGGTTCGTCTCGATCGGATCGAGACGGTATGTTGAGTGGCTGAACTTGGCATACCAAGCGACCACCGATCTGATCAGCGATGATGGACCGATGGAAGAAGACAACTCACCTATGGTGGAACGACCCAGCTATGTAACCCCAAAGAAGATGTTAATTCGAAGAAAGACACCGCAGTCGCCGGACACGGTGGACCATCAAGCAGATGAGCCAAGGTTCGTCAACATGGAGGCGTCACAAGAACAGGCGACAGCGGAGCCGGAAATAGAAAAGGGGGAAAATGGGATTGCTGGGGCGGACCACGATAGCGCGCCTAAGCAGATCGATGTCGTTGGAGAGCAGCCCGCCGATCGGGAAAAGAAGTGCGCAACCGATCAGGACGGTTTGGGTGATATCTCACCGGAAGACGATCAAGTTTGTATACATGAGGGCGGGGATCAATATATTCAGGATCTGGAGAGCCAGATGGCAGTCCTCCCTGAAGTGTCTGTCGATCCGCCCTAAGTCACCTTGGACGATCTGCAAGTGGGTGATCGGGATGTCAACAGTCCCGACCAGATCGATCAGCTAAAGAAGATCATATGGAAGAAGAAACATTTGCTGATCGGGAAAGGCAACGCCTTACCCCCCGCTTCTCGCGGAGCGATCTGTGACATCGACGTGGGTGATGCCAAGCCAATCGCCCACCGATGCCGACGTGTGGCGCCACAGGACCGTGAAAAACTGTCTGATCTTATTAAAGGACTGTTGGCTACCAAGATCATTAAACCGTCTACCTCGCCGTGGGCCTCGCCGATAGGGATTGTGATCAAGAAGAACGGAGTCGACATCAGGTTGTGTATCGATTATCGGTTGGTAAAATCGGTTGACCAATCTTATGGTGTACCCGATGCAGCTGATCAGCGATCTGCTAAAAGATCTTGACAAGACCCTATGGTATTGCTCACTGGATATGGCAAGTGTATTTTGGGGTGTTTCGATGACCGATCGGGCTCGCGAGATCTCCGCATTTGTTACGCTGTTCTTTCTGTTCGAGTGGAACCGTATGCCGTTCGGTTTGAAGAATGCACCCCGGATCTACCAGAGGCTGATCGACAACGCATTGTATGGACACTTCAAGATCAGTACCGATCGGGACCCCAACGAAAACCATGATGTATTTACAGAGGGTAAGCCCGATCGGGAAAGGAGACCGTCCGTTCTGGGGAGGCGATCGTATATCGACGACATTCTGATCCCTGCTTTGTCATGGAGCGATCTGTGCGAGAAGGTCGAACGGTTGTTGGAGACATGCCATCACCGGAACCTGTCGATCAGTGCTGTGAAGAGTTTTTGGGGCATGTCCAAGGTCGCCTATTTAGGTCATATGGTGTCAATCAGTAGGCTGGAGTCCAATATTAAGGATCTGGAGTCACTGAGCAACCTACCGTTTCCCAGATCACTGAAGGCAATGCAGTCCTTCCTAGGGAGCCTGAATTACTACAGCCGCTTCATTGAAGACTTCGCGATTCACGCGGCCGTGCTGTACGATCTCCGGGAAGTCGACTACCATATGTTGTGCGAAGGAGATCGGGCAACTTTACGGGAGGGCTGCGACTCTGATCTTCCCGCAGATTTTCCGCAGGTGGAGGCAGACGATCAAATGAAGCGTGCAAAGGTTGCTTTCGGTATGCTGAAGGCCAAGGTGGCGACGGCACCGATTCTAAGACACTTCGATACGGAAAAAATGCCGATCGCCATTGTGTATGCTAGTAATTGGGCCATTTCTGCCACTCTAGTGCAAGAACATGATGGAGTGTACCACCCGGTCATTTTTACGAGCCGGACGTTGAATCCGAACGAAGTTAACTATGGGATCGTCGAAAAGGAAGTTCTGGCTTTACTACGGATTTTGGATGTGTGCTATAACCTGCTGGTCGGCCGACCTGTAAAGGTCCTATCACGAAAGTCGACATTGGCCTGGCTGTTATCAGCCAATGAGATGGACGGTCGGCTCGGCAGATGGTCATATATCTTGTCGCAGTGGTCTCTCGAGGTCGTCAAGTGCACCAAGGTAGAGGAAGAGATATTGGGCACATTGGCTGCCAGTATCACCCCTCGGTCTGAAGTGGATGAAGCTCTGATGGCGATTGCCCCAAGGAAGCAGCCCCTACAATCAATCTCACGGCCGCCGCTGATCGTCGATCGGTATGAGGAACTCCTGGTCTTGAGTTTCGACGGATCGGCTAGCGTGAAGAAGAAGGTCGGATCCTATAGTGCTATACTGTGGAAGTTACCACAGTGGTATATAGTAGCAGCCGCCGCTGATTTCACGCCTGACATAACGGTCAACAAGGCGGAATATCGGGGGCTTCTCCTATGTCTTGATCTGCTGTCTTCACAAAAGAAAGGGCGGATCATCATATGTAGTGACTCCAACCTAGTGATAAGGCAGATCACCGGGGAGATCGACTGTAAGGCACCACGGCTGAAGTTGATGAATGATCGGTTGATGAAGACATTGAAATACTATTCCAACCACGAGCTATTGCACGTGAAACGGGATTGGAACAGAAGAGCCGACCACATCGCGACCCAATCCATGCTGGACCAGATCGGGGCGGCGATCACCGAGGAGGCCGTTCTACATGAACTTATGGACATAAACAGGCTCCCGAAGTTGATCAAGCCCAAGGACAGCCCTGATCCGGTGCATGTGATGGCGGCCACTAGATCGCGAACTCGGAAGTCTCGCTGATCGTTCCCAAAGGAAAGGCTGAGCGAGTACGTTGTACAACAGCTAAGGGTGGAACGGATCCTCAAGGCGCAGGACGAAGAAGAGTGGATCGTCAACTTGAAGGCCTATCTGCGTGGTGAACTGATAAGTTAACGAATGATCAAGTAAAAGAGTGTACCCAGATCGCGGACAGTTACGATGTGGATGACAATGGATTGCTGTATTACTTCCGTGACGTTGATCAAGACAGTGCCGATCGAGATCGACTAGCGAAACTGGTGACCCTGAGTTGCTACAGCCGGATGTCCTTCATCACTATCATGTGAGTCTAGAAGGGGGACATCAAGGCATAGGCAGGACATACCACAAGATCAGGGCCCACTTTCACTGGAGAGGACTTTTTCGGAGCGTGTAGAAATATGTGGGCTGTTGCACAGATTGCGAGACCGGAAAGGGCAGACCGATAATCAAGGGCCGATCTCCCGGAAATATTTAGGCTACTTACCCTTTCCAGGTGATAGCAATGGATCACATACCATCGCTGACCAGATCGACGCGCGGCACAGAGCTGCTGATCTGGATCGACCTATTCACTGGTCTGGTGATCGCAAAGGCTAGTGCATCCCGATCTGCGGAGCAGATCGCCCAGAGTTATGGGGAATGCGTGTTCAGGAGGTTCGGCGCCAGCGAAGTTATTAGACACGATCGGGAACCCAGTTTTATGGCTGAGGTGTTCCGATCTTCAATAGCATGCTAGGCCAGAAGCAGAGCGCGACGATGGCATATCGTCCGCAAGCGAATGGATCGGCTGAACGCATGGTGAAGACAATAACAAGGGCGATTAAGATGTATGTGGACGATCCGGACCAACGTTGCTGGGATGAGCATGCAGAGAGACTGGTATTGGCACTCAACTCTTCAACCGATCGGGTCCGAGGAGAAACGCCTTTCTATCTGGCGTATGGATGGGACCCTCTATCGACACTTGAAGCGGCGATACCGATAGGCTGCACTCGGACCCGCGATCGCGATGCCCGTCGTTGGCGTATGCAGGTCGAGAAACATTAGCAACATGCGAAGGAAGTCGTCAATGAAAAGTTTCGTCAGGCCACGCAAGATCGAGCAGATCGGAATAACGATCAGGTCCGCCCTCATGGTATTGAACCAGGGGCGAGGGTATGGTTATACCTCGATCGGGTCAAGGAAGGCTATGCAAAGAAGTTGGCTCATATGTGGCACGGTCCTTTCCGTGTAGCAGAGCTGATCTGTGAGCATGCTGACCGTCTGATCACGATCGGCACGGATTATAAAGTTTTTCCGATCGTTCATGTGTCCAAGCTGAAGGTGGTCAGAGAATTCCCCGATCGGCCTAAAATGCCCTGTCTGGTGGACGAAGCGGAGAGATTCGATTTTGATGAAGATCTGCTGCCGGAGTACAGTTGGGAAAGGCCATTGGAAGAGGACGATTCTAAGTTCTAGATGTCCGATAGGTCAAGAAGACACGTTTCGGTCGCACCCACCGAGAATATCTGGTCCGCTGGAAGGATCATGACGAGCAACTTGGATCGACGAACTCGATCTAAATTGTGGAGCACTGCTACGAGAGTTCGAGCGAGAACTAGTCAGTCGGAATCGCTTTGCAGTGATGCAGATTCATGAAGATGAAGATCAAGACACACAGTAGCACCGATCAGTATATCGATCGGTGTGAACATGTGTAAGGTATGAACTATTGTGAATTAGTATGAAGAACTGTGATGAACTGGAGTAGTGGAGTGACGAACGTAGTGATAATGTTCGCGATGTGGATGTGTGGTGGAGTCAAGTTCGAAATCGAATACATTTGTACCAACAACCTGACCACCACCATCGTGCCCAGCCTTTAACTTACGGGGGGGGGTACCCCGCGGACCTCCATTCGAAATCTGGTCCGATCGTCCGCTGCTGGCAGACGACCGGTCATCATCCAGAGACACTTGGTCCGATTCACTTAAGACCATCTCACCTTGTGTACCCATTGTAGTGGGCTAGTTACACACTCGGTGGATCGGGATTACAGATCGATTTGATTCGGTCTTGAATATGAGACCGTGCTGGCTAAGTGTACCTAAGGCGGAACTCTTCACCCCAGGTACGTACAGAACAGAAACACTTCCGAAAGATAGATTCCAATAGGTCGATCGTCCAAACGATCTGGACCTGACCAATACGAAATAATAGAGGGTATACCAGTCAACCGGTCTAGCCCCTGACCAATATAAGAGAAGACCAGAACCGGTCTAAACACCAACCAATGTTAAAATGAGCCAATATGTCCACGTGAAGACCCAATATGCCCGTGAACTCCACAAACGATATCTCCACGTAAAGACCAATCCAGTGAATAGCACGTTCCAAACGTACTTGAGTTAAAGTGTCGAGATCGCCAAATCGTACTCCCGTCGAGGGACTTCCGGTGGCCAAAGTGCGCGTGCGGCGCGTCCAGACCGGGTATAATAGGCGAGAGGGGATAATTCAACCCTCTTCCCCCAAACACTCCGCGGTGGGCGGAGGCGACTAATGTACGTAAAAAGAAGAACGGCGACCCCTTGCTGTGGTATAAACCAAGACCAAAGGACTTCTACTTAGAAAACCCTGCAACCAAAAGACTCTTACTTGGAAAAACCGCAACTAACCAATAATACTACCTCCCTATGGTCCCTAATGTACCCACACAAAATTATGTAAAATACCCAAAGTCAGGTGACTCACCCAAGACCAGCGTTCTTGATACTCCTTGAATTTGATAGGCTAAAAAGCCCCCCTTGTTTGGACCAATCGGAAACTCGACCAACTGCCTTTACCAAAAGTGACCAAATTCGTGGTACACTTCACCACAGCCGCCCCTGAGTCCGACCGTGTCGCACAACGATAACGGTCTGACTCACCGATCACTTGACCAACAGGACCTTGGTCACTCATACTTCTTCACCATGGACCAAACATCTTCGACACATGCGTCAGGTACTGCCTTTACTGCAGTTAATCTTCTTATGCTTCCCTTTGACGCTCGTTCTTGTTGGTTCTGCAGAAACTCTTTTGCCGAGTCGCCACACCTTGCTTCGCCTGTCCTGTCGGCTCGGTCTGACATCCCGCGTAACTCTCATGCACTTCAAACATCGGAAGGGTGTCAGACTGAAGCCGACACGCGGATGCAGGATATGCTCGCATAAAACAGGCGTCTCAGGACCCAGGTGGCCAACCAGGCAACACGAGGTGCGCATCTTTGGTCTTCATCTTGTACTCTTCTTGACCCTCGTTTGTCTTCAGCTCTCATCCCTCCCAGCGTAGTCCAGGCAATAGGTGCCTTAGTTGACGCCAATAGGCAGTTCAACGATCATGTTGGCCATCTCCGACACATTTTGGAGGAGCTGATAAGCGCGCGCCATGAGCTGTCCCGTCTGGAGGCTCATCAGTCCCATCTCCGGGATCAACTTGCACTTGTTCGTCGGCAGCAGCTGGACGGACAGTTTGACGCGACTTCACTGTGCATTCAAGGCGACGACCTCGCGCGACGCATTGCCGAGTTGCAAATTGCGATCCAAGACCAGACCGGGAAGGTCCGGTCCTGTCAAGAAAGGTCTGACGCTTGGACGCAAGAGTCGGGTCGTCGTCAGGTGGCACTAGAACAGTGCCGCCAGCGCTTGATGAACTTGCTACCTCCGTGTTGGACTGCTTCCTCCAGCGTAGATTGGTCCGCATCGGCAACCTTAGTCGCCTCGGGGCAAGTCCAAGACCTCTTGAAGCAGGACCAAGACCGCTTGAAGCAGGACCAAGACCGGCTTCGTTCATTGGCTGATATTCAGCAGTCTGAAATTACACCAAAGTCAAAGAAGCGCGCGGACCCGGAATCGGGGGGAAGCGTGCAGTGTCCCATAAGCGATCCAAGACACAGACGCTTCTCATGGACTCGGACTCGGACATGGACGACATCTACAGCCCCTCGGAAAGTCGAGCGCCCTCGCGCCGTACTGCAAGTCGCATCCAGCACACAGGGGTCTCGTCTGAGGAGGACTCCAGCGAAGGGTACGCGATTCCGAGTTCATGATCCCCATCCAGTCCAAATCACAAACGAATTTGCGTGACAGTTTCGTCCAAGTGGCGTCGACAGTGGGGTCAGAGCAGAAGACCGGTCTGCCAAGTGACGCTGCACCAGTATCGGCACCAGCGACGCCGGCGCCTTCGGTTCTCCCCGGGACATCCGGGCTCCACAAGTACGCCTTATTGAAGAACATGGCGGTTGATACCAGCTCCCTTCCGCTGCGGACGTTTGAAGTCACTTGTCCATGGTCGTCGGGGCAAATCGGCTGTTTACGCGGTCTACCCTGACCAAGCAGCTTCTGGCCCGGTATTTCTCTTGCCCGGACTCCTGGCTTTTTCCACCGGCCAAGAAATCCCCTGCCGCGTCTGCATAGAGGGAGGACCTGATTACGTCGGCGCAGATCTCCCGCCTGTACGGCGATGAACCATGGAAAATCTTCGACCACTCCAAGATAGGACTTGTGTTCCACTTGACTCCATGGATCGGCACTTTGCTAGGACGGGTGAAGAATTTCAACAGGATCCACGGTCAAGCAATTTGGGAAGCGTCCCACTACTTGGTGCTTCCTCCCGACCGGGTGCGACAAGATCCGGGCCTGGCGACGTTCCAGAGCAAGCGCAAGCGACGTCGAATTCGAGCGGGCGAGGCTTGGCAATCCCTGTGCCAGTACATTTTGGACGGGATGCGAGCTCGCGAGTGTGACGTCGACGTGTTCTTGTACCCAGTGTTCCTCCACATTCCAAGGCGTCGCGTTGAGAAAACCAGACTGCTGGCCGACGACGGCACATGGTACCCCGGTCTTGATTGCGCTGAGCCGGTCGTGGACCTCAAGGATGCTTTGGTCCAGCTTGACCGGAAGGACCCATGGCGTAACCAGTTTCAGGATCAAGTAGATAATCATCCGTCGATGGTCATCGGCCGTCTGTGGGGCGATAGCAAGTGAAGTCGAAGGTAGTCGACCAGATAACTCGTAATACATGTCATCATTTCTTCTTCATATGTCTGATCATCAAATCACTTGAACTAATTTCACCACTTTTTCCATAGTTGCACCGAACACGTTATCGTAAACAGTTCCACTCCCATAACGAAAAATAGTCATCACATTCATCATTCCGCTATTCCAATTCGTCACAGTTCATCACAATTTCACATCAACTCCGGACCTTCCACCTCTTCACACCGGTCTAGACCGACCGATGCTACTGCGTGTCTTGGTCTTGGTATTCATGGGTCTGCATCACTGCGAAGCGATTACGACTGACTCGTTTTCGTTCGAACTCTCGTAGAAGAGCCCCAAAATTCACGTCGAGCTCGTCAACCCAAGTTGATTCATCATGGTCCTTCCATCGGACCAGGTACTCTCGGTGAGTCCGACCAAACCTGGTCTTCTTGGTCGACCGAACATCCAAGACCTTCTCCACTTCGAACTCGTCTTCCTCTAATGGTCGTTCCCAACTGTCCTCCGGCAGTAACTCTTCATCAAAATCAAATCTTTTTTCTTCGTCTACCAGACAGGGAGTTTTGGGTCGATCAGGAAATTCTCGGACCAGCTTCAACTTGGACACATGCACGATCGGGAAGACCTTGTAATCTGTACCAGTTGTTACTAGACGGGCAGCGTGCTCACCGATAAGCTCGGCAACAGGGAAAGGGACGTGCCACATGTGAGCCAGCTTCTTCGCATAGCCCTCTTTCACTCGGTTTAGGTATAGCCATACCCTCGCCCCTGGTTCTATACCGTGGGGTCGTACCTGGTCATTGTACCGGTCTGCCCGGTCTTGTGTGGCCTGACGCAGCTTTTCGTTGACGACTTCTTTTGGATGCTGGTAGTTTTTCTGGAACTGCATGCGCCAGCGTCGAGCATCGCGATCGCGGGTCCGGGTACATCCGATAGGTATCGCAGCTTCCAGTGTCGACCGAGGGTCTCATCCATATGCCAGATAAAAAGGTGTTTCTCCTCGGACCCGATCGGTCGACGAGTTGAGTGCAAACACCAGCCTTTCTGCATACTCGTCCCAATCTCGCTGGTCTGGATCAGCAACGTACATCTTGATCTACCTCGTTATGGTCTGCACCATGCGTTCCGCCGATCCATTTGCTTGCGGACGATATGCCATCGTCGCACTCTGTTTCTGGCCCAGCGTGTTACTGAACGACCGGAACACCTCGGCCATAAAACCGGGTTCCCGATCGTGCCTGATGACCTCGCTGGCGCCGAATCTTCGGAACACACATTCTTCGTAGCTCTGGGCGATCTGCTCCGCAGACCGAGATGCACTTGCCTTCGCAATAACTAGACCAGTGACAAGGTCTACCCAGATCAGCAGCTCAGTGTTGCCGCGCGTCGATCTAGGCAGTGACGGTATGTGGTCCATCGCTATGACCTGGAAAGGGTAGGTAGCTTCGATATTTCCGGGCGATCGCCCCTTGAATACCGGTCTACCCTTTACGGTCTCGCAATCCGTGCAACAGCCCACATATTTCTGCACACTGCGGAAAAGGCCTCTCCAGTGGAAGTGGGACCTGATCTTGTGATAGGTCATGCCTATACCCTGATGTCCCCCTTCTAGACTCACGTGATAGTGATGAAGGGCATCCGACTGCAGCAACTCGGGGATCACTAATTTCGCCAATCGGTCCCGGTCTGCACTGCCTTGGTCGGCATCGCGGCAGTAATATAGTAAACCATCCTCATCCACTTCGTAGCTATCCGCGATCTTGATGCACTTTTTCGCTTGATCGTTCGTCAACTTGGACAGTTCCCAAGGTAGGTAGGTCTTCAGGTTCATAATCCATTCTTCTTCGTCCTGCGCCTTGAGGATCCGTTCCATCCTTAACTGTTGCACTGCGTATTCGCTCAAACTTTCCTTCGGGAACGGTCGGCGAGACTTCTGAGCTTTCGATCTAGTCGCGACGATCACATGAACCTGGACTGGGGCGTTCTTGGGTCCGATCACTTCTGGGAGCCTGTTTATATTTATCAATTCATCAAGAACGGCCTTCTCGGTGATCGTAGCCCCGGTCTGGTCTTTCATGGCCTTGGTCGCGAGGTAGTCGGCGCTTCTGTTCCAGTCCCGTTTTACTTGCAATAGCTCGTGGTTGCGGTGGTCCTTCAATGCCTTCATTACTCGATCATTTAGTGTCCGTAGTCGTGGAGCCTTGCAGTAGATCTCTCCGGTGATCTGCCTGATCACTAGGTTGGAGTCACCACATATGATGACTCGCCCCTTCTCTTGCGACGACAGCAGGTCCAGACATAGAAGTAGACCTCGGTACTCCGCCTCGTTAACAGTAATATCCGGCGTGAAATCGGCAGCGGCCGCAACTATAGACCATTGTGGCAACTTCCACAATATTGCACTATAGGCGCCGACCTTCTTCTTCACGCTTGCCGATCCGTCAAAACTTAAGACCAAGAGCTCTTCGTCATGGTCGATGGTCGGTGGCGGTCTCTAAACTGACTGCCGAGGTTGCTTCCTCGGGGCAATCGCTATCAATGCCTCGTCCACTTCAGACCGAGGGGTGATACTGGCAGCTAATGTGCCCAATATCTCTTCCTCGCCCCCGGTGCACTTAACGAACTCGAGGGTCCACTGCGACAAGACCGCCGACCATCTGCCTAGACGTCCGTCCATCCCATTGGCTGATAATAGCCAAGACAAAGTAGACCGTCTTGACAGGACCTTTATAGGTCGGCCGACCAGCAGGTTGTAACACACATCCAGAATTCGTAGCAACGCCAGAACTTCTTTCTCGACAATTCCATAGTTCACTTCATTTGGTTTTAGCTTCCGGCTCGTAAACGTGACTGGATGATACACACCATCGTGATCTTGCACTAAAGTGGCCGAGATAGCCCACTTACTGGCATATACGATAATGGTCGGCACTTTTTCGGGAGCGAAATGCTTGAGAATAGGTGCCGTCGCCATCTTAACCTTCAACATACCAAAGGCAAACTGTGCACGCTTCATATGATCTTCGGCCTCTACTTGCGGACAATCTGCAGCAAGACCAGAGTCGGCGCCCCATGTAAAGTTGCCCGGTCTTCTTCGCGCAACACACGGTATTCCACTTCCTTGAGCTCATACAACACAGCCGCGTATATAGCAAAATCTTCGATGAAGCGGCTGTAGTAGTTTAAACTTCCTAGGAAGGACTGCATTTCCTTCAGAGACTTGGGAAACGGGAGGTTGCTTAACGAATAGAGGTCCTTAGTATTAGCCTCTAGACCATTGTTCGAGACCATATGACCCAAATAGGCGACCTTGGACATACCCCAAAAACTTTTCACGGCGCTGATAGATAGGTTCCAGCGGTCGCATGTCTCCAACAATCGTTCAACCTTCTCGCACAGATCGTTCCATGACGAGGAAGGTATTAGAATGTCGTCGATGTACGACCACCTCCCTAAAACGGACGGTCTTCTTTCCCGATCGGATTCACCCTCTCTAAACACATCATAACTTTCGGCAGGGTCCCGATCGGTCTTGATTTTGAAGTGTCCGTACAGTGCGTTTTCTATCAACCTTTGATAGATCTGGGGTGCGTTCTTCAGACCGAACGGCATACGGTTCCACTCGAAAAGACCAAACGGTGTCACAAATGCGGAAATCTCACGGGCTCGATCAGTCATCGAGACCACCCGAAATCCACTTGCCATGTCCAGCGAACAATACCACAAGGTCTTGTCGAGGTCTTCCAACAGATCATTAATCAGCGGCATCGGGTACACCATGAGTTTAGACAACCGATTTACCAGCCGATAGTCGATGCACAGTCTAATGTCAACGCCGTTCTTCTTGATAACAATTACGATCGGCGAGGCCCATGGCGAGGTCTACGGTCTAATAATCTTGGTGACCAACATTCCTTTAATGAGATCATAAAGCTTTTCACGGTACTGTGGAGCCACGCGTCGACATCGCTGGGCAATCGGCTTGGCATCTCCAACGTCAATATCGCAAATAGCACCACGGACTGCATGTGGTAAGGCGTTGCCCTTTCCGATAAGCAGATGTCTTTTCTTCCATATGATATTCTTCAACTGCTCGATCTGGTCTGGACTGTTAAGGTCTTGATCACCCACTTGTAAATCATCCATTGTAACTTCGGGCGAGTCGGCAGACACTTCAGGGAGGACTGCCATTTGGCTTTCCAGCTCCTGAATGTACTGTTCCCCGCCTTCATATATAAATACTTGTTCATCTTCTGGGGCGATATCACCTAGACCATCTAGATGGCTGAACGCCCCTGGTCTTGATCGACGGGCTGTCCTTCACTGATATCGGTCCGATTAGGAATACCGTCATGGTCCGACCTAGCAATTTCATGTTCCCCTTCTTCCGTTTCTTGCTCCGCTGTCGCCTGGTCTTGTGCTGACACCACGTTGACTAACCTCGGCTCGTCTACTTGATGGTTCACCGTTCCTGAAGACTGCAGCGCCTTTCTTCGGACCAACATCTTTTTCGGGGTGACATAAATTGGTCTTTCCACTAAAGGTGAGGTGTTTTCTTCCACCGAACCATCATCGCTGATAAGATCGGTGGTCGATTGGTACGCCATGTTTTGCCACTCGACATACGGCCTCGATCCAATCGAGACGAACCTCATCTTCCTTGGTACCTTCCCTTCTGCTAACCACATGCCGACAATAGTGTTATTGTCCAGTGTCAGCGGCTTGTCACCAATATTGGTAACACGGACAAAATCACGTCGACCAGCACTCTATACGAAGGTCTAGACCCACCGATCGCCCCTGGTCAACCACAACTTCCTCGAACGAAAACCTTTCTCAACCGGGGTATCGGCAGACCGACCAACTGGGATAGTGAGGTCTTGGTCCCACCGGACCAGATCGGTATACGAACTATACAGAGGTCTTCGACCAGCCAACTGGACCTGGACCTCATCCGGGAGTGTAAGCACTCCATGTGACAGGTCTAGGCGAATACCAGCTGAGACCATGAAATCCATACCTATTAAAGCGTCCTGACCAGCCAACTTGCCAACCCAAGCGCTGAAAAAGTAGACCAGCGATCCCGACAAAGTAATTTTCACACGCGTTCTTCCTTCGGTCATATAAGAGTTTTCACCGATCCCGACGCATTCTTGTCTCTGGGTATCGTCTATATGACATTCGACCTTACGAGCAAAGGCGGAGTCGATTATCGAGACTTCAGCTCCAGAGTCGAACAACATCTTCGCTTTCTGGTTATTAATCTTGCCACAGGCTTTCGCCTGCTTGAACCATTTATCAGGCGCGTTATACTTCCAGTATCCGCGGGATTCTCCAGGCAGCAAGTCCAACTGCATAACCACCTTAGTCCGGGGGTACTCATCGGTCTTCAGACTGTAGACCGGATGGTCTCGGTCGACGCAATTTGGAATAGAACGTGTATTGTCGGTCTTATCCTCCTTGCCGACATATGCATAGATGTGAACCGTAGAATGCTCGGCTCGATCCAGATTCTAACCTGGCGAGCGTTCTAGTTTAACATCTTTTCTGCGTCCGGCGGCAGCATCCCGCGTGCTTGTCCGGCACGTACCACTTGCACATCATGTTAGAAAATTCTTCAATCTTGCAGTGTCCGGCCTCGTGGATCTCTACACATGACTTGCATACGAAGAGGCAGTGGTCAGTCGGGTGGCTGCGTCTCTCGCACTTCTTGCACACCATCTTCTTCCAGCACTTTGGACCATCATGTTTGCTCGACCCACAGTGGGAGCACTTCTGACGAGGTCGGTCTGGATCGTACTTGCTTCCGTTCCTTCCCTTCCGGTCTACCTGGTCGGACTTCGACCTGGTCTTCGGGGCAGGTCCCGCAACATAGACGTAACGATACTGGTCTTCATCCGACGACTCCTGGATGGATTGACTTCCACTTTTCCCTTCCGATCCCGTGCTGTCTTCGGCTACGATCGCCTTGACCGCTCGGGTCGGTCTGGTCCAGGGACTCTTGACCGGATCGGTTTGGGTCTGGGTCTTGGATCGGTAGCGACCTGATCCACCAGCACTCTTCGCCCTCATGCTACGCGACTGCTGTAGCGCCCGTAGAATCTGTTCAACATCACCAGCGTCCCTAAGACGCAGCAGAGTAAGCTGGTCCGCCAGGTCTTGATCGTCCATGGTACTAATGTAGTGACCCACATGTTCCAGAGCAGCACCGTTCGGCGGGTTATTCTCTTTAATTGTTATGCCGGAACGAAGTGCAGCCACGTTCAACCGATGCAAATACGCGATCGGTGTCTCGTCGCTCCGCTTCTGCATATGGTGATACTTGCGGGCACTCGAAAATCCGGAGTTACAATATTGCCCTTCAAACTCTGCACATAGCTGGTCCCAGTCAGACCGGACATCCCGACCTAACTGTTGGATCCAGTTGGCAGCCGGTCCTTTCAACAAATCCCGGAAGATCAGACACTTTTCACTTTTCGGGGTCTGGTCTCGCAGGAACGCAGACTTGACCGACCGAACCAAGACCGGGCCTGGTCTTCATCAGTATCCTTGCCAGTGAATTCCTTGAGGTCGGTCGTCGCGGCCATACGGATGCGCGGAATCGCAGCATATCCAAAGTCGTAAGCAATAGTGGAGGCTAGGTTAGCCTTGCGTGGCTTGCCAGCGCCCGTACCGTCTGACCCACAGTGGTCGTCAAGACCGCCGACCGACTACATGTCACAGTCACTTGTCTTACTTGGTCTACGCGGTCTGGCCGGTTGCGGCTTGCGCTTCCCTTTGCCTACTTGCTTACCACTTCGAGTGGGCTTGTCCACAGATGTTACCGATTCCATATCCACATCTCGGCAAACATTGAGACTTTGACGGGTAGACCGGTCTTGGACATGTGGGCACATAGGTGGTCTAACCCGTTCTTCCATGAAACGTTGCATCATCGTCTCAAACATGGCTTGGACGTTGGCTGGCGTCATGGGCAACGTGTTGATACCCTCCTTTTGCGGAACTGAGGCCTGTGGGGGCTGCTGGAGCCCCGGCTGGCAAGCAGCTCTTTGCTGCCGCATGTCCATTTCTTGTTCAGGCTGGGCATGGTCCACCCCCACGGTCATCCGCTCGACACCGGTCTCCAACTCTGATGAGCTGTTAGAGGCCGGTGGAGACTGATAAACCGATTCGTCATCAGAACCAATGTCGACAAGCTGTGGAGGCTTCAGCTACCTTCACTGCTGCGATGGGAGTTGGGCGGCGAACCGCCCCCACCAGTGGGACCAAATGGTCGTGGAAGGTCGACATCGACGATTTCAGCCTCCAAGTCTCAAATACAAATATCAAAAAAATATTTTTTATATAAAATTTTATATATAAAAGATATTTTTATGATGGTTTAAAATATCAACGATTAACATTTTGAACTAGATTCGAACCAGAATTCATGTGTTTTAAATCATGATTCGGTTTATAATTATTTATACCTCTTGGTTCAATTTTATTCAAATTCCTGATCCACGTAACATTACACCACTAAAATTTTTTAGCTTCTAAATCAGTTAAAATACCTAAAGATGTTGAAATAATATAAAATCCTGATCAAAAAAAACAAAAGCAAATTATATTTGAAAAAAGAAATATATATATATTTTTAATAATTCATATAGCGGTTTGTTCAATTGTAATTGGGTTTTTTTATTTCATAGTTTAACAATGATAATGTCTTTATTACTAAGAACACCTCCTGGAAGCGCTAGGACTGCGAGAGCTGGTCGATGAAATTGGTATGAATGCCAAGACGCCGCTCATGTTCAAGATGTACAACCAAGCTGCCATAAGACAATAGATATGAATTTGAAAATTTCAAATTTAAAAAAAAAGTCCGGGACTTGAACCCGCGACTTATAGCGTGACAAGCTATTACTCTAACCAACTGAGCTACTTTTTAGGGGCCGTTTCACTCTATAAAATCCATTTAGAACATAGAAACCTTTTTTTGGACATCGGCGGGGTTCTTCATTTTAATGCCAACCTCCGCCAACTTTGCCACCAAGTTTTTCACCAACAGTAATGGGCGATCACTCTGGACCGGCTCGGTAGTGGGACCGAGAAAACGGTCGGGGAGCTGGACTTTCAACACCCGAAAGACCACGTCAAAACGAACAAATCGTTTCAGCTCAAAAATGTAGTACATATTGTTTAGGTCTTCTTTAGTGATGCCTCCATCTCCGACCTGCGACTTTTCTTCGAGGTCGTCTTCGTCGGCCGGCATTCCCAACCCTTTCTTGGGAATCTTGGGTAGATTGGGGACCTTGGGGAGGTTGGTCTGATCGTTCTGATCAGCTTCCAAGTATTTTTCGTCTTTTGATTTTCCATCAACTTTTTTATGCACATACATAGGAACAGGACCAAGGTCCTCTTCCTTTCCGGGACTATAGCATGACTTGCTATAGTCCCGATCGGCTCCGGTGGGAGCCTTTTGGGGAGGAAAAAAAATATTAATCCCGATCTGGTCCTCCACCAGGCCAGACCGGACATCGCCATCTTTATCGAGAACGAAGACGTAAGTTGATAGCCTTTCGTTACGCCCTCTCCAGAACGATTCCAAATTCAAATTTTCAAATTCAATCTTTGATGACACCTCGCGGTGATATCCACGATCACCAAGTGATCCGGGCACGCGCACCATTGTGGTGGAGTCAAGTTCGAAATCGAATACATTTGTATCGACAACCTGACCACCACCATCGTGCCCAGCCTTCCAACTTACGGGGGGGGGACCCCGCGGACCTCCATTCGAAATCTGGTCAGATCGTCCGCTACTGGCAGACGACCGGTCATCATCCAAATACACTTGGTCCGATTCACATAAGTTCATCTCACCTTATATACCCGATGGAATGGGCTAGTTACACACTCGGTGGATCGGGATCGCACATCGATCTGATTCTGTCTTGAATATCGGAGACCGTGCTGGCTAGGTGTACCTAGGGCGGAACTCTTCACCCCAGGTACGTACAGACCAGAAAAACTTCCAAAAGATAAATTCCAATAGGTCGATCGTCCAAACGATCTAGACCTGACCAATACGAAATAATAGAGGGTAGACCAATCAACCGGTCTAGCCCCTGACCAATATGAGAGAAGACCAAAACCGGTCTAAACTCCAACCAATGTTACAATGAGCCAATATGTCCACGTGAAGACCCAATATGCCCGTGAAACTCCACAAACGATATCTCCACGTAAAGACCAATCCAGTGAATAGCACGTTCCAAACGTACTTGACTTAAACGTGAGGAAGTCGACCAATGCGTGCTCCCGTCGAGGGACTTCCGGCTGGCCAAATGAGCGTGTGGCGCGTCCAGACCGGGTATAATGAGCTAGAGGGGATTATTCGACCCTCTGCTCCCAAACACTCCGCGGCGGGCGGAGGCGACTGATGCACATAGCATATGTTTAAACGACCTCATGTTGAGGTGTTAGCCCGAAGGCAAAACCAAAAGATTCCAAACGACTTTTTCTCTTTTAGGCAAATTCACAACTCAAACCAATACTACCTCCCTCCGGTCCCAATATGTACCCACATGAAAATATGTAAAATACCCAAAGTCAGGTGACTCACCCAAGACCAGCGTTCTTGATACTCCTTGAATTTGATAGGCTAAAAAGCCCCCCTTGTTTAGACCAATCCGAAATTCGACCAACTGCCTTGACCAAAAGTGACCAAATTTGTGGTACACTTCACCACAGATGAAAGTGTGTGTGATATCGTGTTGGTACAAGTCTGGAGAAAGTGACGAGATTTGGTTAGGTGATCAAGAATTTTGGAAAAATGATGACATGTATTATGGATTATCTGGTCAGCTATCTAACGCATCAAGAGTCGCAATCAACCCCAAACGACCGATAGTCAGAGCCGGATGGTCTACGATCTGGTTCTGGTGTTGATTGCGCCAGGGCTCCTTCCGATCGATCTGGATCAAAGCGTCATTCAGGTCTGCGACCGGCTCGTCACAATGAATACCGGGATACTAGACGACGTCGTCATCTAATACCCCGACTTTCTCAACCCGACGCTTCGCCATTTGGAGAACGATAGGATATAAAAAGATGTCGTTATCGCGCTCGCGGGCCAGAATCCCTCCCATAACGAACTGGCATAGGGTCTGCCAGGCCTCTCCCGACAGACTCCGGCGTTTCTTCCGGTTTATTATGGAATGAGATCAGGCCTTGATCATGTTGCGCCGATCAGGAGGAAGCACCTGATAGTGTGTAGACTCCCATATCGCTTGGCTGTAGGTTGCATTGAAGACCTTCACTCGACATAAGAACGAGTTGATCCACGCAGTCGATGCAAACATGGACCCCAGCTTGGCGCGTACGAACACTTTCCATGGCTCATCTGCATACAGACGGGCGATTTGTGGTGCTGTGACCAGTTCCGCCCGCCATGCAGAAGAGGCAGGAACCTTTGAAGCTGGAGGAAAAAGCCAGGAGTCTGGACGCGATAAAGACCGAGCTAGTATCTGCTTGGTTAGGGCTGATTGGTACAAGCTACCGATCTGCCACGATGACCAAGGCGAAGTGGCATCTGAGGTCAGCGATGGGAGAGATCGATCTCCGATCAACACCCCTTTCAATCGGGCGTGATTGCGCAACCCAGATGTGCCGGGCTGGAACGAAGACACCGATCTGGTTGACTCGCGCGTCCGTCCAGCACCATCACCCTGGAAGCTGATCACCTTGTCAGCCCCCGATGCAGGCTTCGTAGGAACGTGACCTAGGCGTTGATCGGATCGGGACTTGGATAATGCAGTGATCAAGAATTCGGAATCTCCCGATCCGTCCCCCGAGTCCTCCCCGGAGAAGATATCTATACGCTTGGTGTGAGCAGCGCGGGGGCGCAAGGGCGCATGTGATTTGGTGATGATAGACGTGTCGGCTGCGTCCGATCTTGGGCTTGAGAGATGCGCCAGCGTCTTGGCTTTTTTCTGAGGCACCGCTTGCTTCTCCTCGAGTTCGGAGTCGCGCGCTATTCCCCGCGCCCTTGAGACCTTCGACGCGTCCTTACGTTTCTTGGAATTTTTTGGAATTTTGGGGGTGCTTACTTTTAGCCAATGAGTAGCGTCGGGTCCGATCTTGATGCATATCGATCAGAGCGGCCGATGCAGATCGGTCAACGCTAGAACCTGCAGCCGGACGCCGGTGCAACAAGTCGGTCAAATGTTGGTAGCACCGATTTACGGCCGCCCAGCGACGGTCTGACACCTGGTTCCAGGCGTCCGATCGGCTCTGGACTCGACCTTCCCGATCTGCTTTCTGACCACGACCTGCAACTCGCCGATCTTCCTCTCCAGGTCACCATGTTGGGTGCGGAGTAAAGTCCGATCGGACTGATCCCCCAACCTCTGCCGGTTGACCACCGCAAGCTGTTCCAGGAGGTGTGACCTGTAGGCCTCCAAGCGAGGCAGATCATGCCGTGCGCCGATCAGCCCGTCCAAGATCGGTCGGAGCTGATCGCAGTGGTCATGCGACTGCCGATCAGACGCGAATAAAGTGTCAAACGTTTTGGCGATGTCGGTGGACAACTGATCTGCACGCAAAGGAAGATTTGACCAGACCCAAGACGGAAAGCAGACCGATCAGCTTACCCCGCGTTGTTTGTTGGGCGATCTGAGCCTGGAGATGTGTGTTTTCGGTGATTACCTCCTGCAACTTCGTGGATATAGGAATCAAAGTGTCTACCTCCTTCCGAAGTTGCAGGAGCGATTAATCCTTGATGGCCAACTGCAACTGGAGCTCACTGACTGTTTTCTGGATCTGATCGACCTCGATATGATGCCCATCCGGTGTGTCAGACTCTGGAGTGTTGTGAGGGCTATCAGATCGGGCCGATCTGGTAGGTGAATCAATATGGGGCGATGAGGAACGCAGGGCACCTGCATCAACGAACGTCAAGAGTAGTTACAAGACGATCAGGTGTACAAGGCAAGTACCTGGCGAAGGTGGACTCGAAGATCTGTCCATCGGTGAAGTCCTCTTCTGCGAAGGTCTAGTATGTGGTGAGATCGAGTCGTTACCGTTGCGCGGCTACGACCAGAGTCAGGGGCGGTTGTGGCGAAGCGGACTCAAGTAACTTGGTCGCTTTGTGCCAGCAGCACACCGATCGGCTTATCGGCGATCGGATTGGTGGAAATAAAGGAGGCTTTTAAGCCTATCGTTTGGGAGAGGTGTCAAGAACACGGATTTTGGTAAGTCACATGATATTGCGTGAACTTACATATTTTTATGTTTGTAAATATTGGGGACCATAGGGGGTAGTTTTGGTTAGTCGTTAATTTGTAGCCTTTAACACTCAACAAGAAGTCGTTTCTTCGCATTGTACATCAGTCGCCTCTGCACGCCGCAGATTGTTTGGACGCAAAGGGTAGAGTAATCCCCTCTAGCTTGTTATACCCGGCCGGGACGCGTTACAGGCGCACTTGGCCCGCCGGAAGTCCCTCGACGGGAGTACACATTGGTCGGCTTCTCAAGCGCAAGACACACACCTTTGGAACGTGTAATCAAGTTATTGGATTATTTTGTGGAGATATCGTTCGTGGAGTTTATCACGTTATCACGTTCTCATTGGATCTCTATATTGGAGTATTGGACTTTTATTCTCGTATTTGTTGGGCTCTACGATCGATTGAGCGATCTGACCTTTGAAGTATATTTACTTGGAGTATAACTGGTCTGCCCGTACCCAGGGACCCCATTACATTACCCCCCACTTAAGGTGGTTGGCCAATAATAATTCTTATTTTGGTGAAGAATTCCGCCAGGGTACACTACCCAGCACGGTCTCACGTTTTTAGACCCCGAATCGATTTACAGCACCGATCCACCGAGTGCGTTACCAGCCCATTCCATCAGGTACACAAGGTGAGATGACGAACGAATCGGACCAGGAGTCCTATGCTGATGATCGGTCGTCTGCTAGCAGCGGACGATCAGATCGGATCGTAGGCGAAGGTTCTCGGGGTACCCCCCCCCCGTAAGTTGGACGGACGGGCACGATGGCGGTCAGGTTCTCGACACTACGGTGTTCGACTTTGAACTTGACTCCACCACACGTGTTTTCGGCTAAAACGAAGGATCAAGCTGCGAAGAGGTTCGAACATTTTTTGACGTGCTTTGAGAGGGAGTTCAATTGTCGACATACATGTCCTACGGACGGACGGCGGTTGGGAATATAAAAATGTGGATTTATTTTGCAAAAGGACAGGAATTAGTCGTCAGGTGATCGAAGCGGGATGTCCCACATCAAATGGCAAAGCTGAGAGACTAAACAGGACTATATTTAATATGTTTTGCTGTATGGTTTTCGGTTCGGGCGTGTCCTTAATGTATTGGCCGCATGCGGTTGAGTATGCCTCCTACATACTCAACCGTGCCCCTACCCGATCAAACCGAGGAAGAAGATCGCCTTACGAAATGTTAACGAAGCTCAAGCCGAAAGTGAATGACATTGTGGTGTTGGGGTCACCCTGCATAGTCTGTAGGAACCCTACAAAGAAGGAAATGAATAAACAGCTAAAGGGATTTAATTATCGCAAAAGAATGATCAAACGAAAGGGTTTAACGTTCTGCTATTGAAGGATCGAGTAGTAACTACGACGCGACATATAAGTCAGATCGAGACGCTGAATAACAAGTCAAGTGAACAAGTCACGAAAGAACTGGATGGAGAAACTTTTTCGGATGTGTCTGCGGAAGAATATGTAGAAAATCATGTTGAAGACCAAGTGGAATCGCAAAACACAAGCAAAATTGAACTTTCCGGGAATACAGACCATCACGTCGATCACGCATCAACACAAGTCAACGCAAGGTCGAAAATAAACGTGCGCGAGACACCAAGATTCAGTGAATAAAAGAATAATGTTAAAGAAAAGAGTACAAGACAGAAGTCAGGCGTGGAAGGAGGTTTACTCGCAACGGAAGAGGTAAATACAGCTGCTACAACGAATAAAGAGCAATTGTTGGCGGTATACGCAGTTCTGGGAACCAGTGATGTTGAAGTGGAGGCGAAGTATACCAAGGACGCACAGAGTTACAAGGAAGCACACAAGTGCGAAGATGCGAACATGTGGAAAACGACAGAAGAGGCAGAGTTGAAGGCCCTGCAAGATCTCGACACATTGAAAGTAGTGAAGTGCGAAGGCAATTCGAGCTATACCCACGAAATGGGTATACAAGACGATGTTGAATGCAGACGGAACGATTGACCGGTATAAGGCGCTACTAGTGGCACGTGGTGATAAACAGGTGTACGGAGGGGATTTTGTTTTTAAATTCGCGACGTTGATGGATTTAAGTAACGTAAAGTTGGTTCTTGCTATGGCACAAGTGTGGAATGTACCGGTAAGACATGGTGACGTACCAAGAGCGTATCCGAAGGCACACACGGACAAGAATTTTGAATTTTTTTAGATACATAAAGGCATGGTTATAACGAACGAGGTACAAAATATTTTGGAGTGAATTCGCCCAAGTATTTGGTTCTACGTTTGAAGAAAAGTTTATACGGTTTGTAACAAGATGGACGCATGTGGTATAAATTATTACGGAGGACGCTTCTTGACCTGGATTTCACGCAGTGCATGACAGATACATACATTTTTTCGAGTAACGATCATGATGGAATTGTCATAGTTGGAGTATACGCGGATCACTTACTCGTAACGGGAACAACGGGAAAACTGGTGGATGATTCTTTCTCAAGATGAACGTACTGTAATTGAAAAACATAGCACCAGTGCAAAAATT
Organism: Peronosclerospora sorghi; assembly: GCA_026184515.1. Taxonomy (NCBI): domain Eukaryota; phylum Oomycota; class Peronosporomycetes; order Peronosporales; family Peronosporaceae; genus Peronosclerospora; species Peronosclerospora sorghi. The sequence goes on along the minus strand of CM047582.1, from coordinate 15,502,188 downwards.
TCTCGGTATCCGGATATGTGGAGACCAGGAGTGTGGGTACACTATGGACCAAGAGCGCACGATCAATGAATTGCTGGAAAATATATATATGGAGAGAGCTAATTCGGTGCAGCTACCGATAAATGATGCATGTGACGATAGCGAAGATGAAAATTTTTACCGAAGAATGCGACGACAGGTGTGCTAACCCAGAAATATTACAGTCTATGGTGGGAAGTTTGTTGTGGATTTTAAGATGTACGCGACCGGACATTTATTTTGCTGTTCATTGAGTGACGAGGCGTATGCATGCGCCGAAGCAGAGTGATTTCAAGCTAGCAAAGAAGATTATCAGGTATTTGAAGGGTTCGAAGTAGTTCAAGCTACATCTGGATTATGAAACCAATAGTGATGGGAAATTACAATTGATTGGGTACAATGACGCTGACGGAGATAAAGAAGATAGGAAGAGTGTTAGCGGATGCGTTGTTTTTCTGAGTAGTATGGCGGTGAGATTGGCTTATAAAAAGCAAGACATTGTTGCGTTATCGACTGCCGAGGCATAATTCGTGGCCGCCGCAGTTGGTGAAAAGGAAGTTATCCATTTGAAGGAGCTGTTAGAAGAGATCGGATTAAGTGTGGAAAGACCAATCATCTTATGAATGGATAATAAAGCTGATATACGACATCTTGAGGACGAAGCTAATGGTGCTGCTTCGAAGCATGTTTAATCAAGCTCAAGTTTCTTAAAGACTACGTGAAGAAGGAGGCGGTGGAACCACCGCATGTAGCCAGTGATGAAATTTTTGCAGACCTGCTGACAAAGCGACTTTGTTCAGCCAAGGTTTTATGCCTGTGTATTTCGATTGGGCTCAAATGACGAGACATTGATTGCGGAAGAAGTGTTGAAGTTTTCAAGTGATGCATATAGTCTGAAATGGGACTACATACAAATTTCAAGTGAGCCGCGATCATAGTGGTCACATATGCATTATGGATTTTTAGCTATTTTGGAATTTTAACTGTATATTTTCTTTTTATTAGGAATTTTAGGTTAGGTTCTCAAGTACCCATTTATAATTAGTATATTTTTACTGTAAAAAAAGGAACACTTACTTGCTCCCGTGCGCCCCTACCCTGATCATGTAGGGCGCGCTTCTTTACAAAAAATTTACTCTCAGACTTTCAGTCACTAACGGCCGGTACAGTCATTACGGAATATTGGCCGTGCCCCCAACTTGTGTCAATTCCCGCACCAAAGGATGCAGAAAATAAGCCTCAACATAACCCCACTCTCTACTATGGGAGCACGGAATGTTCATATCAAAAGCTTTGGTCCTTCAGATTGTATTATTAAATACTATTGGTTGGTACCCATCGTTTCGACGGATCGTTCCATTGGAACTACAGTATATATACATTTACTTTGAGACAAAAAGGACAGAGATCATTTTCTGCTGTCAACAACTGCGTGTTCAATATCGGACATTGATAGCCCTCGCCATTACGAGACTTTTCAGCCTCATTCAGCGTAATGCTTCGTTATTAACGACGTTGTGGATTAGACGGCGTTCTGTAGACTCAGCTTCCAAAAAGACGGAGATGTTCTCCGGTGCTGTCGACCGTGAAAAGGCGACATACAACTGGCCATGCGAGAAACTGCCGTCGTAAAATCTCCCACCACGATGGCGCCAACCTCATTGGCAGTCCAGTTGTTGTATCTACTTCGGTCGTTTGATTGCAGGTAAAGCAGACGGAGCTCCACATCCATCACCTGACCCCCCTCGATCCGCTGCCGCTCCTTCTTGTACAACTGCTCACATGGGTGGTGCTGTTCGAGCATCGCTTGGAGTTCCCCCATGATGCGCCCATCCAGATGCGGGAAGACTTTCATGCGTCCAACATGCGCCCTGCTGCTGTCAGTGATATACAACTCTGAGAACTTCCTTGGATTGGCTGACTCCGGCAACAGCGATCCCAATCGGTGGTACAGGGCACGTTGGAGTCGAAAGGCGTACACCCCTCCCTGCATAAACCGTTAATCTAACTTCACACCCAGGACTTGAATGAAAGCGCGCTGTTGTACGCCTGATAAATAGTCTTTTGATCCCGTAGCATACTCCGTAATGGATATGGTCGCTGTGCCAATGGTGGGACGTTGGCCACCTTGCTAAGGTCGCAGCACATGGTGAAAAGTGGGCGTGAAACGGTTGATCCAGAACCATTCACGCGCTGATCAATCCAATGGAGCCCCCTTCAGTTGTGGCAGCAGACGTTATCCCGGCTGAGCACAAAGCGGCGGCAGCGAGGAGGAATTTGCGGGGATCTCCTGACGTGCAAGGGGGAACTCAGCCCGTCTTGCCACTGCGTCGTTCTACTTGTTGCTCTCGCGTCTCAAGCTCACGTTTTCGAGCACGACGCTCCCGAGGCAGTCGATTTTGCCGTGAACGCGGACTATCTGCTTGCGGGGGCGAGGAACTAATGCGGGAGAAGGCAGGGTGCAATATATTGCTATAAGTGCTATAAGACCGTTCTTACAGAGGATCATTTTTATGTGCGATATTTTTAATAACCAATGATAGAGTCCAATTCAATTGGGTCCGACTTCTAGTATAGTTCGAATTTGATTACGTACTGGATCGCGTATCATTCTGTTATATACAGAGATTGAGATATTCGTCTAGGTACGGGATCATCGACGTCAACCTAAATTATGTTTCTATTAAGACTAGGGGATGGTACCCGTCGTTCCGACGAACGGTTTCATTGAAATTTCACTGAAATGACGATATATCTACATTAGCCTTTAAAAGAATAAGATTTATTTTTTTGGTGTAAACGACTGCGTGCAATCTCGAACATTGGTCACTCTCATCATTGCGAGATTTTTTAACCTCATTTAACGTATTGATTCGTCCTAAACGACGTTACGCATTACTCGTCGTTCTGAAGACTTAGCTTCCAAAAGGACGGAGATGTTCTCCAGTGCTTTCGACCGTGAAAAGGCGACGTACAACTGGTCATGCGAGAACACGTCCCTTGTGAGACATATGCCAACCTTTTGAAGCGTCTGTCCCTGTGGCTTGTTTATCGTCGTTGCATAGGCCAAGCGCACAGGAAACTGCTTCCGACGGAACGTGTATGTCAGGCAGGATTGCTCAGATGTTATTGTAATGTGCGGGATAAAGCAAACATACCCTGCATGATCACCTGTCAAGACTTCAGCCTCAATCACAAGTGCGGAACATCGGCGGAAAATGAGGCGTGTCCCGTTCCAAAGACGGTTGGATGGATCAATATTACGCAGGAGCATGATTGGTGAGCCAACCTTTAGTTCCAGTCGATGCTTCGGTCATCCATTCACGTAGAGCCGGTTCAAGAACTCTGTCATAACTGCGTTTGCACCCTCCTCATTATCAATTTTGTCGGTGCTGAGAAATTCCTGTTCTCTACCCGGAACCATGGTCAGGACGGCTGTGTTGATCTCGGCCACAGTGTCATTATGGGCGGCAAAGATTGCACGGTGGAGAAAGTAGGCACGCTCGTTCCTTGCGGTATCAGCAATGCCATCGTAAATCGTGGTTATCAGTCCGTTCAATGTCTGGTACTGGATCACCATCAACTCCGGACAACGAATCCAATCTGCGTCGAGTTTTCCAGCCGGTTCTCTCCAAGTAATAGCGGCCAATCCGCAAAGGTGCGGTTACCAAGGCCGGCAATTGACTGTACGTTCACAGTGTTGGATTCCGGATATATTTAGTATCCGTATCATCGCCATGCATGTTGAAGTGCCAGATGGAGGGTTTCGTAACTCCCAAGAGGGTTTCGTAACTCCCAAGAGGGTTTCGTTACTCCCAAGAGGGGTTTCGTAACTCCCAAGGAGGCACAAGAGCGCAAGAAAGAAAGAGAGAGAGAAAGTTGGCTATAATATTTATTCAGTTCCTATCTACCACGTTTAATCACCTTCACCGGTTTATAATAGGGTTATGAGCCCAACAAAATTGTCGTGCGGGATGTCGTCTTCATCAAATCGCGACAGTAGTACCCAGATAAGTGCGCGAGAAGCTCGCTTGATCCGAGAGTTCAAGGAGTCGAAGGAAATCAAAGTTGATGTTTTCCTCACAAACGGATATGGCAAGGACTTCCGCAAAATCAAGTGGATATTGCTTACGGTAATGCGAGAGCATGGTCTGGACTATATTGCGCTTCGGAAGCTCAAACGTGAGGAACTCACTTCTGAGGAGGGGAAAGAGACCTTTGATAGGCGGTAGTACACTTTCATGCGATTGATTGGTACCACTTTGCCGACGGAAAGGTTACAACAAGTCGAACATCTCGAAACTGGAAGCGAGATGTGGGAAATGATATGTGAAATTTATGAAAAGCTATCGGACCCGACGATTCGAGAGAGTCAAATTATGAAGAAGACCAATGAGTTGCGCTCCATGAAATGCAGTCAAAACGATGACATTGATATTCATTTGGCACAGATGCTCCGTCTACGCACGGAGATTGCAAGTTACAGATACGAGATCAATGATATCGACATGAAGGAGATGAATCTTAAGAGTCTTCCCGACCTCTATGAATATGAACAACTTCGTGGTGCGATCAAGTACGGTGGAAACTGGGGTACACTATCTCCCGAAAGGCTACGTGTCCTAATTGGGCAGGCTGCCGAAAGACAGTCATGCCAAAGAACAAAAACGGGTGGTCACACTGATCATGGTCCTGGTAGTCGTGGTCGTGGACGTCGACATCATAATGGTGGCAGTGGCCGAGGTCAAAGCAGCCATGACAAAGGCAACAGAGTGATGGTCAGGAACAATATGGAGGGAGATGTTTCAAATTCGGTTTAACTAGTGTGGTGGAGCGGCTGATCAAAGTTTTTCAAGCTTGATCAGGCGTTACCACGGCGCCCAGACTACCGACTAACGAAGGAGGTCCTTCGGTTGTCCTGTGACTGCTTGTGTTCCTGCTCACCTTGTGTACCCGACGGCTTGGGCGTGGTCGCTCTCCAGGTGGCGGGGATGGCATGCTGCAATTCCTTGTTGCAAGATTGAGTTGACTTTTGATGAAGCGACTGTTGTCGATCAGGCTTTATCAGGTGAAAATAGTCGATTATCAGGGCCCCTGGTCGTTGATCAGGGGTGATCAGGGATGATCAAGGCCAATCGATGAAAATTACCGATCGTGACCGACCTAATCGGTCTGATCGGTCCGATCGATTTAGTCGATCAGGCACTTGTTGGCGCGAGTTGCGAACAGATGAACGCAGGTCGCAGGTTGTAGAATGTCGATCTGGTGTTGATCGGCGAAGGGGGTACTTGATCAGGCAGCGGAAGACTTCACTGCCGGATCACGGAGCCTCTGGAGTCTTAATCAGCTAACAGAATACCTAATATAAATGTATTCTTAGCCTAGCCCTACGGGGGAAGGAAATTTCACTAAATCCACCTAGAGTTCCCGTGGGGCGCTTATAGCAGCGGAACTCTAGGGGCCAAACGTGAACCAAAAGGGGAAGAGGTGAGAGCGCACTGCTCAATCACGTTCCCGAGACCAAAAACACCTTTCAAGAAGAACCGCTGACACAGCGGGCGGAGTTGCGGGGCGATTTCTCAACGCTCTACGCCTGCCGGTGGGCCAACAACCCACTAGGTGCTCCCGCCCGGGACGTAGAAGTACTTAGAAGAGAGGATGGCGCAAAGGTGCCTGTAGGTGTCGTAGGAGGTTGGACGCAAAAGGAGAACTTTATTATTGCTTAAATCCTAATAACTACCAATTACCTAATATCATCCAATCAGAACTACCCATTCCAGCGTACTCCGTCGACCAGTCGGCCTGATTTATCCGTCGTTCGTTGCTGTTCGTTAGGTACCTGTACATAGTCGTACCTTCTCACGATGCCCCGTCTATGTCCCGTCCATGTACACAACATTTGTACACACAACTTTATACACAGTAGTACACACAACCGTACACGCCATTACTCACCCGGTTGTGCCCACTGTCACACCCACAATTGTAACCACAACGGTTCAATTTTATGGCACACTTCACCAAAGCCGCCCCTGAACCACGTCCCAGCCATACAGCGGTTGGGGAGGGGGTCGATCATGCCGTTGATTACCGTAGATCATGCCACCGTTGATCGTGTTGTCCACACCCATTAATCATGACATCATCGATCAGGCGATCAGCACCCATCAATCTGCCCTTTCTCCCGTTGATCAGGTCACAATCGATCAGGTCGTTGCCTTTTAGTGGTATGCCCATCGCAATCAGGTGTTCATCCTCTTCCAACCGTGACGTCAGCAATCCGGTTCTCTTGATCAGGCATTTCCACATTTCCATCATGCAAGCCATCACGGACGGTGCTCCAGAGATCACAGACAACGCTCTTGTATTAGATCTGGCCAAGGCTGATGAGCTGATCGCCGCGGTCAATCTGGCTTACAGCTTGCAAGATACGATACGCGCACGCGATGAGCAGATCGTGGTACTATCCAACTCGCTCTCGGTAAGCGAATACACTGTTTCGATGCTTCGACGGCAGCTCGCTTGCGCCAACCAACGCGACATGGTGGAACGTGATGCCGAGATCTGGCGTACCGCCCGTAAACATCTTGTGCCCCTGCGTGATTTTATCGGCACTGCAGTCAACGATCTCAAGTCCAAGTTAAGGGCCGCCGAGACAACTATAGCCGATCAGCGCGCCCAGATCCGCGATCTGGAGAGCGATCGTGATCGTGATCGCTATCTACGATCGGTACACGAAGAGACCATCGCTGATCAGACGCAAGAGATCTAGCGCCTCGCGGCACCTCCTGATCAAGCGACAATTGTTCAACTCCAGCAGCGTGTGAGCGAATTAGAAGAAGCATACGATCAGGCCATTTCTAAGAATCAACGCCTGGTCAAGCAGGCGCTAAATCTCAACTCCGAGGCTGAGATACGCAAGCGTCAACGTGATCGCCTCCGGAAAGAAAAAAAGCCAATCGCCTGCAGATGTACGATTATACCGCCATCATAGCACAGATGCAGAAGATATGTGATCGTGTCAATGAGGTATCAGACCTCAAGATCGAGCTGGAGGATCTGCACGCCGCGAATTCCCCGTTGAAGAAGGAGCTTTCCGCCGCGCAGTGTCGCTTCAATCAAGTATCTACAGATCGCGACACGCTGCGCGATCAGCTGCAACAGGCTCGATATGAAGTTACGCAATTGCGTTCATTCCACTCGAACCTTCATACCCAGTTGGCTAAATTGTAACTCCAGATGCAGATCACCCCGGTTTCCAGAATCTCTCTTGCAGGTTCTGATCAGGCTGCATCTCCTGCTGGTCTTCAAGATGATTCTCCGGACAACTCGACCAGCCGATTTGATTCTTCGTCTAAAAGACGTATTCACCGTTCCCGGTCTTTATCTCGGTCCAAGCTGCCACGCCTCCTTCCTCCCATTTCGGAGGAAAAGTCGGAGGATGATCATCCTCCAAGTCCTGATCAGGACGGTCAAGGTGGTTCCCCTGACCTGATCGCCTCAATTCCATCCACTCCGACGATCAGCGAGTGCGGGAGCGAGGGTCCGCTTGATCAAGCCTCTGAAAGGTTCTTTTTTTTTCTTACGGGTGATTTCAAGTCGTTGATCATGGTGCCTGATGGCGCAGTAGACGAAGACATCTTGCCATGGACTCCAAGTTAACTTAGTGGTTTCGATCTGTGTAGCGTCTCGGCACAGGTGGTCTTTGACTACTTGACATGTCCCGAAGGATGGTTGTTCCCAGTCGCCACGCACGCCCCTTCTGCTGATCACTGGTTTTGTCACTTTATCACCCAGCCGGAGGTAGAGCGGTTATATTCTCAACGCCCCTGGGATATCTTCAAGACTAGGTTGCCACCCGTCAGTTTCCGCTCAGTCGGCTGGTTTGCCGACTTTGAAGCAAAGTACCGGTCGTTTCTCAACCATCACGCGCAGGCGATCTGGTAGTCAACACATTATCTCCCCATCGATAAAGACCTCCACGAGAACGATGACTTCTTCCGAGAGTATTACCAAGGTCGGCGTCAGCGCAGAAGTCGTGCCGGGGAAACATGGAAGAGATTCGTGGAATTCGTCTTGCAGGGTATGATCGACGGGAAATGTGATCTCGACATTTTCCTGGACCCGTCAATCTCACATTTTGCTCGAAAACTGTTTCTTGAAGTATGCCCCGGTCGACGATGGGGCGTGGTACCCGGAATTCCTATCGGACCCTCCACCTCGGACCTTATCAGACTCGCTAAATGAGGCTGACGACTATGAACCTTGGCGGATCCAATATCTCCTTTTTACTGAGAATCACCCTGGCCGGAACATCCCTCGCATCTGCCGTAAGTTTTATGGGTCTGATTAGTTGGCTGATCACTTCTTCTTTAATCAGTAAACACTCTTGATCATGCCATGTCTAACTGTTGCTTCGTTACTTTTCAATGTATAATATATATCGGTCTTCCGTCGGCTCATCTGCCGTTACTCTATCACCATACCTCGGAATATCCATCGTAAATACACCACTTCAAGTCAATCATCAATTGTGAGTTTGATCAATCATTTTCTTCAATCGGAGGTTATTCGATCATAATCCCATGATCATGATCAGTCCGTCGATGACGCATTAGTTGGACACTTCGTCCACTTGCATTACGTCGAACTGATGTCTGTTGATCATCTTCTTTTTCGAAGTCCTTGATCAGAGCATCACAGTTCAGGATCTGGCGCGTCTACCCATTACGGCTCGGCATAACCTTTCCACTAGACTTGATATTCGCGTAACGTTCTGCCATACCTAGTCTTTCGACCAGATCGGACATCGGTGACACGATCAACTTCAAATTCATCTGGATCTATCGTCCTTTCCCAGCTGTCTTCGGGTGGCAAAGCTACGTCGAAGTCGAAACGATCTTCTACCCCAGCCGCTAGCACGGTAGTAGGGCGATCTGGAAATTCCTTGACCAATTTCAACTTGGACAGGTGCACCACTTGAAATATGAGATAGTCAGTGCCGGCTGTAACCAATCTCGCCGCGTGATTACCGATCACCTCATCGACTCTGAAGGGTCCATGCCACATATGCGCCAGTTTATTCGCGAAACCTTCTTTCACTCGATCGAGATACGACCAGACCCTTGATCCCGCTTCGATCTTGTTTGGTGTCACTTGATCATTGTGCTTCTCAGCTCGATCAGCCATCGCTTGGTGCAATCGAGTGCTCACCTGATCACGGGCGTAACGGTAGTCTTTCTGCAACTTATATCTCCATCGGCGAGCATCCCGGTCTTTACGCCAAATTCCACCCAGTTGTAGTGTCGATTCCAACGACGATCGTGGTTCCCACCCATACGCCAAATAAAATGGTGTTTCTCCACGAATGCGATCAGGGGTTGAGTTTAGCGCGAATACCAGTCGCTCTGCGTACGAGCTCCAATCTTTCTGGCCGACATCTGATACATACATCTTGTTTGCTCGTGTAATCGTCTGCACCGTTCTTTTCGCCTTTCCATTCGCCTGTGGACGATATGCCATAGTGGCACTCTGTCGTTGTCCACGATCTTGTTAAATTCACGAAATACTTCGGACATAAAACCGGGATCTCGGTCATGCCTGATCACCTCACTAGCTCCAAATCGTCGAAACACACATTCTTCATAATTTTCGGCGACCTTCTGTGCTGTACAAGATGATCCAGCTTTCGCGATCACCATACCCGTGAACAGATCGGTCCAGATCAACAATTCCGTATGTCCATCCAATGAGCGAGGTAGCGACGGGATATGATCCATTGATATCACTTGAAATGGATACGTAGCCTCAATGTTTCCCGGAGACATCCCTTTGATCGTAGGCTGGCGCTTTCCCGTCTCGCAATCTACGCATTGCCCGACAAATCTTTGCACGCTGCGAAATAGACCACGCCAATGATAATATCGTCTTATCCGCTGATATGTACGCCCTATACCTTGATGTCCTCCTTCCAAACTCACATGATAGTGGTGGAGGACATCCGCATGTAGGGTCTCAGGTAGGACCAGCTTGATCAAAGAGCGTCGATCATTTTGATCATATTGATCACAGCTGACTTTTTCTTTAGCTGAATTTCCACAGTAGATCAACAGCCCTTGATCATCGACATCATAACTTCAGCGATTTTTTCACAGTCCTTCACCTCGTCTGCGCTCAATTGTGTGACGTTACGATGCAAGTAATTCCGCAAATCACAAATCCACTTCTCTTCGTCCTTCGCCTTTTTCACACGTTCCGTCCTCATCCCTTCTATGAATATTTCGGGCCACGTTGACAGTCGCGGTTGACGGAGGTTACGTGATCGTGTCATCACCAACACTGTGGGACAGTGGGATCTTTCTTCCACGTGGTCACTTCGGAAAATCTGTTGAGATCGAACAATTCTTCCAGCTGTTTTCTGTCATCAATCTCACATATTGTTCCACCCTGCATGGCCATAGTGGTGATATGATCAGCACTCTTATTGCACTCTCTTTTGACGTGCACTAGATCATGATCAGTCCGTTCGCGAAGGATTTAAGCGCACGCTGTTGCAATACTTTCAATCGCGGATCTTTACACTCTATTTCACCGCGCATTTGCCTGATCACCAAATTCGAATCTCCACACACGATCAGCAACTCTTTGGGATATCGCGACAGTAGATTCAAACTTAAAAGCAATCCATTATATTCAGCTTCATTCACTGTGATGTCAGGTACATGATGGGCAACCGCGATCATTATCTTCCACTATGGAAATTTCCACACGTTAGCCCCAAACGCACCAACACATCACTTAACACTTGCAGATCCATCGAAACTGATCACGTAGCGTTCTTCGCCCTTCTCAACCTTAGGAGGTGTTACTTTAATCATTTGCCGTGGTTCCTTTTTCGGCGCGATCGCAATCAAAGCTTCATCAATTTCGGTGCGAGGGGTGATACTTGCAGCTAACGCCCCTATTACCTCCTCTTCTCTATGCACACATTTCTTGATTTCCAGGTCCCATTGGAATAAGATCGATCGCAGCCCGTCTGCCCAATCGTCCGTGTAGTCCGTTGGATGTTAATAACCACTTCAACGTGGATCGACGTGACAAGACAGTGATCGCCTTCCCGACCAGCATCGTGAAATAAACATCCAAAATTTACAGAAGAGCCAGAACTTCCTTTTCGACGGGGATGTAATTCAGCTTGCCGCTCTTCAGTGTCCGGCTGGCGAATGCGACGGGGCAATACACTTGATCATGTTCTTGTACCAACGCGGCAGATACTGCCCATTTGTTGGCATAAACCACGATCACCGGAGTTTTGGTTTGATCAAAATGGCGCAGGGTTGGGCCTGACGCAATCTTTGCTTTCATCATACTGAATGCCACTTTTGCCCTGATCAATCGATCGTCTTCATGATCCGAATTCTCCTTGATCGATGATCGGGTCTTCAACTCTTGATAATCTCTCTATCTTAATTCGTAGAGTACGGCGGCATAGATCGCGAAGTCTTCATACATCGGCGGTAATAATTCAGGCTTCCCAAAAACGATTGAATAGCACGTAAAGTACCGGTAAAAGGCAAATCAATCAGGTCATCTATATTCTTCGGATTTGTTTTCAAACCACGGCTAGAGACGTGATGCCCTAAATAAGGCACTTCACTTCGCCCCCAGTACGATTTAACCACGCTGATCGACAAATTCCACTGATCGCACTTTTCCAACAGGTTCCGCACCTTATCCTGCAGGGTAGTCCATGTAGGTGCAGGGATCAAAATATCATCGATATACGATCGCCGCTGCAGCACAGACGGCCCCGGTGTCTGATCAGGTTCTCCCACAGTAAAAAAATCAGCGACTCATCGTCACCGTCCTTAACCTTGAGATACCTATACAGTGCATTATCGATCAACCGCTGGTAGATTTTCGGAGCATTCTTCAGGACAAAGTGCATCCTATTCCATTCAAACAATCCAAATGGAGTGAAAAAAGCTGAAATCTGACGTGCTCGATCGGTCATAGACACGACCCAAAAACCACTTGCCATATCCAAAGACAAAACCACAATGTTTTAACCAAATCTTCGAGTAGATCAGAGATCAGGGGCATTGGGTACACCATCAAACGCGTGAGATGATTCACCGCGCGATAATCGATGCAGATGCGAATATCAACCCCATTCTTCTTCACAATTATTACTATAGGTGATGCCCAAGGTGATGTAGATGGCTGGATGATCTTCGTGGTCAATAACCTTTTGATCAAGGCTGATAACTTCTCGCAAAATTGTGTAGCAACCTTCCGGCACTTTTGAGCGATCGGGCGCGCGTTGCCTACATCGATATCGAAAACAACTCCACGTGCATCAGGAGGCAGTGCGTTCCCTTTCCCAATCAACAGATGCTTCTTCGACCAAATTATATCGCGAAACTGATCAATTTCCTCTGCTGTGTTGATCCATGTATCACCAACTTGCAGATCATCCTTGGTCACTTTCTCAGTACTTGCGGACACTTCAGGCAGCGTGGCAAGCTGTTTCTCCAGCTCTTCCACGAACAAATCTCCTCCCTCGTGGTAGCAAACTTGGTCATCGATAGGAATCACACCGAATTCACCGTGATCGGCTGAGACAGGGTGATCACGCATATCTTGATCAGGCTCATCTCTTGCAATAGCTTGTTCAACTTCGTGATACGAGGTCGGACCTTTCACACTCGGCTTCTGATCGCACCTCTCTTGCACTTCTTGTACTTTATGCGGTATTCCGGTTACTAATTCCACAGATGCCGTGGTCGAGTCCGTAGGTCGTACTAAAATACTTCGAGGAGTAGGATACTCCTTCTCCTCGACTAGGGTACCTTGATCGACACTTTCTTGATCTTCATGTACAGAATCGGTAGAAGCTTGATACGCGAGATTTTGCCACTCCTTGTAACGATTAGACCCTATCGAAACAAATCCAGGGCGACGTGGCACATCATCTTTGTTCATCCAGATACCTAAAATCGTCTCATCTTGCACGATGATCGGATGATCAACGACGTTCGTAAGACGCAGGTATCGCAAATTGCCCACGCCCCTAGTGTTAGTGGGGACCCAATCTTTTCCACGAGTAATCCACAACTTTCGAGATCGCTGGTCATAAATTCGAACCTCGGCAGATCGACCTACTGGGATCTGTTCGTACTGATTAAGCTTCATGTAATTACCACTCGATCCGTACAATTGTCGGCGTACTTCCAATGGGATGATCACCTCATCAGGCAAACTTAGTGCACCGTGGGCGATGTCTAATCGAACACCAGCTGGTATCATAAAATCCATACCCAGTATAGCACCTTTACCAACAAGTCTGCCCACCCATGCATGGAAATAATAGACCAACGAGCCTGCTAGCGTAATCTTGATTTTAGTGCGCCCTTCCGTGATGTATGCGCTTTCTCCAATGCCGACACATTCTTGCGTTTGACTCGTGTCGATCTGACAACTCACCTTACGAGCAAAGGTTGAGTCGACGATCGACACTTCGGCACCAGAATCGAATAGTAACGTGGCGCGTTAGTTATTGATTTTGCCGCTTGCCTTGGCTTGTTTAAACCATTTTTTGGCGAGTGGTACTTGCAATATCCACGTGATTCACCCGGAAGCAAATCAACTTCCATGATACCAGGGACCGAGAAAACTCATCAATACGGAAATTAGCCAAACGTGGTAAATCCGGCTGATCACATTTTTCATTATCTCTTTCTTCTGCTTGATCAACCCGCTTCTTATCCACATATGCAAAAATACACACACCAGAACGCTCGTCTCGTACCAGATTCCAAACTGGCGAGCGTCCTAGTCTAACATGTCTTCGGCTTCCTTGGGCAGCATTCCCGCATTCTTGATAGGGTTGTACCACTGCCGAATACGATTGTAGAATTCTTCCATAGGGCACTTGCCAGCGTCATGTATTTCGCCGCACGCACGGCAGACGTACAAACGGTGATCCGTCGGGTGTCCCTTCTTGCCACACTTCAGACAGGTCAGGCGTTTCCAACAAACCATATTGTCGTGCTTGATTGATCCACAATGACTGCATTTCTTCATCGCCCCTTGGTCAAAGGCACTTGATTCGCTTTGTTTACCAGATCGAGGCTCACTAGGTGGACCGTGCGTTACTGGTTGATCGCGCATGGCCGCAATCATATCACGACGCTGGTCACCGTCACTTCCACTGTCATCGGAGCTTTTTTCTTCACTTCCAGACATCATATTGATCGCGAGCACTGCTTTAGGCTTCCACGCCGGGGCAGATGAACGATCATTGCCGAATTTCTGACGGAACGGCTTGTTCCTACCGCAGACGTTTGCTGGCACGACTTATTGCGTGCATAATCCCGAAACGTCTATTACAAATCCATAACGTTATCCAAACTCAGAAGTGCCAGATGATCTGCGAATTCGCGATTAATCAATGTGTCCAGGAAATGCTGCACATGTTCACGTAAAATAGTAGATGATCCGTCCTTGATCGGCATGTTGGCTCGCATCCCCACCACATTCAACCGGTGAAGGTACTCAATGGTATTTTCGTCAGACACGCTGCTTTGTGTAGTAGTATTGGCGAGATGCCGATTGGCTCCTTCCACAGTACTGAATTTCGAACTCATCGACGAGGTTTTTCCAACTTGCACGAGTGAATCTTCTCAACTGCCGATGTCAATTGCGCCCCGGTCCTTTAAGCAAATCACCCATAATCAAACACTTCTCATGGTCGGAGGCTTGGTCACGCATAAATGCTGACTTGAGACGACTATAGCAATTCCGCGCTTGATCTTCATCCACTTCTTTCCCTGAAAATTCTTTTAGATCACTGATCGCAGACATCCGAATCTTGGGAATCGGCTGTTGGTCGGACATTCCAGTGTATTCTGACGCAACTGTGGCTTGTCGAGGTAGAGTGATCGGATCGTCTGGATCGATATAGTCACGCCGGGATTGTTGATCATGGAACGAATATACAGATTCCATGTCAACATCCTTAACCGACACCGATCTTCCAGGCTTTGATTGGTGGTCACGACTCGAATACACGGACTCCATATCGACATCCTTGACTGTCGCAGCTCTTCCTGGATCTGGCTGGTGACTTTTCGTGTAAACAGCTCCAGGTGTCAACTTGCCTCTTTATTCATCCAAAAACGCTTCATTGCCGAATCGAAAAATGTTTGCAGCTGTGGGCCCTGTGATAATTGATCATCGTCTGCCTTAACTGCTTGGGGTTCCCTCTTGACAATTGAGAACTTGGCTTCATCTTTCTTGCAGATCGTCATTCGGGTAATCTTGGGATCCACGCTATTAGCACTGCTTGACTCCACTTCAGACATATCGCCCTCTTTAGGAGCAGATTCGTAACAGGATGACCCCGTTTGCTCTGCCACGCTGATCGACGAACCCGCTTCGATTGTCAGCATAGTACGAGATGGTTCCACCTTAGCAGATCGACCTACTATAGGTACCAACAGCTTGAACATCTGCTGGGTAGTGGTAGCAACGTCTTCAGGGTTGAGATCGAACACTTCTTCAGCATCGTAGGCGCCTGTAGTCAAGCCAACTTGCTTGATCAGGCGTGTTAGCCCTTACACCATCTGAAGCTTGTCCTTCCCGTCCGTCACTGGTTGATCGACCGGTCCGTTCAGATTTCCGCTGATAGTGGCCCCGAGTAGGTTCATGATCGAATCCATCAATAAGAAATTCTTCAGTTCCTTCATATAAAACGTCCTTTCCAAATGGATTATGATGGTGGTATACTTGATCGACTTTCATCGCTCTCCGAACCAGGCGCCTTCAGCAATGCCTTCGGTCGGTCCGATCGTAGTATTTCACCACCGACTTTCGATACGGATCATAACTTGCGTTATGATCCGCAGGTGCTCCCGAAGGAGCCTTGAGAGGCGGTTGAGGCTTCTTCTCCTCCTTTATCTCATCAGGATACCTCCCCGGGTCCTGATGATCAGTATTTCCTCTATTCTTCAGACATGACGACAGCGTACTGCCTTCCGTCGTCACAACCACCTCCTCCGTTTCCACTTTAATCTTCAATTCTGCTTCTGCTTCCGGCGTCACGTCCGCATCAGCGCCATCTTGCGTAGAATCGCGGTGATATCCCGCGTCGCCCAAAGATCCGGGCACGCGCACCATTGTGGTGGAGTGGCTGATCAGAGTTTTTGAAGCTTGATCAGGAGTTACCACGGCTCCCGGACTGCCGACTGACGAAGGGGGTACTCCGGTTGTTCTGTGGGACTGGTCTTGTGTCTTGCTCACCTTGTGTACCCGACCGACGGCTTGGGCGTGGGTCGCTCTCCAGGTGGCGGGGATGTCACAATGCAATTCCTTGATGCAAGATTGGGGTAATTCGTAACGAATCGACCTATGTGCTGATAAGGTACTATCAGGATTGATCACGATTGATCTAGTAGATTCCCCACGAGTTTGCTCGAGTTGCGAATAGTTGATCGCAGGTCGCAGGTTGTAGATCGTCGATCTTGGTGGCGATCGGCGAAGGGGTACTTGATCAGGCAGTGGAAGTCTTCACCACCTGATCGCCTAGCCTCTTAAACTTAATAAGCTAATAAAAACCCAATATACTATGTATTCTACGCTTAAATTAAGAGGAGGGTCGATCAGCTACGGGCTGATCGACGGTTTACACAAAAAAATCCGCCTAGTAGTTCCCGTGGGACGTTAAAGCAGCCGAACTACCAGGGGCCAAACGTGTGCCAATGGGGGAAAAGGTGAGAGCGCACTGCTCGATCACGTTCCTCAAAACCAAACAAAGAAAAACTTTAAAAATTACCGCTGGCACAGCGGGCGGAGTCGCGGGTGAGTTCTTCATCACTCTCCGCCTACCGGTGGGCCAAAAATGCACTAGGTGATCCCGCCCGGGACGTAGAGGTATTTAGAAGAGAGGAGGGCGCAAAGGTGCCTGTAGGTGTCGTAGGAGGTTGGACGCAAAAGGAGAACTTTCTTATTTCTTAAATCATAAGAACTACCAATTATCTAATATCATCCAATCAGAACTACCCATTCCAGCGTACTCCGTCGACCAGTCGACCTGATTTGTCCGTCGTTCGTTGCTGTTCGTTAGGTACTTGTACATAGTCGTACCTTCTCACGATGCCCCGTCTATGTCCCGTCCATGTACACAACATTTGTACACACAACTTTATACACAGTAGTACACACAACTGTACACGCAATTACTCACCTGGTTGTGCCCACTGTCACACCCACACTTGTAACCACAACGGTACCAATTTTATGGCACATTTCACCACACTGGTCACCTCCGTGCGAATTGCCCAAATAAAACTGATGCGAAGGGTCATCATCGTGCGAACTTTACTCGCAATGATGGGAAACAGCGTGGGTCACAAGACATGAAAATGGAAATTCCTGCAGTAATTGCAGCTGAACCGGGGGTTACAGCAGAAGCGGCAGTCGATTCATTGCCGCTGGCGACGGTCATGGTTGCAACAGATCAAAGACAAGCTGTGGGTATCACGGAAGGTTCATCCTGGTGGTGTTTTGATACAGTTTCAAACAGTCACATTGTTGGAGACAAAAGTCTATTTGTCCACATGGAGACTATTGATCCAGATAGTATTGGTGCAAGAGTGTCGGTTGTTTCACGTGATTTACTGACGAATGTTTCAGGCATCGGTACAGTTCGAATCGTCACTCAAGTGGGTGATCAAGAGGTGAAATTGTTTGTGTACGACCTACTCTACGTTGAGAACGCCGACCACCGTCTCTTCTCTATGAAATTGGCCATGGATCAAGGCTTTGACATTGACTTTGACCATTAGTCGTGCATGTTCATTGCTCGTTTGCAAGGTCAAGATGTCATTCATGCGATAGTAGAGGAAGGGATATGGGTGTTTAAGGCCGAGGGCACGGACCATGCCACTCCGCTAGCCCATGGTGGCAGAATAATTGCCAATTTCACTGTGACGGATGGATTTGGAACGATTGATGATTGGCACAAGCGTCTCATGTGTGCAAACGATCCGTATTTGGAGGTGATGGTGGATAGAGCATTGAAGAAGGGTATGATGCTCAGTGGTCGAAAGCAGAAAATTTTTGGCGCATGCCACATTGTCAAACAGAAGCAAAAGCGACGACGAAAGAAACTCGACGGTGGAGTGACGGCACCGAATCAACTCGTCTATGCAGACCTACTCTTCCCACCTAAGAAAAATGGAACGAATTAAACAGCGATTCTCGTGATTATGGATGCCTGGAGTCGGTTTGTGACACTTCGATTGCTGAAGGATAAATCTGCGGAGACAGTGAACAAACACATTGAAGATTAAGTTGTGTGGGCCGAACTACAAGCAGGTCGTGGGATCAAGAAGATTTTACAGCGTGAGTTCGAAATGGCTGGAAGTGAACGATTTCCAGTGCAACAGATCTTGACGGACAAGGGAACATAGTTTTTGAACAAAGCCATGGTAGCATGGTACGTGGCACGAGGTATTGAGCACATTAAGGTGGGACCCAAAATCTCACATTTGAACCCATGTGAGAAGACACATCAAACGTTGGTTGCGATGATGAAGGCTGTTATGTACCGGTATGGATATCCTCGATCGTTCTGTATTTACGCATTGTTGAACGCGGCGTACATCAAAAATCGTATCTATTGCAAGCCAATTGACGGTATTCCTTACCAGCGCATGTTCAGTGTGAAGGTGGACATCCACCACATTCGTCCATTTGGCTGTCTGGTGTGTGCCTATCACACCAGAGAAGCAAAAGCATGATGCAAATGCCGTGATAGCATTCCTCTTGGGCTACAGGGAAGATACTGTCGGTTGCTTGGTTTACATTCCCAGTGAAAACAAGGTAAAGTTTGTGGCTGAGGTACGGGTGCGTGAAGAGATCACGTGCGGTGAACGTCACAATGTCGACCCAGCTGAAAACGACATTGGTGAATGGCTAGAGCTGTCGACGGAACCACCAGAAGGTGACGGAGAAGTTGCATCGGTGGTCAGTATCACAGACCCGAACATGAACGATGACATGCTGACAGCTCATGATGTGGATGAGAGCGATGATTTCAATGCCTCTGTCACATTTGAGGTCAACACAGCCATTCTAGACAACTCCCGACACGAGCATGAGGACGAGGTTGAGTCCGATGACGATGGTCATTCATCCGAAGACAATTATGATCACTTTGAAGAGCCTGAAGCTCAGCGTGAAGATCATGACATTGATGGTAATAATCAGTTCCAAAGTGATGAAGGTGACTCAGTGTCAGTGTCTGCAAGTCATGGATCAAATGTGGATTTGAACTACGATGGCTCACAATAATATTCGGCCGATGATTCGACCGAGGAGGGCGAGATTCAAATGTATGGGTCAAATGAACCCATTGAAGAAGCTCCAGAAGATGAAGGAGCGGTATTCGACGAGACCGAAATAGCCAAAACAGTGCCAAGTGACAAGGGTTCTGTGGCGGAGCCACAAGATGTGATAGTATCACCAAATGGTCTTGGAAAGCGCGTCAAACGAGATGACACTTCATCCGAAAATGAGCGAAACAAAGTTGGTTTGGACACGAAGGTACGACGAACGGGACTTCGAGAATGGTCGAAGATTCGTACACCAGCCAGATTTTATGATTATGTGCGACTTGCAAACATGACCAAGAGGATTATCGGCAAAAATGGCAAGGCAATAAATGTAAACAATATTAAAGTCCAAAATAATCGTCGTTCAGCATGAGGTCGAACCGTGCCGACTTCTGGAGACAAGCCGAGGAGTTTGAAATGCAAGCAGTAAAAGATAAAGGTGTCTTGAAAGATCCAGCGACCGACATGCCAAATGGATCACAAACGTGAGAACTATGTGGGTCTATCATCTCAAGACGGACGCGCAAGGTTTTATCATTAGATTTAAGGCGTGACTTGTGGCATTACAAAATTGGCAACGCCCAGGTATCGATTTCACCGAGACATTTTCACCCATGGCAAGGATGTCATCGTTTAGAGATATTGTCGCAATTGCAGCCGATCGTGGGTTGCGTCTCTACAGTGGCGACATCAATACGGCCTATCTGAATGCAACTTTGAAGATTAAACAGTACGTCCAGCTCATTAAAGGATTCCCATGCAACGAACCAGGACATGTATACGTCGTGAAGAAAGCACTATATGGCCTCCGCCAGTCTGGAAGGGAATGGAACTCTGAGATAAATGGATGGCTTCTAGCTCGTGGATTAATCAAGTGTGCGACAGAACCATGTCTATACTACTTCATTAATGGTGAGACGGTGATCTATTTGATCGTCTACGTAGATGATGTTGTGTGCGCGACAAACAACGAAGAGTTCAAGCGTGACCTCTTTTCAGCTTTGGATCATGAATACGGTCTGAAAGATCAGGGAAGTTTGTTTGAATATCTTGGTGTGGAGGTGCATCAAAAAGATGATGGAGTATTCATTTGCCAGCAAAAGTACACACGAGAGATTCTGTACAAGTATGGGTTTGATAAAGCAAACAAGTGTGTAAATCCAATGGATTCAAACGCTCGGTTGGTTCCGGCAACCAAGGACGAAGGAGTTGATTTAAGTTTCGACTATCGAGGTGCTTTGGGTATGCTAATGTATAGCTACAAGCACACGGATTGAACTTGCTTATGCGCTCAGTCGATTTGTTGCTCATCCTACGTCAAAACACGCTGGTGCATTAAACAAAGTACTTAGATATTTGGCTGGGACGGGCGCGCATGGAATTTGGTACAAGAATGGTGATAATGATGACAAGGATCGTGGTGTTCAACTCAAGGGGTATTGTGACAGCGATTGGGGTGGTGACTTTGAGACTCAGAAAAGCACCAGTGGCTATGTGTTTACGATCGCAGGAGGCACAGTATCATGGATGTCAAAGCGTCAACCAATCGTTGCTCAGTCAACAGCCGAAGCCGAGTATGTTGCAGCATGTGATGCTAGCATGGAAGCGATGGCCCAAGCTAACATCTTGTCAGAAATTCTCCCAGGTTCAAGTATCGCACCAATAATTCATATTGACAACAGTGCAGCTTTAGTGATGGCCACCAATCCAACGTATTCAAATCGAACTCAACACATCGAGCCCCGATGGCATTATGTTCGTGATCAAGTCCAGAGAGTATTGATCAAGCTTTTGTAGGTCAAGGGAGAAGTGAATCCTGCCGATGCATTCACCAATTCTTTGGACAAGGAAAAGATCGAAGCATTATGCAAGTTGATGGGAGTATCGACAAAGGATTGAGCAATTTCGAAGCTGAGGCTTCGAAGGAGGCATGTTGGATTCCGGATATATTTAGTATCCGTTTCATCGCCATGCATGTTGAAGTGCCATTGGGAGGTTTTCGTACCTCCCAAGAGGGTTTCGTAACTACCCAAGAGGGTTTCATAACTCCCAATGGGGAACAAGAGCGCAAGAGAGAGAGAGAAAGTTGGCTCTAATATATATTCAGTTCCTATTCTACCACTTTGTCATCACCTCCACCGGTTTCTAATACACAGCACGCATGTTTTTCAGTAAGCGATACACGTTCACGCATATCCACAGGTAGGACTCCTTGATAGATGCCGCAACAATATCAGGACGCAGGCCCTTTGGGACAACCGGCAGCACCTGGCGGAAGTCTCCCGATAACACGACCGTGATTCCGCCAAAAGAAGCATCGGGTCGATCCATGATGTCTCGGAGTGTGCGTTCAACCGCCTCAAGAGCGAACTTACTCATCATTGGGGCTTCATCTTACATAATAAGATCTGTCCGGCGAATTATATCAGCAAGGTCGATCTGCTTGCTGATTGAACACAATGCCAATGGTCAATGGAAATCTTGAACCTTGAATGCCTATGCGGCACCCATTCATAAGCAATTCTGCAATGCCGGACGATGCGACCGCAAGTGCAATCTTCCCCTGGCCTCGCACCGACTTTAGTATGTGGTTCTCTAGGAATATTTTCCCCGTATCGCCTGGTCCGTCAATAAAGATGACGCGGCCGTCCAGCTGCATCACCTCGTGGTAGAAGGCGAGCTTCTCTGCGTTCAGCATGTGGACCTCCTGCTCGCTCTGTCGTCTTAATTCGTTGGCATCAAACGCAAGCTTCTCCGCAATAAATAGGTTTCCTTGGAGCACATCCATCGCAAACGCAGGCTCCGGGAGGTTGAAGTATGCCAGCGTATTCTCAAACGGAAGAAGGAGCTGCGCAATATACTTCAGCGCAAGACTTTTGATCTGATCCTCTGATGGCTCTGCATTTTCCTGTTGGCGCAGCCGGTGTACGCATTCGTCTGACAGATCCGTTGCAAACTCGACCCACAACTGTACTGGCTCTGCGGGTGGCCCATGGATGAGAATAGTGACGAGCAAAGATCGTAGTTATTCCCCGCTCTGCATTGCGTAGACTTCAAGAAGGTATTGCCGCCACTCTTCGTCATTCTCTTATAACCCGAGCGCCACGCATGCCGCCTTGAACGTTTCGTGCACCACAGCATCATGCGTCGGCAATCCGGCAAATGATGTCACCCTTTAACGGTTGTCAGCAAAGTGCGCAGAAAATATCTTTTTCCAGCGTTGGAGATCACAAAGTAGAGTCGGTCGATGCACACGCATCATTTCCGACCCGTCCACTGCTTGAGTCTGTCATTCCACACAAAAAACGATGGGAAGTCCAAATAGGTTGTGTTGCGAGCAACCTCACTCGCGCGATTGGCGTTAAAACATTCCGTGAGAGTTGTTTAACGTGCCCGGTTAGCGTTTACCACATCGGCCAAGTTCCCATCGGTGTTGAACACTATTGCTGCTGATCTGGAAGGTGAACCTGCAAACGCTGCACCGACGTCCAGTGATCGTGCATCTTGAAGTCCATAAGTCGCCAGAAGCCTTCTGGGGAAGAGACGTAGCGAGCGTAAATGTACTGTTTAATCTCGTTTCCGTCTTCAAGCACCGCGGTAGTACTGTCGTGCCCCTTGTAGACGTGCTTGAACAAATATTTGACTGCGGTGATGGAGGAACACACCTGCAGTAGTCGAAGGTTCTTTTTCAGCCAATATAAATGCCATATTTTACGTCAGACTCGCCTCGACGTTGATGTGCGCATCGTACTTGCAAGCTAGGAACACATTATGCGGCACGATCCACCGGTTGTCCACATGGCGACCTTTTGCATCCACAAACGAAGGTCCGTCATCCCGCCGTTGGTACACCGGGTAAACGTCCACCTCGGCAGATGTCTGGTTGGAAAATTCCCTCGGATAACGCTTGGTACATTTGCGATCCTCCACGCAGGGCGCGTTTGGATTTTCCACACCGCAAGGTCCGTGCACCAAGCAGCGGGTCACGGTTTCATAAGAATCTCCATGTGTCGATGGATCAGGGTTCTCCGCGGAAACTGCCGAGTCAATGTCTTCAGGAGTGCGGAGCTTAAAAATCCTCGTCCACAATGAGGAGGATGTGCCCATGTGGGAGGCCACGCTTTTGAAATTCGATCACCAAGACTTTGCCGATCACAGTCCCAAAAATCTTCCGGTCTGTGATGTCACGCATGAGCTCCTGGAATTTGATGTTAAATACCCGCGCAACCAAATCCGGTCGATCCTGCGCGGTCTGTCCTGGTTCAAGATCAGCCGTGATTTTTCGGGCCACTTTGGATTGAACGTGATGGTGACAAAGAGGTCTGGGCGCCCACGATTGCGCACAATTGCCATGTCATCCTGATAAAGCTGACTCATCTGTCGATCGCTTCCAGAAAATGTATACGGCAAAATCATTTTGCGACCAACTTACGCTACGTCATGGTCAGTGGCGTTTATCGCATCCATGACTCCGGAGTACAACTCACACCCCAGATCAAGTTGGTGGTCGGCAATATACTGCAGGCGATTTTTCTCCACGCATGCCCACGCGTCCATGAATATATTACTGGAACAGGCGTCCAGACAAAAAAGAGTCGCCAGGTGTGTGAGGGTTCAGCATGTAGAAATAGTACTGCACCTGCGAGACACTTCGTGATCCGACTCTCCCACGGATAGCATCATCATTTTCATTAAACCCTCCCTCCCCGGCGTCGTATTCAAATCCTCTAAGCGGTATCGTGGGAGTCCACCCTTATCGACCGTCAGGGAAAAGAAGCACATAGTGAAGCGGTGTATACGCTGAGTGCAATGCTGAAATACGATGTAGGCGTCCGTCGTGCCACTTCAGAATAATGTCTCGATCGGAGATACTGCCGTCGTAACCATCTCCCACCATGATGGCTCCTACCTCGTTGGCAGTTGGGGTGTTGTACCTTCTTCGATCGATCGATTGCAGGCAAAG
Source organism: Peronosclerospora sorghi (assembly GCA_026184515.1). Taxonomy (NCBI): domain Eukaryota; phylum Oomycota; class Peronosporomycetes; order Peronosporales; family Peronosporaceae; genus Peronosclerospora; species Peronosclerospora sorghi. Next base: position 15,477,810 of record CM047582.1, on the reverse strand, counting down.
CAGACGGAGTTCCAGATCCACCACATGATCCTCCTCTATTCTCTGCCGCACCTGCTCGTACAACTTCACGTAAGGGTTGTGCTGTTCGAGAATGGCTTAAAGTTCTTCATGATTCGCCCATCCAGATGCGGAAAAAAAATCATGCGGCTACCAAGCGCCATGCTACTGTCAGTGATATATATAACTGTGAGAACTTCCTTGTCTGACAGGGCTCCGGTAACAGCGACCCCATTCGATGGTACAGAGAACATTGGAGTCGAAGGCGTACACCCCTCTTTGCATGAATCGTTAATCAGCTTCGCACCAAGGGACGTGAACGACAGCGCACTGTTGTACGTCCTGATGTTGGTGCGGAACGCCCGGGCAAAACGCATTTGATCCCGTAGCAGGATCCGTTAATGGCTCTGGTGGTTGTGCCAACGTCCCGACGATGGAAACTTTTCCGCGATCACAGCACGTGGTGAAAAGTGGTCGTGAAAGGGTTGATCCAGGACATTTGACGCGCTCCTCAATCCAATGGAGCTCCCCGTAGTTGTGGCATCGGAGGTTAGTCCGATTCATCACAAAGCGCAGCGAGGCGGAATTTAGGGATATCTTGACGTGCGAGGGGGATCTCCATTTCAGCGGCGCGCAAGCTGTCTAGCAGGAGGTGTTGCGCACGCTGAGCACGTCTTGCCGCTGCCTGAGCTTGGCGTCGTTCTTCTTCTTGTGTCTCAAGAGCACGTTCTTGAGCACGCCGCTCCCGATCCAGTCGGATTCGTTGTTCTAGTTGTTCTGGCGTCTCGAGCGCACACTGCACCCGAGGCAGTCGGTTTCGCCGTGCACGCGGACTCTCTGGTTGCGGTGGCATTGGGGGTTGCTCTTGCGTCTCAACAATACGTTGTCGAGCACGCCGCTCCCGAGCCAGTCGGTTTCGCCGTGAACGCGAACTCTCCGCTTGCGGTGGCATTGGGGTTTGTGCTTGCGTCTCAACAGTGCGTTGTCGAGCACGCCACTCCCGTGCCAATCGGTTTTGCCGTGAACGCGGACTCTCGTCTTGCGTTGGGATTTGGGAGGAGCAAATGTTGGAACTGGCAGGGTATTGCTCAATTAGTATATTCGCTGTAAGACCGTACGAACAGATGATTATCTCTATAAGTGCTATTTGTAATATTTGTAATAACCAATGATAATGTCGAATTCAATTATGTCCGGTTTGTATTAAAGTTAGTTACCACACAAACTAATTATTTCCTACAATATATTGGACACGACAGCGCCGACCGTCACTTGCGAGATCTCGCAAGTAGACTAAGGTGGATGAGAGAACTATGTTGAAAGAACTCGGCAAAATGACTTTGTAACTTCGGGATAAAAAGTACCTAATTAAATTTAAAAAATAATTAGGTGCACCATTAGGAATTGAAACTGTTAATGATTGGGGAATACCTTTATTAAATACGATAATTTTATTATCATCTGGTGCTAAAATTGTACCATGTACAATGGTACTTGGAATTTTAATTTTTTCACTAAAAACATATTTATAATTGTTATAATAAAATAAGGGATTTGAAATATTCACTCACTTTTCGGTTAAATTCACTCAGTTGATATATTCACTCACTCCTTCGGTTAAATTCACATTTTTTTCATCACTACGTGGCAATTGGGTAATAAAACTCCGTTTTTGGTGTGAAAACTATTCCAAAGCAGAAATGCAACTATCCCAGGAACTTTCTTTTAGCACCGTATACAGTAGGGATAGACATACTCAATCCCTCACGCGAGTCTATACTCCGTCTAGGACGCAATAGGTTCAATAATCGCGCCCCACCTCGCATCCGTGGCCGCTCAAAGAGCAGCGTGAAAACTTTTACTGCGAGGTCGTCTCGAAGAATCCGATTGGAAAGGCAGGACACGCGCTACCTCCTTTGAACATTGGGCGCCACTCTCGTCTTGACTATTCGTTTCCTCGGTCGAGACCGGGTCGACCAGGTGCCACCACGACACCCAACCCTTCCGCAAGCAACCGTTTCACAAAAGCCAGCTCATTCGCCGTCGTTTTGACAAATGCGGATGCAGTTGCAGCAACTTGTCCGCGAGCTCGAGCGTCATGGGTAAGCCATAGCGATGCCCAAAGAGCGCAATGCGTGCGAGCTCCTCTGGACAAAGATACGTTCGTCATCTAGCGCGTGGTCCACGCTCTCCTTTCTATTAATCCGTCGAATGACCTTGGGCGTCTTCCCTTGGACTTGGTTCACCGCCACCGTGACTTGTTCACGAGCTCCATTCCCACCGCCTTTTGAAACCCGAGCTCGTAAATGTCCCTGAGAAGGATTCGACCCGTGGATTGCACGGCACGCGCGTGCGCAGGCTCGAGCCGCTCGAGACGCAACCAGCTCTGGAGCGTGAGGAGGTACGTGTAGCCACTGGGCTGGACAAAGCCGTGCGTCCGTAAGATCTCAAACAGTTTTAAGCTCGTAACCGCGCCCGCGAGTTCGTCCCGGGACTGGGCGCGTTAGTCCATGTCCACTTCGTAATGCGCGCGCTCGAGCGGAAACGCCATCACTTGCTTCTCAAAGAAACCGCACAGCGCGTCAAAGTAGCGCGATTCGCCATAGTTAAAGAGCAACATCTCGATCGTATGCTGCTGAAAGTACGGTGGCATCTGATTCAGCAACACGCCGTGGGTTCCATCCAAGTAGAGTTGCAAGAGGTTCTTGGCTTCCACGAAATGCTCCGTCTATACGAGCGCGGTCGTCACGCGAATCACGAGATTCGGATGCACGGTACGTACACCAAGCAGTCGCGCGTACTTGATCACGAGCGTCGAGGAAAGGACAGGTCGTCTGACTCACAGAGCGCACAAAAGAGCGACTCAAACACGTCGAGCGCCACGTGGTTGTTGACCCACTCGACCGCCGCGGCCGCGCGATTGCAATGCACGAGCAAATTCAAGGCCAGCTCCATGTCGTTCATCCAGGTAACGTTGCCACTGCATCGCGAAGCGCGTCGTCGTGATGCGCTCGCGCGAGTGCCATGGAAGAACGGCTCTCGACGCACTCATTAAACAAGTCCACCGCTCGTTGCGTGTTACCCAGTCGTCCCTGCACGCGTATGGCGGTGGTATGCCAGCACGCCCTAGCGTGTTCGTAACGATTCGCTCCAGCGTAAGCAACCATGGCACGGCCCAAACAATACACGGTCGGATGTTTCTCGCCGCTCTCGAGCATCTGCTCAAATAACCGCGTCGCCTGCCAGTGTTTGCCTTTGGACACGAGTAAGTCGATTGCGCACGTGTAGATAAGTTCTTCGAGCGTTAGCCCCCGCTGCGCAACGATCGCAAAGCTCTGGAGCGCGTGCGCGAGATTTCCATGAACCATTTGAGAACGGATGAGTTGATTAAAGGATTGTCCATTGTCCTGAATGCCATCTTGTTCTTCTATCTGGATGAGCAGCGTCCGTGTCAAGTCTGGTCGCTGCGCCATGCCCACGGCCCGAATTGCCGCGGCGTAGTATGTGCCACCGTATTGCGTAAGGAAGCCCGCAAAGATATTGAAGATCTTCCGCCTAGTAAAAGTAGGAGGCAGGAATAGTAGTCTCTGACCGATTCAGTTATATTGTGAGTCCAAGTGGTACGGGTTCAAGTCCCATTTTTTCACCCATTTTATATTCAATTATTTTTTTCTGTTTAATAGGTTTATACAATGTTTTTGGTAACCGAAGGAGTGAGTAAGTATATCAACTGAGTGAATTTAACCGAAAAGTGAGTGAATATATCAACTCCCTAAAATAATATCCCCCTTTTCTAATAAAAAATTCTAAGTTGGAGCAAATCTTTAAAAATTATCTTAGTTCGGATTAAGGACTGAAACTCGCGCAGGTGCAATTACTATGTTATTAACAGATAGTAATTTAAATACTTTTTTTATGACCCATTTAGTTTTATTACATGGAGTTGGTTCAAATATCCCTCACTATTATTGATTAAGTCATTTTTGTGATTCAATGTAATATAGATATTCATCTAGATCACTCTAATTAATTATTAACTTATTTTGTAAAACGATTAAAAAACTAATATCAATTATTTTTTTAATTAGCTTTATTTTTTTCGAAACATCAAAGCAATAAAAATATCTAAAATTAATAAGAAATTAATAATAACGTATTTACAATCACATTTATTAGAATTAAAATATAATTATTATTCTTTTATTTTCTTTTATTCTTTTTTCAGTTTCATATTATTTTTCCGCTGAATTCTGTTATTATATAGATAGAGGTAGTCTAAGTGTATAATCTACGTTCAAGAATCATCACACGTTTGCCCGTCCAAAGTGAAAAACTTTCAACCAATAAGAAATCAAACAATTAAACACAAAAGGTATATTCAAAGTAGTTACTTTAAAAGCGGTCACCCCCCCTTTTTCTACAGTCACACCCCCCTTTGCTACGGTCACCCCTACCTACCTTTTATGTGCAGGGTGTGTGTGACCGCAGGCTCTCCCCATAATATATGGGTCGCACGTACCGGCGGCAATGCGGTACCAATGCTATTTGCGCACGTACCCCACAAACTTTTTACTGATGCGCATCGGGTGGCACATGAGCACCTAGGACAGGAATTTACGTAATGACACGTTGCCGTGGAGAGGGAGATAGCCAGACTTGAAGGCTTCGATCATGGCATTGGCATAATTCTCTTCTTCCACTGAACAGCGACCGCTACGAACCAGACGATGCTGCGAGTAGTCTGACCGCTTCAGCACCGAATTTATTGAAGGCTCCTGGCTTGAGCTGCTGGAACTTTGTAGAATAATATTTGAGTCAGCAATGAACTCGGCTACGTCGTGACCACTGATAGATGGAGACGTATTGGACTCATCATTCATAATTGACCTGAAACTAAGCGGATTTAAGGACTCGTCTTGTGGAGATATAGGTTTGCCTTCTTGGCCAAGAGGGTGAGAATGCGAGCCTGGGCTAGGGTACTTTTTGCTGAAGATAATGGTTTTGTATTGAAGGCTATCAGAACCGAAGTTTTGACAAGACGATAGTAACACCTTTCCACCATTGTTATGCGCAGCAGAAATCCGACCTTTGTTATCCTCGCATCCTAAACTTGCGTTAACGAGATTGATACATTTAACCATTAAGCCAAGCGAAGCACTCACAAAAGTTTTACCCACGCCCCCGTTTTCACTATGAAAAATGTCCGCCGGAGATTTTCCTGTGGTCAGTACGATGTCCCATACTGAACCACCCCGATGGACTGAATGTTCGAGCGTACCAGAAGATTTGGAGATAGAATATAATTCTGTACACTAGTGAACGGTACGCGCGAAAGGTCGTGCTCATCGTTCACCTTATAGCTAGATTCTTCGTATGGGTGTTGCTCCGGAACAGACGGATATATCATGGCGTGGCGAAGCATGTGGTCATGCGAGCTGCATGAAGCCTGTTCATCCAGATTGATATCGAAGCCAATGCGAACTCGCATTGGCATTGCCTCAGTCACAAACAGTAAGCCACCCAGGCATGCATGATGGAGGGAAGCGCCTCTCGCTTGAGTGGGCTAGAACGACCGTTAGAAGGCATTGACATCTCTGTCACCGATGGACGGACTTTCTCGACGGCTTCGAGAAGTGGTGTCAGGCCAAGCTGCAAATATTAATGAATCAGTCACACGATGAGACTCCACTAAAATTTTGCAATTCATCGTTATATCACAACTACTGTATTCAGTAAAAGTACCTTGGCCATCTCTTCCTGTGTGATGAAAGAAGATGGCGACGGTGGAGAGGGCGTATTTGGCTTGAGCGGCGATTGCGTAACACCGCACTTAGCAGGAAGTGAGTTTCGTATGGCATGAACGTAGCTACGCTGCTTTCCTTGTCGTCGAGCTACCTCGTTTGAAACTCCACTGAAGATTTACCAATTACCTTTAGATCTATATATAACAGAAATCATGTCGCATCGATGCGCGATCCCGTACCTAAGCGAAGTCCAACTGTACTATCGATTTCTTTTAATTGGTTACAAATAGCGCTTTTATAGTTTTTCTTGCGTGGTGACAAACAATCGCGCGACTCAACGGCACTGACCGGTAGTGCCAACGTTCGATTGTATTACTACATGCGATGCATTCTTCTATCCGCACTGAGGTCGCAAACTTTGGTCTTGCTGCACAATTTTTGTGATACAAGTACATTAACCCACTGCTCCATTCGTTGTGCTGTCCGAATATCGTTGACACTGTTGATGTTCGGACATGTATGTATGTGCGGACATGTATGTAAGCTTTTTTTCAGAAGATTTCGAACACATCAGCAAAGGCCATGGGGATTATGAATTGTGTGTGTCGTTGCGAGAGAACGTAGTCTCATTAGCGGATATCTACCGGTGGAAACTAATTCGATTGGGGTTGAGAGCGTGGAAATGATAAGCGCACGGCCCCATTGACTTCCCGCCTTCTCTACCATGGTACCAATAAAGAGCGGACCGAACCTGTCCGAATTACAGCGCGAGCCGAGACGTAAGCATTTTTTTCTTTAAGTTTCTTCTTCGCGATGCAAAAGTCCCATGTTACTAACGCTACGTGTAATATTCCAACTGTACGAATGTAACATACTCGCTTTCTCTACCATGGTACCAATATAAGAGCGGACCGCACTATGTCCGAATTACAGCGTGAGCCGAGACGTAAGCAATTGTTTCTTTAAGTTTCTTCTTCGCGATGCAAAATGCCCATGTTATTAACGCACGTGCAATGTTACTAACGCTACGTATTGACTGTATTTGGTTTTTCAATTTACTCAAGAGTTCTGCGGTGCCGAATGGCATCAAGAAGAAGACTGCACCACAGAAAAAGCATCCGCTGAAAAAAGGTAGGTATGTTATGTATGTATGTATGGAGGGTATGAGACCGATCTCATTTGCTTACTTGGACTATCTGATTGTACGAATCTTGGGTACGTGATTGTAGCAGTGGTAGTGACGAGATGCGGAAAAATTATCGAATGGTGAACGGAGGATCAAATGCCTTACGCATGTGGTTATAATCGGTGGGAAAAGAAGAGCGGCAAGGAAATTTAGAGTAGGTTAGTCATGGTATCGCCATGAAAACTCATCGACCGAAGCAGCAGGACGCGCATGTTGCTTCTTGCGAGCTGAACTTACCCATCATGAACAGAAAGAATGGGATTAGCTTTATTTCAGCGACATTAGAAGCTGGACAACAAACATAGACATTATACAACCCATAGTGCTATCATCACCAATGCAAACACCGGATATGTTGATTGTGAGCAACTTAAGCGTAGGAGATTTCCGCGTACAATAACATAAAATACTTACAATATTCGTGAAAATGTTGCACTTACATAAATACCTCCAAGTACCAGTAACGGAAAAGTATGAAACGGGACATAAACTCAAAATATTTTTTTTGTTTAAAGGTAAATGTAGATATACTGTAGTTTCAGTGAAATTTAAATTCGTCCGTACGACGGGTACCATCCCCTAGTATATATATATATATATAGGGAGAGCCTGTGGTCACAAACCCTTCACATAAAAGGGAGGGGGTGTGACCGTAACAAAGGGGGGGGGTGACCGCAGGCTGACCCTATAGTGTATTGAGGCTTAATTTCCCTTTTATGTTGTTATTTAGCGCTAATTTATTATTCGATGAAAGTATTTTTACTTGGTTACAATAGTTACGAAATTTATATTTTACTTCGCTACCCATTCCACATTGGTCACAAAACTTTTTATTTTGGACGGTAAAAATGTAGATCACAAGAAAATTACCAAAAAGAGACAGATGTAAGGATGCATAAATGTTCCATTTTGGGCAGTACCGATGAAAAGACGATATATAGCTGGATCGATTCATGTAATAGAATAAAGTCAAATGATCATGTGTGCCAAGGTCATCAACATCGGCGACATCGATACAAGCGTGAAACAAGTTAAAAGCGTCGGAGTAGTTAACACGGAAGTTTTTTAGTATAAATATGAAGACGATAGTTGGGGCCTTCAAGTAGCATCACCACAACGGTAGGGTGCGCATCGGATTTCTATGATCCAAGATAATCTCACGCGATCTCTCAGTGCGCATCGGTCTTCGCCAAACCAGCTCAATTGGTATTCATCGAATGACCCAGGGTGACGCAATAACCCAACGATTGAACGTCATAGACGGGAAGATTAAGATCCATTTGATAATTTCTCTATAGGTCAAATACCACCTGAGTTCCTGCAGAACGTTTCAACGTGACAAGCAACGAAAACCGTCCAATCAAGGACGTATCTCAAATATCGCGTCGGGGACATGTGGAGCACTCATTGCTATCTTGGATTATTCTGATCTAGCTGCTGTCCAACGAAAATGCTCCGAGAATCAACGAGAGACGTTCACTATAGAAGGTACCAATGGGGTCAGCAGATATGAGATAATACAGAGCCAACTGAGACGCCAGCCGCGCAGCGGATTATCCAGAAAGCATCTGGATTAGAGCAAGAGGTTAGGCAGGTAAAAAAGTTCCAGGCAGAGACCGCACGTTCCACACCTCACGTCCTGAATTCTGCTTTAGATCTCTATCCACTGAAGCGGTGTATCGTCCAAGCATGATTATCTTAGGGTTGACGTGTCAGAAAAGACTGACGAACCGTTCAGTCCTATCTCATTGTCTATCGAGCATTCTGAGAACTTCGACGCTGGTAATCTCCATTGTAAGATGTATGAATCTTAATCCAACAGGTCAGTGTGGTCGAGCCCGAGCTCCTTGAGTGAAGAGAATCCCGCTTTATAGTGCGCCACATTAAGTTGGTCGATGTGGTGTAACTGGTCCTAGAAAAAATCATTCAGTAGTTCTAAAAAGTGTTTTTTTTTCAACCTGGCCATAACCACGTCGTGGTGCCTTTCTACCTCTACCTTTTCCTCATGTCACGACACTCTTCCTCCTTCATCATCTTTTTCCCTCCTTCCTTTTGATGAAATGTTTGCATGCAAAGTAAAACGATCTCATCCAGTTGTTCCACTTGGTGACGCCCACGCACGAGATTCTTAAGGCCATACACTCGTGCACTGGGCCGCCCAGCAAACAGACGGCGTTTCTTGTGTATTTAAACGAAATTGGTGTGGCAATTAACGCCCCAAGTCACGATAGGAAAGCAGCGCTTCATCCCATCTATTGTGAACAGTCAAGATTGTGTAAATCTGGGTGTTCGCTTTTTAAACGCGACTTAGGCGAACACTATTCGCCCGGTGCTACTTGTAGACTTATCAGGCGGAGACCCTTTTGCTTGATCAGTAACGGTACTTGCATCGGCGTGGCTTATATTCTCCCTATGCCTTGCAATAAATGTGCCATTAGAGTAATGCAATGTAGTATGTAATATGGTCACTTCTTTCGATTAGGAGGAATGTCTTCTTGGCACCTTGCGGGTTACTCTTGACATTTCACTTAATTAGGAAGATCACTATCGCCAAGTGCGGAGCGCATTTAAGTAGTGCGCTCCAGAAGAATCATCACCATAAGGCTGTAGAAGTCACTGATCAGATAATAACATTACTTCACATGATCACTGTCCTTTGCTGTCGTTCATCCAGACGTTCGTACTGTGTGACACGTGTTCCAGTTGTTACGTACTGACGTGCCAAGTTCCACTCCACTTAGATGCTCCGCGCAAGTAGCGAGATAGCGAAAAATAAAACAACAAACGTAATCTTATGTTCCACAGTCCTTGCGCAACTTATACGTAAAAGCAGCGACCCAAACCAACAACCACGTGATACGAGAATCCAATACGCGAAAACAAATCTAACTGCCACTGCAGTGTACCAATTAATCAACGTAATAAACTCCAAACAAGCCGCGCACTGTAGCGCGCCTGTTCTCAACTCGTAAAATCCACACGTGAGTCAATAATCAAATTCAGAAGTGATTTATTAGTGGTAAGTGTATACCTAAAACTAATAATATGCAAACACACAATGTTTTGTACCTAACCTAAAGTTACGTAAAATACATCACCTTTTCACTGTAAAGTCGCTGAAAAACCGAAATGGCGACGCGAGCTGCAGCGCAAAAAGCGGGCTCTTCTAACACTCCTTCTCGACTTTTCCGTAAAAACCAGCTACTCCATCCCAACCGCCGCTAGTCCAAGACCATCCTGCGCACGTTTCAGCTTCTCAGGATTTAATGGCTTTGTGAAAATATCGGCCAAGTTCTCATCCGTAGGGTGGCAGCTTGCCTTGACGACACCATCCTTAGACTTCGATAGTAAAAACTTCACGCGAACATCCATGTGTTTTGTCTTTGATGTTTTACCATCACCTTCCAACATTTTTATTGCCGCCTGGTTGTCGCAAAACAAAGTCATCGGCAGAGCAACCTTCAATCCGACTTCACTTGATATCTCCTTGAAACCGATCAGCTCACACAGAGCCACTGACGCTGCATAAATCTCGGCCACCATCGTCGAAAGTGAAACACAAGACTGTCTCTTGCACACCCAGTGCACAATGCACCCTTCCACAAAAATTACACCACCACTTGTGGATTTCTGATCCTCTTCTGAACCATCGAAATCTGAATCACAAAATCCCACGATATTAACTTCATCTTTTTCCTTGGATTTTGCGCCTGCATTCACCTCCAAACTCAACTTCATGTTCGACGTCCCCTTAAGAAGTCGTAAGATCCTCTTCGCCGTCATCCAATCTAGTTTGGAAGGCGCATGAGCTCTGCTCGTGGCCTTGTGTACTGCATACGCAATGTCCGGCCTTCAGCAGCGCGCGATCCAAAGTAAACTTCCCGTCAACGATGAAAAGTTCTTGATCGTCGGCGCTCCATCATTTCCACAATTTTTCAACATATCTTGGTCCTTGAGGTTTTGATCTCGAATTCATCCCCGATCGGTGCCCTCATTGTGTTTTCCTCCTCCATACCATACATATTCAGGAGGTCCTTGATCATGACTTCTTGATCAAGAAAATAAACATGACTTTCTTGGTACTCCACCCGCATCCCGAAAAATTTTGACACTTCGCCCAAATTTTTTATTTCCAAATCCTTGAGCTCCTCAAAAAAATTCGTCACATGTACCTGCTTCGTTGCCGTCCATCCACATATACACCTACCACGACCGTTTCGCCACAAAACTTCTTGAAATACAGACAAACGTCTGTGAAACTTTGTTCATAGCCTTGACATAGGAGCTTGGAGTGCAAGAGGCGGTTCCATTACCTCCCAGCCTGCTTCAAACCGTAAAGCGTTTTATTTAACTTTAAAACCACATCGCTTGAACTTCCAACTTGCAATTCCTTGAGTTTTTCTTGTTCGACCTTCATTCCGCTAGGGGTGAACAAATATATTTCATGTTCTTCCTCCAACGCTTTCACATAATAATTGGGAATGTCACCATGCATCGCTCGTACTCTCCATTTCCGAGCAAGGATCAGAATAAACCGAACAGTGGTCATCTCCATGACCGCGACTAAGGTTAGTTCATAATCGACCCCGAAACGCTGCTCGTTTCCACTGGTCACTAACCTCGCCTTGTAGCGATCCACTTGTCCATTTGCATCGGTTTTTTTTATCTTGAAAACCCATTTTGAATGCAATGGTTTGGCATTGACTGGCTTCTTGACTATCTCCCAGACTTCGTTGCCTTCCAACGCCTTGATTTCTTGATCCATCGCATCAATCCACTTATCAGCGTCCTGGCGACCCATCGCATCGCGATAATTTCTTGGGTCACCCTCCATTACCATGTTAATCGACGCTTCCTTTTCTTCATCGTCACCGTCGTCCTCTTTTTCGCTTTCCGCCTGAGCCATGCGCTCGGCGTACTGGCGCGTGACATGACCATCCCTCATCCAACGCGGCTTTCTTTTTGTCTGCTTTCTCGCGATTTGCTCCACGCTTGGCGCCACCGCGGCTCCTTACGACCCTCGGTCACTTGGTGGAGCTTCCGCCTTGAATTTTTCGGTTTCTACAATTCTCAGCTGCCGGTTTTGCACGTCCGTAAGTGTTTCTACGTTCTTGACGTGCTGGGTGACGGTCACCTTCCGTTCAGCCTTCAGATATACTTGAAACCCTTGGTCTCCTCACTTCGGCCGATAATTACCCCGACCTGCGCACGGTGCGCAAGAGTCTTCTTTCCGGGGTTCCTGTACACGGTACACGGCGATCCAAAAGTCACAATACCGCCTAGATTTGGTTTGTTTCCAGTGAGAACTTCCAGCGGCGACATCCGATTGGGTTTTGCGCTTGTCGGGGTGCGGTTCAGCACACAGCCTGCATACGCCGCCGCATCCCCCCAAAATGACAAATTTAATCCACTTCCGAACAGCATGCACCGGGCCATATTAATCACAGTCCGATGTATGCGTTCGGCCTTTCCATTACTGGCTTGATTTCCGGCCTCGCGTATCTGCCGAGCGATGACGGTACTGCGACAAAAGTAATCGACATTCATGTATTCCATTCCTCCATCAGTCCTTAGAACTGAATATTGCACCCTAATTTTCTTTAGAAGAATGCCAAAGAATGCTCGAATTTCTTTGCCGCAGCAACCTTGTTCTTGGCCAAAAAAAATCCTAGTGCAGTTACTCTTGAAGTCAATACAATTCACCTAGTAACGATTGCCCAAACGATCTTTCGGTGTGATTGGACCTTTAAAGTCGGAACAAATCACACCACCGATCCGCTCAACAGGCGTTTTCACCGCTGTCTTTATTCGAATGATTGTTCTTGGATTGCTTCCCTTGCGCGCAGGTAACACAGTGCCTGCGCGTCTCGTCCGTGATCCGGATTCCATATTACGGCTCCCGTGTAACCTCAGACTTGTATCATAATTGAGGTGGCCCATCCGCACATGGAAGTGCATCAGCGATCCACTTTGGACGTCGTCGTCGGGCGTGTAGTTTTCTTCCATCGGGTATTGCACCGACATGATAATTTCTTTGTACGCCTTTTTTGGACGATCCACTTCACCTTCCACGGTGAACACAATATTCACTGAGCGAACATGAGTGATCGTGAGGCGCGTGTCATGCCTGACAAGCGCCTTTTTTCCATCCACGTAATCAATGACCAAAACCACCCTTTTTGAAAACACCATACGAAAAAATGTTTCGGGATGCTCTTTCTACGTAAAAGAACATCCTTGATTCTCAAGCGAGTTTCCGCGTTCCCATGTACGAAACGAATATACATCGTGCCCTTCTGGGTGATAACGAAGGTTTTTCCATCCATTTGATGGCACTGACGGTCTACAGTCTTCACCTCCGTCAAACACGTAAGATCCGGCGTCAGGTGCACACTTGCACCGCTGTCCAGAATCCATGTGTCTTGACCGGATGGCACATCATTGCCAGCGATCATTAACGCGAAATCGGATTTCGGCATCTTCTTCTTCTTAGGGCATTCCCTCTTGAAGTGCACCTGCTCGCCAGATGCGTAGAAACCGCGATTTTTTCACCGCCATAGGCTTTTTAGGCTTTTCCACAATCATATTTATTGATCCGGAGCCATGACCTTTCTGCCGCCGGATGTTAAACTCAACAGCCTGCGCAAACTGACAGATTTCTTCAGCTTGCTGCAGGTGGTCCATCCGTAGGTGATTGTAACGTGACATAAGAACGTGTGACATCTCCGGCACGGCATGGTAGATTATGTTATCTAACATCATTGCGTTGCAGTTCGCTCCGACTGCATCCGCCACTGCCGTGAGGTATAGGAAATGGTCTGGCCAACTCGTTCCTGGTGCCTTGCACGCACCTAGGAGTTTCATCCCCTCCGTGTGCGTTATACGCACACTGAAAGCTGCATGCATCTTATTCATGATATGCCACAACGCTGGTTCTTCTTTCCACCAGGTTTCCGCAAACCGGTCGTAATATGCTTCCGCTGGGCCAACCAGATAATGGCCCAGCAATTCGACCTTGATGTCTTCCGTCCATCTAAACCCGCAGCATTCTTCAGTGATCGATATCTGCCTGAAAAACTTCGTTCCCCAGGACCAAAATCCAGACCCAAGACCCTTATACGCTTCAGTTCCATCGAACGGCCGGATCTGGAGTTTCTTCTCCTTGTCCGTCGGTGGTCTTGGCATCAGGTATGGATGCACATAAACATTTCTAGGCGCTACGTATGCCTGCTGAACGTTCCCGGGTGCTGCATATGGCTGCTGGACATTTCCAGGTGCTGCATATGCCTTCTGAAAGTTCCCAGGGGCTGCGTATGCCTGCTGGTACCGATTCGAGGCTTGCTGTTGTATATATACGTTCTTCGGTTGCACGTATGCATTACCGGGGTTAGCGCTCCCGCCCCTAGTGAACACATCCTTGCCGGATTCAGTAATATTCTTGAAGCACATTTTCCGGCGCTTCCGACGTTTCCCCCGTCTTTCTCCTCATCGCTTCCATCCAGGGAGGCCAAGCTCATCTTGGTGTCTCCCTTTGACTTCGGCACCGCAGTTTTTGCCGGCGCCCCCTTGTTTAACGATGATTCCAAATCATCAAAGCGATTCATCATATGTGCGAACAATCGCATCATATCCTCCGGGTTGAATGTCTGATTCGACCATTCACTGGCCTTAATTGGGCTCATAACCTGTTCTTTGCTTTCGTTCATCCAGACGTGCGTACTGCGTGACACGTGTTCCAGTTGTTACGTACTGACGTGCCAAGTTCCACTCCACTTAGATTGCCCGAGCAAGTAGCGAGATAGCGAAAAATAAAATAACAAACGAAATCTTATGTTTCACAGTCCTTGCGCAACTTATACGTAAAAGCAGCGACCCAAATCAACAACCACGTGATACAAGAATCCAATACGCGAAAAAAAATCTAACTGCCACTGCAGTTTACCAAGTAATCAACGTAATAAACTCCAAACAAGCCGCGTACTAGCGCGCCTGTTCTCCACTCGTAAAATCCACACGTGAGTCAATAATCAAATTCAGAAGTGATTTATTAGAATTAAGTTTGTACCTAAACTAATAATATGCAGATACACAATGTTTTGTACCTAACCTAAAGTTATGTACAATACATCACCTTTTCACTGTAAAGTCGCTGAAAAACCGAAATGCGACGCGAGCTGCAGCGCAAAAAGCGCGCGCTTCTAACAATCACCATAAGGCAGAAGAAGTCACTGATCAGAGAATAACATTACTTCACATGTCATTTTCACCAGAAAAAATTAGGCAGCTTGTTGGAAACCAAGGGCAAGTTGCGATGTTGTGGTTTTCCAAGGTTTTAGCATCGATGCACAGAAGTCGAAAATAGGTGTACACAAATTGCATATTTGTGACGGACTATAAAATACTCTAGTCTAAATATATCACTTTTGCACTTTCTTCTCACGGTTAACTAACAGTAACCACGCGTCCGTTTTCTCTGTGCGCTTGGACATTTCGGCATATCCAGTAGGAGTAGTGAGGGGCAAGCGGCATCACAAGGCAGGCCAAGTTATTCATTAGTGGGGGCGCGCATTTAGGTTTCCGTTACTGTGTACAAGGGCTGATTACAAAGGTTTGCGCGTACTAAGGAGAGGGCACACTAGGATCAAGTGATTTACGTATTTTGCACTACGACTACACGATGGCTAAAGGGAAGAGCACACAACAACATGTTATGAGACCAAGTAAGGGGCGTGAAGAGAGCGAGGAAAAAGTCGCTGTTGTTGAAGATAATGCGGGGTCGGCTGATGTCTTAGCAGCCATCCGCGAGCTGACAGACCGGCTGGGGAAGCTGGAAAACTCTCGTGGAGCAGTGTCCGAGGGTGGTGGTGTGTATCACACCCCCAATAGAGACACTAAGATGAGCATGGCTTCCCTGGAAGGAAGCCATGAGGAGAAGGCCGTGTACAGGCCAGTTAATCCAGCTGCCATGAGTTTCAGGCATCTTAGTAAGGCCGGTGCGAATTGTTTTGATCGAGGTGGCGCAGCAGAAGCCGTACAGATAGGGGCACAGGCGGGCATCCCAGGAAAGGGGTATGTAAATCCAGGGGTGCATATAGATGCAGGGCAGGTAGGACAAGCGCAGATAATGCGGACGCCCTCACCGAAGCAGTGTAAGCTTCAAATTAGAGCCTTCGACGGTACTGAAGTGTACCGGGGGCTTGGGTCGGGTTTTCACCCGTGGGGCAGGACGTTTTTGCGCCAGATAGGTATCGCTGAGGCAGCGTGTGGGTTCCCATGAAGTGAAGACGTTAAGGTCGATCTCCTGGGACATTACCTATCTGGTACGGCAGAGAGTTATTACAACCGACAGGTTGAAACGTGGTGGAGTGAGACTCCCGCGTTGTGGTATGTTATGGATAATATGTTGACGACGTTCCATACGCAGCTAACGTCGGCACAAGCGATGAAGTTATTTTTGGCGAGGAAGTGTTATACAAGATCCTGGCCGGAGCATTACTTGTATTTGTTAGCAGTGGAGGAAGCAGTAGGGGGGGCGCGGATGCTCTGGTGCTTAATAATGTTATTTATCATGCAGCGCCAGAGCTGAAGCATGTATTAATGTCGAGGTATGATTACACTCGCGTGGACTATCTAAGGCAGGCGGAAGAGCTCTTCCAGCTCGCACAGGCAGTGGAACACGAAGGTAACAGACCAAGGACGGCGGCACGAGGCACAGTGAACGTCGTGGCAGAAAGGAAGGACAAGTCAATAAGATGTTTCGTATGTGGAGATGCGGGACAATTGAAGTGGAAATGCCCGAAGAAGGGTGGCAAGAATGTGGATATGTCGCTTACGATTACTGTAGATTACGCTAACGTTTCGAGTAATAAGTGGATCTTGGATAGCGGTGCAAGCATGCACCTGACGAATGACTCAAAGTTTCTGCGGAATACAGAGCCAGTGGATGGTGTGTGTTATCAAGCTGAAGGTAAGAATCTGAAAGTCGCGATTAAGGGCGAATTGCAGGTGTACGCGCGGTGCGGTGGAGTCGAAAGACTAATCGAGATTGAAAATGTGTATTACGTGGAGAATTTGGCGCGTAACATTTTATCGTATGGACTCTTAGAAGAAAAGGGCTGCGAGTTGGCTTACGTAAACAGTAAGCGGGTGATCAAGCACCAAGCGACAGGACTGATTATTTTCGACGTCGAAAAGATGAATAAAGATCTCACAGTTAATGTTCGGGTCGACATACCCAAGAAGAACTTCGGTGATATCGTCATGGCGGCGGCGGTGCATGAAAATGAAGTCGAGATGAATAAGAATAAAGACGTTCAGCGAGGAACGCTGATGCACATCCATACGCGCATGGGGCATTTAGGTTACGGCGCAATCGAAAAGTTGGCTAAGGACCCGGATTTAGGAATTGAACTCACGGACACGAAAAGGATGAATTTCTTGACATGCGCACAAGGGAAGCAGACTAAAGGAAGAAAGTCAAATAAGGACACTGGAGAGCACTAGCCCATAGACAGGGTGGATGGAGTAATATGCTCGGATCTTAAAGGCCCGATTGCACCGAAGGACAGGCTGGTAAATAGGTATATGATTAACTTTGTGGATCACAAGACTAATTACGTACGCGTATTCCTGGCAAAGACCAAGGACATGGCAGCGAAGAAGTTTGAACACTTCATAGCTTTCTTTGAGAGACGGTTTGAGTGCAAGGCACATATTCTACGGACGGATGGAGGACTGGAGTATAAAAATCTGGATTACTTTTGCGAGAAGACTGGAATTGGTCGGCAAATCAGTGAAGCTGCGAATCAAGCAAGTAACGGGAAAGCTTAAAGGATGCACAGGACAATCATGAATATGGCGCGCTGTATGCTTTTCTCGTGTGGGTTAAATTTGTATTTCTGGGGCGATTCAGTAGACTATACGGCGTAAATCCTGAATCGAAGTCCTACGAGTGCAAACTCGAGGCAGATGTCGCCAATCGAAAAGTTAACTGGGAAGAAGCCACGGCTTGGAGAAATTGTCGCTTTTGGATCTCCGTGTAAAGTGTACCGGAACCCAGGCAAGAATTCGTTGGCACACAGGGCGCAGGTTGAAATAATAATTGGAAAAAGCGAAGAGGTTATAGGTTTCAAGGTATATTTGAAGCTAGACCGGAAGGTTGTGGTGACCCAGCATATAAAGAACATCGAGCCTTTAGACGACACGCATAACGAGCAGTTGCGACGTCTATTCACGGAATAAGGAGGTGCAGATTCAGAAGTATCACCAGTATCAAGTGAAGAACAAGATGAAGAAGTTCAAGAAGCACGAGCCAGCAAGAAGGAGACCAAGAGAGTCAAGAAAAAAGACATGGTCAAGAGAGCGGCACGTGACAAGGGACTACGCTAAGAAGAGAGCGGAAACAAGTGATGAACAGAAGGAAGAAAACAATGATGGCATTGACGACAATGGAGTGGTGAATATGATCACGGAAATGGATCCGCGTAATTTTTCGGAAGCTATGAAAAGCAAGCACAAGGATGAATGGAGTGAAGCGATTAAAACGGAGATAATGGCGTTAGAAATGAATGAAGTGTGGGATGTAACCAATAGACCGAGTGGATGCAGGCCGTTACACACCAAATGGGTGTTCAAGACCAAGACTGACGCAAACGGAAGTGTGGAGCGTTATAAAGCACGACTAGTCGCGTGCGGAAACGAACAACGCTTTGGAGTTGAATATGGACTCACTTTTGCGGCTGTGATGGATATGGGAACGGTGAAGAATTTTTTGGCGTTGGCAAGAAGATGGAATGTGAAGGCCAAGCATGGAGACATTCCGAACGCATACTTTAAGGCGCTCGAAGAGGAGCATGATATTTACTTATATATACCAAGAGGTATGGAGTTCAAAAAACAAGATTTCAAGAGACTCGAAGTGGAAGAAGGAAATGAGCTGGTGCTGAAGTTGAAGAAGACCTTATATGGTCTTAAGCAGGCAGGGCGACTCTGGAACAGACTATTGCACGACAAGTTGATTACGTTGAGTTTCTCGCAGTGCTACACGGATTTATGTTTGTATTTCAAGCGACGTGGAGTGGATGTGATCGTGGCCGTAGTTTACGTGGATGATTTATTGGTGACCGGAACGCAAGAAGATTTGGTAACGACATTCTTTGATGACATGAAAGTGTTAGAGATCAAGGATTTGGGTGAAGTTTCCAAGTTTCTAGGAATGCGGGTGACCTATGAAGAACAAGGAGGTTATTGACTCGACCAAGAAGTGATGATTAAGTTTATTCTTGAAGAATATGGTTTGGAGGAAGCCAATCCAGTGAAGACACCAATTGGAGGGAATCACGAGAACATGTGTATGGAGAACCAAGTGGAATTGCCGGTCAAGCCTAGTGACGGATCGCCTGCAGTGAGGGATTTCCAGTCACTTGTGGGATCCCTCCTGTGGATTGCGAGATGTACTAGGCCAGACATAGTGTACGCGGTACACAGGGCAACCAGGCAGACGCATGCGCCGAGGATGACAGATTGGCTTTTAGCCAAAAGAATTTTGCGGTACTTGAAGGGGACATTCAAGATGAAGCTAAAGGTGGAGCAGTAAAGGGAAGTTGACGTGCAAGATGGACTACAGCTAGTTGCATCCAGTGAAGAAGACTCCGCGGGATGTAAGGAATACAGAAAGTCGGTGACCAGTGGATTGGTCATGTTGGATGGAATTATTCTATATTGGATGTGCAAACGCCAGGCGTGCGTATCACTTTCGAAGATGGAAGCAGAGTCTTTTGCTGCATCGCAAGTGGAGTGCGAGGTGTTTGGAGTATACGAACTGCTGACAGAGATTGGAATAAGTTTGAAGCTGCCGATGATTCTATATTCGGACAATCAAGCTGCAATAAAGTTCCTGGAAGGTGAAAGCAACTCAAGTAAGATGAAGCATGTTGACGTGAGGATCAAGTTCCTGATCTCGAAGCAGGTGGAAGGACGCATTGAAGTGCGCTATAAGGGGACTGATGAAATGAAATCGGACATGTTTACCAAGGCGTTACCGATGCCGAGGTTTGGATTGTTGCGATCAAGTGTTGGACTGTCGTAGCGATGAAGGAGACCTGTTTTTCGAAGTGCGCGGCGATGAGAAGGAGTGTTGTAAACCAAGGGCAAGTTGCGATGTTGTGGTTTTCCAAGGTTTTAGCATCGATGCACAGAAGTCGAAAATAGGTGTACACAAATTGCATATTTGTGACGGACTATAAAATACTCTAGTCTAAATATATCACTTTTGCGTTTTCTTCTCACGGTTGACTAACAGTAACCACGCGTCCGTTTTCTCTGTGCGCTTGGACATTTCGGCATATCCAGTAGGAGTAAAGAGGGGCAAGCGTCATCACAAGGCAGGCCAAGTTATTCTTTAGTGGGGGCGTGCATTTAGGTTTCCGTTACTGTGTACAAGGGCTGATTACAAAGGTTTGCGCGTACTAAGGAGAGGGCATACTAGGATCAAGTGATTTACGTAATTTTGCACTACGACTACACGATGGCTAAAGGGAAGAGCACACAACAACACAGCTATTTAGATTATTACCGATATTGCTTCCAACGGACGAACAAGAGAAGCTAAAGCTCCTCCTTGAACGGAACAAAACAACCCTTCACGGAGAAACGGATCCAAGAATGTGAGAAGCAGATCACTAGACTGGGGTTTATCCTAGTCTCCACCGCGCGTCCCGTCGTCACATCTGCGCAAGTCTCGGAAGACTTCTTATCAAAAGATACGTCTGTGATAAGGCTCTGCAAAACTAAAGGACCTATGCCAATCTGACCAAGTCTTCAGAAAATTGCCAGCAAAAGATTGACAGCATCGAGAGCAAATTGTTAGTCTTTGCGATAATCATCGTAGCTGGTAGGCACGGGCTACCCTCTAAGTCCAGGAACGCCATCTGGATTGAAGTCTCTACCATGAAGACGTCGACTCATTGCAGTCCAAATCAAGGATGTCAGAAAAAATATTGTTTTTCATTTAGTTACAAAAGGTTTTTGAAACTTCGGGAAAACGTGACCGGGCGCATCCTGGCCCCTCCATCCAGCTCAAGGTTTACAAGTTCTACTTCATGCATACCGAAATTTAATCACCCGAGGACTTTTCACAGAATCCACCATTCGCGTAATTTGAACCAAGTTAACGCGGCTTGACAACCTTACGAAGTGGATCTTGTTAATCATCAACTGCGGACGGTCACAAAAGAGCTCATTTATCATCTAGCCAGCATCGCAAGTGTGTTTTATGCATTCTGTAACACATTAGAGGATCTGTGCGCATAGTAACATCTCGGCCCTTCAAGGAAATTGTATGCGGAGAAGGCATCCCTCATAATGCCAGAAGGTAACGCTGGTCAAACTCAAGCTAATGTGGCCAATCCGAAGGCTCATATCACTGCTAAGTATGCTTACAAGGTGCGCGTTGTCGCAGATAACTGGCATCGATCGCCAGATCTCCCCGTTAGCTTAGTCGACCGCTTTGAATGCTCCGAGCGCGGACTCGCTGATCACGCCGTTATGGTTGACGGTGACTCCACTTACTTGTCCATGTACCTCCCAAATGACAACTACTTTCAGCGCTTTCGTCATGTGTGGTGTGCGCTGTGTCGGCCCCTACACGGATCACTAACCCTTCTGTTAATTCGTCGACCCCATCTCTGGGATTATTTTAGCCACGGGGATGGTTGTTTGACTTTTCCATGCCCACATCTTCCCACCTGATCACCGTACAGCAAGTGCAACCATTATTATCAGGTCCTCCTTGGGTAACGTTGGTCGCCCACGTAACTCCAATCAGCTTTCGTGGGGCCCAGCCATGGTTCCGCGATTTTCAGAGACGCCATTGGGATTTGAAGAGAAAGACCGGCGGGCTCTCTGGGAATCCACCCATCACTTTCTTGCTCTTGAGCAGAACTAAAAGAGCTCCGGCTAAAGATTATTACCAAGATCGTCGTTTTAGCGGCTTAGCCGTGCTGGATCCACTTGGCGCAGTTTCTGCACCTTTGTCCTGACGGGGATGATCAGTAAGGAAGCGATTTGGATCTATTTTTAGATCCCTCTGTTCATTATGTCCCTTCCAGTCGACAGTCTCGTCGGGCTTCAGTGGGCATGGTGCGTGGTATCCAGGTCTCAATGCAACCTCACTTATCGAGGCGCTAGCTTAAGTTGATCAAGCGGAGCCTTGGAGACATCATTAATGCCATAGTATGAATGATCATACCGGCTAAGGAGTTGGTAGTCTTTTGGGTAGGTTTACTGGTAATGTGACTTCACTATAATTCTTGTTTGACGTTTTTACTTGTCGTTCAAAATATACGAAGCAATTGATCAAAACAACTAATTTAGATGTAAACCAATGTAACGTTATCACCATGAACAAAACGTCAAACCATCAAATAATCAAACAGCGGTCGTCAAGCTACCGCCAGTCATCAAAGTTCCACAGCCCGGTCGATCAGCCTTGCAGTCATGTTGATCACCCACCGCTTTACATTGCATTTTCCTCCGCAATTACTCTTCCAGACACAACTGCGATGATAACTGGTCTAGATCTGGACCAAATCGCTTCCTTCCTGGCTTCCTTCTTGACGTAGTAGCGGTTCCTCGACTTAAAACCCTTCAACAGTGCTGCACAATTTAGATCATCTTCATCAACTTAGGTAGGCTGATCATATCCTTTCAAATAGACTTGGTACTATCGACGCATTTGTCCATATCAAGTTTTCCGTTCTGATCGGACATCATAAATCCTTTCTACTTCATAATCGTACTATCAACCTTCCTCCGAAGAGTGCTCCATGCGGTCAGCGACGTCTGTGACTTGAGATGCATTCCGTCTATCGGTGATTCCTTGACCAGCTTCAGCTTCGACAGGTGTAGTACGGGTAATTTTATATTATAACAAGCTCAAGGCAAAATATAAATAACAATGTATTTTTTAAGAAAGCAAATGGATTTATCTGTCCCAGAGAGATGACCAACGCGGCCGCATGATTCTGAATTAGCTCCTTTACCCACGAGGGGGGTCAGAAGGCGGTCGTATCTATCTGAAGCGTCAACTGTTCAGCATAAAGATGGAAAAAGGTGACAACATTCTACATCACATCTGCCATGATGAGTCCAAGTTTCAATTTGGTCGAGCAAAGAAATAAAATTAATTTTAATAATTAGAGGTTCAACTAAAGATGTTTTTTTAAAATGATGGAAAAATTCTGGTAGCTGATGGAAACAAGGCGTCCATCAAGGGTGTTGGGACCATCGTGGAACTAGTGGTTCTAGACAACGACGAAGAACGAGAAATCGAGATTCAAAACGCGTTATATGTACCGAACATGAGCAAGAATCTACTTTCGGTGCCCCAGATTAACAAGTACGGCAAGTTTGCAGTGATGTTTGATGGAGCTGTTATATACATTGCTCCCAAGGAATCAAATCAAGTGGTAGCAACGGCGGATCTTACGGACGGACTCTACTGGCTCCGAACCTCATAGAGATCAGCGAACTTCATCGCAAGTACTATGCATTGACCTACACGCACGAATGGAGCATGCTCGATCGAGGAAGTCTGCAAGATGATCAACAAGAAAATGATCTAGGACGCAAAAGTACCCTCCAAGTTGAATGAAACAGGCATGTGTCCAGGTTGTAAGCAAGGAAAGATGGTTCAGAAACCATTAAGGAACCGCGACAAACGCCAATATGGCATCTTCGAGCTACTGCACTTCGACATCTGCGGATTAATGGAGACGGAAACGTTGGGAGGCAGCCAATATGTACTGTTGATAGTGGTTCAAGCCATCACGTTCATGAAAAGTTTTGTATGCGTGCCAAGTAAGAGAATGAAAACTGTGTCAAGACGTATACTATGATGGTTAAGACTCAATTCAATTTGAAGGTCAAGTCTGTGCGGGTTGATAGAGCTTGTGAGCTTACAACAAACTCGCTCAACGCATTCTACGAAGATGATGGAACTGAACAGTAAACTATTGTACAAACCAGACTAATGGAACTGCTGAGCGCGCCATCCAGATTATCGTCACTATGGCAGAAATATGCTTCATCACGCCAGGTTGGACAACTATTGCTGTGCTGAAGCAGCTATGTCATGACGACCATCTACGTGAAATCGTCTGACTTCACCCAAGATTTCGCAAAAGGCCTCGTTTGAAATTTTCTACAGCCCAACCCAAGTGTCAAACATATGCGTGGTTTTAGATGTCAGGCATACAGACTCACTCCAAAGGAGAATGACTCAAGTGGGATCCCAAGGCTCGTGCTGGAATATTTTTGGCTTACAAAGTATCCAAGGTTTCTCACGCTAAATACATTGTGGCGGGGAAAGTAGTTATGTCAACTTCGATGAATTAACCTTTGGATTTGCCGATGATCACTGATGAATATTTTGATAACCTGTACTTCGAATAAATAAATTTCACCAATGACGATCTACATCCGACACAGTACCATCAAGCAAGCAAACGCAAAAGCCGTCTTAATGATGAAAATCAAACTGTGAGCAGACCTCGTGCAGTTCGAAAACTACCAGGGTTGGATGAAGCGAGTGCACCAGACCATCACTATTCGCATCGATCTGGGGAAGTTGATGAAGAAAAGACCGAAGACATTGATGAAACACCGTCTCCTGAATTTTGGCGTGCATGTGCAAACACTATCGAAGCAGCAGTGGACCTTTCCGAGCCGATGACATTTGAAGAAGCAGTGCACGGGTCAGACCAAATTCATTGGAGTAAAGCCATTGATGCGTAACTTGCTTCGATGAAGCTTCGTGGTGTGTTTCGTGCAGCCAAACTTCCCAACGGACAACACACATTGGCACAAAATGGGTCTTTAAAATTAAGCGCAATGCGGATGGATCCATCGAGAAATACAAAGAACGACTTGTGGCGAAGGGCTTTAGCCTGAAATATGGCATCGACTACATGTAGGCTTTCTCGCCTGTGGTCAAATATGCGACGTGCGCATAGTTTTTTTGATTGCAAAGCGGTTCGTCTGGTCACTGGATCTTCTTGACGTAGTAATAGTATTTCTGTATGGCGTGATGAAAGAACAAGTTTTCTGTGCGATTCCTGAAAGCGTTAAGTTGGATGGTGGTTCAACTGCCTGAAATTGGAGAAAGAAATCTACGGACTCAAACAAGCTTTCGCTCGTATGGGACGAAGCCTTTAGCGAGTTTATATGCTCAATGGGTTTCCAGGTATTGGGATTAGATCGGTGCTGAAGGCCACTGCGTTTCCGTGTTTGTCTACGTGGACGACGTACTAGTGACTGGAATCTCACCCGAGCTGATTGCGCGCACCAATAACGTCCTCAATACATGCACGCATCAAAATGACCGACAGTGGCCAGTGCGCATTCGTCCTTGGAACGAGATATTCGACAATACAGACGGCACTGTCACTATGGGCCAGCGTCGTTACGTGAATGATATCCTCAAACGCTTTGGAATGACTGAAAGCAAGGCTGTTGCAAGTCCCGGGGACGTAAGTTCCGAGGGTTACTGATCCAATCCGAACTTCAAGACATAGTCCTCTTTTTACGGGATAGTTTTTACGGTAAATACTCAGAGTTGATTAGACAAGTAGATTGAATAATGCTTCACCTGATTTATATGTGTACCAAATATATATCAGGTAAGCTGCGATAACTCAATCACTTTCGAATCTCCCCTCTTGTCAACTAGTGCTCTTCGCCCCGTTCCCTCCGGTCCCTTCGCTCCTTCTTCTCCTCACTCCCAACGCTCAAAATTCAACAAGAAGCAATCGAACCTTTCGCATAGCTTTTTACAGATCGACGCTGTAATACAAATTCGTCGACTGCATTATTCGCAGTAGATGTATCGTTACTTTCTCTGCCGCTTCCGATGCGTATTCAAGTGCAACTAGTTTTCGCCAATCGGCTGAAACTAAGATATTACGTCTGTGGGCAGATTTACAGCTGTAACAGCGGTAAGTGAATTCTTATCGGCAATGTCAACTGTCGTGTTAAGAGTAGGCGCGTTCAACATGCCTTCGCAAGATGCCTCTAGAAATTACTTTTTTTTGCATTAATACGCTCAAAAATTCGAGCGGGCTCCTTCCCACCTTGATTGGCTTACCACCAAGTAAAGCTGTGCGTGGATACCGCATGGCATTCGCGTAGAACAGTGTATCTTGTGTTGAAGCATCCACCGAAAGGCTTATAGAAAACTCAGGGAGTGGTAAAAGTCACTCCATGTTCGAAGGAATGCGCGTGAGATCGCAGAATTTTGCACGGAACGCGATTGACTCGTTCTGTTTGCCCATATTTTTCCGGATAGTCCGCGGTTGACAACTTCAGCTGCATGCCCTGTTAAAATATTATTTCTATTTCTAACTCTATATTATAATTAGGTAGGACTATTTTAGGTAGCAATTTGTAATTCGTCTGTTACAAACATAATTAATGCAGTGGTACTCGGTTCTGACCACGCAATTTTATGTTACGTATAAGACGTACATACCACACAAAGATGGAAGAGTATCATGACTGCATCATCTGTTTACATAAGTTCACGTTTAGCTAGATAATCACTTCTCAATATAAATCCCATTGATTTAGTCCCTGTAACAGGACTGATCCTGTTACAGGCTTACACTGTAAGTGCGAGGAAGCGCGCAATACAATTAGGGCAGGATTAGTTGATAACAACTAATCCTGTACTAGAAGTAAATATAAATATTTACTTAGGTCTAAGAACGCAAAATTAAGAGTGTTTATTTAATGGGTGGTTTAGAGGCTAATAGTATAGTAACTAACTAATTAATATAATAATATCAAGTATTCAACTAACTGTACTATTAGTTAACCTGCAAGATTCGGTATTTATACCGAATCGATTTTTCCTTGGTAGATTATAATAACTTATAATCTCTTATTTAAATTTCAGACAACGCGTCTGAAATTAAACTGTGATATTCTAACTTGAATATCAATTATGTAATGGCACCCCATTACATCACCCCCCACTTAAGGTGGTTGGCCAATAATAATTCTTATTTTGGCCAATCATAGGTGGCACTTGTTGGTCGGAATTTATCATTCACCAACTGATTGACCATCGACTCGATGGTCAAAGCACATGGCGGCGCTCTAAAGAGCGCTGCTGAAAACATTAAGGTGTTTAGTGACAACGGTGACGCTGCATTAGCAGCGTCAACTACGCAAAGGTCGGAAGACGTACCGTCTTCGACCACAGTGCTGCTAAGGCGGCATCTGGCAAGAAACAGGGAGATGTTGCTAATGCAACATCTTGCATGATGGCAACTTCCGAATGGCGTGTTGCCAAGAGGGCCATGTTCGGGAGTTCTGACTCCGAACAAAGTGATGGGGATACAGCTGTCCCCACTAAAGGATGTAGCGAGTCGAAACTCGCTAGGTGCTCATCGCCTAACAGCGATTACGACTCTGGTGTCGCTGTCTGCTATGACAGCGACAATGATCATCACAGGTGGTTGCGGGAACGCAGAGCCCCACCTGGACCAAGTACTTCTCCACGTCGGGGTGATTTAACCCCGGCGGATGGTGTTGAAGCAGGCGGTGCTCCGCCTGCTAAAAGGGCTCGAACAGAAGCGGCGGCTGCCGCTTCTAAAGCGTATCATCGTACGGAACCACATGTTCCGTACAGAGTGGGGTTTTGGACCCCTGGCTGGGCTATTTTCCCCAACAGTGGCGGTCACCGTAAGCGGGACTGCCAATATGCGTTGTTCGATATCGACGTGCTGGATGACTGCGATGACATCCAGTCACTTCGATTCGATCGAAGTACAGACGATAGACGTCTATACTTTATTGACCTCTTTTTCCAGGTTCGATATTATTCGAGCCGGAAAGGGTCAAGGAGGAACAGGGACGATAAAGACGCCCTTACTCAGAGTTGGAATGCTTTTGTTGACAACTACAAAGAAAGCCCAGATGATTACGTGATTAAAGTTCACGTAATGCGCGAGCGCTTTTTAAAGCACTCGCGAACAGGCAAAATGGAATACATCCATTTTGCTTGCATCAAAGAAGTGTTGAACTGTGTTGTCTCTTCTCACCTCGTTTGCCCGCGGTGTCTGCAGGGCGCTCCTCGTCTTTCAGAGGAGGAGTTGCGGGGGTATGGTGGTTTTTCCGTACCCGCCGAAATTCAGGGCTTAATCGATGCCCTAAATGCATCAACACCTAGTGTTGATGCTACTTCACATTATGAGTTTGAGACTTCTTCTCAAACTCAGTCAAAAGGTCTGGGGCGTCGGCCCTCAGAACCTCAATCGGCTCCCAAGAGTCGAACTCTTGGGGATATCCCAGCCAGCGTACCAAGTACTCGGTACGCTGCCCCTTCTTCGAAGGCAACGAGCGCTTCGAGATCAAGCGCTCGAGGATATATCGCTTATTCCCCTGATTATCGATCAGGGGCGGCGGAGGTTGAGAATTCCCTCGCCGTTGTTGTTGCGGAGCATGGTTCTTTGCTCCGCAAACTCGAAGAGGGTTGTTCCTCCTTGAGCAGCGATATGTCTCACTGTGTGAAGACATATCGGTCTCTTCGCGATAATGTCAGCGACATCCTCGGGGCGCACACTGCCCTCCAGCAGAAGAATGATCTTCTGTACATTGAGCTTTCCCGCTATAAGGGAGGGCTAGATCGGAGCACGGCTGATCTTGAGCAGTCGAAGGCGGAGGTAACGACTCTCCGCTCTGCTCACCAACGGCTGGAAGCCGATTACAAGTCTCTCTTGGGAGACTTGGAGATGCACGGTATCTTCCGTGGTTCTGCGTCTCGTCGTAAGACGAAGACGAGTGATACGGCTTGAGCCGCCCAACATAGAATGTTGGGTGAAGCCGCATTGCTGTGGGAATGTCTAAGGTATAGGCATTCCCCCGAATCTCTTGGACCTTTAAAGGTCCAATGTACTTAGGAAGCAACTTCCGTGTAGGGAAGTTCCTTATTGCATGTATAGGCAAATTGGTAGTACTTAATAATACCAATTCGACTTCCCGAAAGGAGTTTTTGTTCTTCCTTGCTTGCTTGTCTGCATTTTGCTTCTGCTTATCCAAAGCAGAGGCAAGTGCATCTTTTACATAGCGTATTACAGCTTGGCGCTGTAATACGAATTCATCTACTGCTTTATTAGCAGTAGGTGCATTGCCCTCATTGTCTGCACACCATTGCTGCAGATACATATTCATCATATGCAGCTTCAGTTCCATTTGAAGCTGCTTCCGCTTCTACTGTACTTTCAGTAGAAGGGCCATCGTTTTGTTCACAAGTTGCAGTTGCAACTTGCGCATTGACTCGCTACAAATTTGAGCGGGTCCCTCCCCCACTTAGATTTGGCGTACCGCCAAGTAAATCTGGGGTTCGTGGATGCATTAAGGCATTCACGTAGAACGGTGTATGCTTAGTTGAAGCATGCACCGAATTGTTAATCGCAAATTCAGTGAGTGACAGGTAGTCACTTCACTGTTCAAAGGCATGTGCGTATGATCGCAACATGTCTCCGAGAACGCGGTTAACCCGTTCCGTCTGCCCATCCGTTTCTGGATGGTCCGCAGTTGACATCTTCAACTGGGTTCCCAACAATGAGAACGTTTCTTGCCAGAAACGTCCTGTAAATCTCGGATCTCGATCCGAGACAATGTCTTCCGGCATTCCGTGCAAACGGAATACCGTATCAACGAATATCCGCGCTGTTTGAGCGGCGGTTACGTTCGCTGATACTGCAGTAAGATGTACCATCTTACTGAAACGGTCTACAAAGACCACTATTCCGGTCTTCCGACTATTGTCGGGTGGAAGACCGAATACGAAGTCCATTGAAATTGACTTCCAACACTCTGTCGGAACCGGCAGAGATTGCAGCGTAGCCTGTGCAGACTGAGCAGGCTTAACGCTCTGGAAAATCTCGCAAGCGCGTACGTATTTTCGTACCCACTTGTACTGGTTTCGCCAGTAAAAGTCACGTGCGAGAGAAGCGTATGTCTTCTCTCGACCTTGATGCCCCGAAATCGGTACATCATGATACTCAAACATAATTTGATGTTTGAGATCATCGTCGTTTGGAACGACGATGCGACTTTCATCTTTTTGGTCTGTGCTGTAAAGCAGCAGACCATCGTGCAGTCGATATCGATGCACGCAAGCGCGGAGGAACTCTGGGAGTTCGTCGCGTTTCTCACTTGATTGATTACGTAAGTAATCAATCAACAGACGTGTCTCCTCGTCTGTTTTGTACTCCTCGCGTACTTGTCGTATAATTGACGACGACAAAGCAGTGCAACGGATTGCGTTTGCACTGGCCCCTTCGGTTACGGACGGTTTCATCTCGTAATCGGGCCTTCGTGATAGCGCATCTGCTATCACGTTCAACTTTCCGGGTTTGTATTCAACCGTAAAGTTGTACTCAGAAAAGAATGACAGCCATCGAGCCATTCTTTGAGAGATGTGTGGTGAATTCACGGCCGTGCGTAGCGACGCATGGTCCGTGTAAACCACAAACGGTCTATCGCCCAATAGATAGATCCGAAACTTTTCCAGTGCGTACTTCATGGCAAGGAGTTCCTTGTCATGCACTGGATAGTTGCGCTCGGCTGGGCTCAACTGACGCGATTGATAGCAGATTACGCGATCACGATCATCGTGATCACGCTGCATCAAAGCACAGCCGATAGCGAAATCGCTCGCGTCGCAAACGACGTGGAACGGACGCTCGTTATCGGCTATAGCCAAGACAGGCGCTTCAGTCAAGCTTTGCTTGACTGCATCAAAAGCATCTTGGCATTGGGTATCCCAACGCCATTCGACATCTTTCTTAAGTAATTGAGAAAGAGGTCGTATTAACCCAGCATAGTTGCACGAACACTTGTGCAAATATGTTGCCAACCCAAGGAACTTTCGGAGTTCCTTAACTTTGTTTGGCGTAGGCCATTCAACGATTACCCTGATCTTTTCTGGATCAGGAAGCACCCCGTTCTTGTCCACAAAGCATCCAAGAACGGGTATCTCAGGTGCACCAAAGGTGCACTTCTTTAGATTTGCATAGAGCTTATGCTTACGCATAAGCTCTAACACTCGACGTAGATGTTACCTATGGACATATACATCGCTTTTATCGTGTTCACCCTTACTATGGATGAACACGTAATCGAAATAACTCGGTGCGAATTCTCGCACCGGGCTTAATAGATGCGTTACGCATCTGTTAAACGTATCAGGGGCATTTCGAAGCCCCTGTGGCATAACAAGCCACTCCCTAAGCATGCCGCTTGGGGTGCTTACTGCCGTGAGATGGATATCCTTCTCACGCATTAGGATTTGATAAAATCCATCTCTTAGATCGAGAGCACTAAAGATGGTGCTCCCGCACATGCCATCAATGATGACATCTTTTCGCGGTATCGGCGTCTGCGCCGGTACCGTCGCTGCGTTCAGCTTGTTGTAAGCATGAACGATTTTCCACCCACCTGTGGACTTTTTCACACAAAAGGTGGGGGTAGAGTGCTGTGAGATAGACTCCCGCACTTAACCTGCTTTACGACGAGCTTCGAAAAACTCGTCGATCACTTTTACCTGATCACGCGGCAACGGCCATTGACGCGTAACACAATCCTTCGTGCCTGGCACGAGGTCAATCTCATGACGAGTTCCCTTATCCTTAGGGAGATCGCTAGGTACTTCTTCTGGGAATACGTCAGCGTATTCTCGAAGTACCTCATAAAATGGGGAGTTCGCTTTAAGCGACTCCCAGCTCTGCGCTTCAAAGCGCTGAACTCTCGTTTGATCATTGGGAACCTCTTTACCAATGTTTTCCACTTGTAATGTGGATATTCGTTCACGAATATCCACTACATCATCTGTTGCAACGATAATACAGATCTGTTCGATCTGATCATCGTGCAAGTTTCTCATAAACTTCTTCCAGCTTAGCGCTGGAAGAGCCATCACCTCCAAACCTTCTTTCGGAGGGTGTTCCATCAACAGAGACTGGGTAGCTAATACGGTCTCCGTTTGCGTCAAGACGTTGATCGTCTCGACGGAACTGCCCATGCAATCAGACACACTCGTCTGATTGACTGCTACACGGTGATTACGATTCACCGCGTGCGAATACTCATCATCGTGGTGGCCACTGCCTACCATGGAGTTCTGGCGATCAGATGTGCTCGTCTGATAGGCCGCCTTTTCTGCGACACGGTGGTCTTTATCACCCGTGTGCATGGCTAACGCAACGTGGTGGGTACTGGCCACCACGGAGTTGTGCTCACGATTGCACTCGATCGTGAGTTCACTCTCATCAACACGGAATTCTTTCGTCGTGTTGGAACCTTCGGTCGCACAGTGGGTGTTTCCCACTGTGGATACTATTTCATTCTCACGGTGGGTGTTTCCCACCGTGGATACAACTTCATTCTCACGGTGGGTGTTTCCCACCGTGGATACAACTTCATTCTCACGGTGGTCTTTATCACCCGTGGAATGTTTCTCTCCAACACGCAACAACTCTTCTGTTGCGTGTGGTAGTCCCTCTGGACTCTCACCAGCGGAGGTACCTTCCGCTGATCGTGTCGGAACAGACCTGGTGGTGCCATCGCTATCCACCAGACTGTCTGATGATGCGGTTGTATCCTCTGATACAGCCGGATTACACACAGGGTGATCAGATCCTGTGCATCCGCCGCAGTCGATCGATAGGTTAACCCAGTCGATAGAAGGTTTAAACTTGGACATCCATGGGATTCCAAGTATCACATCGAACTTGTCATCTAAATCGAGGACGATGAATTCATCCTCTAATGACAGATCATTCAACTCGAAGCGTGTTTTAATCACACGCTTTGGAATAGTCACGGTTGCACCTGTTGCTAACCGGACTGACAACATACTTCGTGGGGTTTCTACCTCCACGAAGCTCAACAGCGTATGACTCTGAGTTCTAACGAAATTGTTTGACGCTCCTGTGTCAAACAAATCTCGCATGGGGACATCGCTCCCGTAAGGCTTAACCTCCAGGGTGATAAGAGGCTTACCATCACCCTGCACCTTTTGACAGGACATAGTACCGTCTGGGGCTATTACCCTCACATGCCCTATGTCGGCATGTGGGATAACATTCCCAGTAGGGCGCCCCGCCCCTACTGGTGTTCTACGTTTTTTGCACAAACAGGGTGATGTCCCTGTTGGTGTCGCCGTGCAGCGGACGGTTCCGTCCGCTGACTGCGTGTCACCGGACGCGGTGCCATACACTCATGGGCAAAATGCCCCATTTTCGCGCATCTATTGCCGCGAATATTCTTCTTAAATTTCGGTTGTTTCGTGTTCGAAGCAACCGCAACTGATAGGTCCATCGACTCTGGACCTCCACCGCCCATGCTCTGGCGCGGGTAGCTGTTTCTTGAGACGAAGTGTGAACTTCTTCTTCCCGACTGCTGATTGTTTACATGCTGTTGCGGCATGTCAAAAGCGAAGGGCTGTTGAGACCTTTGGCTGTACCCAGCATGCGATGACGCTGATCGCATGCTGAACTCCTCACGTATTCTCATATAAATGGCATCCCTTAGAGTCTCTGGCGGGTGCCGGTATAGACTCTGTATGACGGGACCATCATTGAGTCCCTTCATGAAGCCAGTGACCTGCATAGCAGGGGGCACCGGCTCATACACAATATTTGACAGCAAATATTGCGTCTTCTGAGCGTATGCTTGAGGGTCAAGCTTACCTTGCCGGAGTTCCATGAACTCCTGCCGACTACTTAGCTCCATTTCTGGAGCTTCAAAGTTTAGCTTTAGCTCAGCTTTTAATTCCTTATAAGTAAGGAACACAGAGTCATCAGTGGCTCTGCGACTCATCGCCCATGCCCTGGCTCTGCCGCCCAGACATGTTGTGGCGAAGTACGCCTGTTGACGTTCGTCAACAATATTTTGCGCAGAGATGACATCTTCCACCTCTGCGAACCATCTATGAAGGGGCTCGGCCCCTTCGCCGGTAAAGGGCGGTACTGGCCCTTTTACCACTTCAACGCTATGCGTTGCAGGTGCAGTTGCGGTCCGCGCTGCCTCTGGCGCGGGCCGTACTGGCTTTTCTAGGTGGTTTCGCCTAAAGCGATTCACCACCTCTACCACTTCCTCCGGGGACTTACCCAGGAGGAAGGTAATGATGTCGGTCCCCATAGACCGAACCATTTCCACCGTCGCGTCTTTACTACGCGACGAGAAGTGAGGGAAGTGTTTATTCACCACTTCCAGCGTTCTCTCTCGCTCTACAGGCGTCATGTCTCGCGACATGATGCCGAGCGGCTCTTAATCTTCGCTCCGCTAGTTGACTAGCGGAACGGAACTGTGGTCGTTAAGACGGACCACAAAGTGCTACCAGGTGTAACAGGACTGATCCTGTTACAGGCTTACACTGTAAGTGCGAGGAAGCGCGCAATACAATTAGGGCAGGATTAGTTGATAACAACTAATCCTATACTAGAAGTAAATATAAATATTTACTTAGGTCTAAGAACGCAAAATTAAGAGTGTTTATTTAATGGGTGGTTTAGAGGCTAATAGTATAGTAACTAACTAATTAATATAATAATATCAAGTATTCAACTAACTGTACTATTAATTAACCTGCAAGATTCGGTATTTATACAGAATAGACTTCTCCTTGGTAGATTATAATAACTTATAATCTCTTATTTAAATTTCAGACAACGCGTCTGAAATTAAACTATGATATTCTAACTTGAATATCAATTATGTAATGGCACCCCATTACATTTATAATGTCTCCCAGGAGGCGATTGGCCAGTTGCATAGGAACGTTTAATGGCGGGCTACTGACCCGCAAGACACAGTTTGTTGGACTGGAAAAGCAGGTTAGTGTACTGACCGCCAGGCATTTCGTGGTGGTACACGTAAGCTGAACCAGATTTTTGGCCCGACTCAAACGGAGCGTAAACACCACGCAGAGCCTCCCAGTAGTCATTGATCTACATAATCTCATCGGGATCCACGTTCGTGTCGTAATTGGAGCCCTTCAATGCTGCGACAATCGCTCCCATTGACGGTTGAGACGTCGTACCCGACATAGCGTCCGTTGCCACATCCATAGCATCGGCTCGAGCATAAGCAGCTTCTAGCATCGAGCTAACACCCGTGCCGGCAGTGTCGTGTGTGTGGACGTGAATCAGCAAGTCAGGGAATTCCTTACGGATGGCAGAAACCAAAATCTTAGCAGCGGTGGGTTTCAACAGACCAGCCATATCCTTAATAGATAGCACATAAATACCCTGTGCCACCAACTTACGTACAAAATCCAAGTAGTACTAGAGATTGTATGGGCCACGTTTCGGATCTGAAACATCACCAGTGTAGCACATCGCAGCTAGATAATACCGCCGGCAGCACCCACAGCATCAATGCCCAGCTTCATGTTCTCAAGGTAATTGAGCTAATCAAACACGCGGAACACGTCCATACCAGTAGCCTGTGCTTTTCACAGAACTTGAACACAACGTTGTCTGGGTAGCTCGTATAGCTCACAGCGTTGGCACCACGGAGTAGCATCTAGAATGGAATGTCAGGAGCCTCACGCAAAGTCGCAAGACGGTGCCACGGATCTTCACGCACGAAACGCATCGAACAACAAATGTTGCACCACCCCACATCTCAAGTGAGAAGGCATTACACATGGTGATGGAAGTAGCAGGAGCATAGCAAGCATGTCGCGCGTCCGCAGGCGTGTGGCTAGCAGAGACTGGTGAGCATCACGCCATGTCGTGTCCATACGTAGAAGTCCTTTCTTGGCACGAACTGATTTCGCGAATGCCTCATGTCCCTCGTCAACGTAAGTCTTACGCAGCGAGTTTTCGTTGGAAGCGGACGGTGGTGACAAGGTAGGAATGAGCGGGTCAACTTTGGACGGAGCAGGCCCAGTGGCACCTAGAGCCTTCTCCGGGCTTTTTACGATTGTATTACCGATGTACTTGAGCATCTTTTGGCCACAATTCGTAGACTTGGACGGAAGCAGCAGCTCTGGATTCTCAGCAATGAAACTGGGGTCCAAAAAGCCCTTAATGAAGGCCGGGTGATTCAGCACATTCATCAGGAAGCTATTGTTGGTTGTGAAACCACGCACACGGAATTCAGACAACGCACGTTTCAACTTGCGCGCGCAGTCATCACGGTCCAGGCATGTGAAGTTACCTTGACCAACAGCGAGTCATTTGTGCGGGGTAATGTGAGCGCCGACAAATCTAGGGCCATCTGACCGCCCCCCCATCTTATTTTCCCCATACTTTCCTTCCATTCCGCTAACTTATGTGTCACTGGTCACTCAATGGGATTACGGCACGTACGCTTCGAATGTCTCAGGCCATTACAGCGTGAACAGCGGAAGTCGCGCTTCTCACGACCCAAGTCTTCCGTTCGCAGCCACTTTTTCTTGGGGCGTCCCGGAGGGCGGCGAGTAAAGGGCGGCAGGCAATGGTCTCTCGCCTCATGTTCGCAGTTCTCGTCGCTTCTGGCATTGCCATTCATCCGGAGTTCAGCTTCTTCAAAATGAATAGGTTCCATGGTTCTATCGTATGTCAGCTGGTACGTGTCCTCTTTGTAGTATTGTGACGCAAAGCTTTGCACATTGCTGCGACGGTGCAGCAGCGCTGCGCACGCGTGGGGACATGGCAGAGCAGAGAGCTGCCACATCTTACACGTGCATCGCTTCTGTCCACCTTGACGACGTTGGTATTGGTTTCCGACATGAGCTCGTACGTGGCTTCATCGGCAGGAAAACTTGGTACCGGCGGGTGCGAGCTATGTTACCTGCCAATTGATGCTCTGCGGAGGGAACCGGGGCCGTGGAAAAACTGTTACCGCGGGTACGACGCTCGTCAAACCAATTCATCAGGCCGCGCCGGATAGTTTGCAACATGGCGAGGATGGGTTTGTCGCGGGCCTACAGCATCCACGCATTCAGCGACTCCGCGATGTTACTCGTCATGTGGCCGTAGCACCGACCACGAAAGTGCGCTGCGGACCAGAATTTAGCCTCAGCATGGCTCTGCAGCAAGGTGGGAACGTGCAAGAAAATGGGTGAGTAAGCCACCACAAGGCATAAGCGCAACTTACAAAACTCAGTATTTTGCTCAGCGATTAGGCCAATGTAGTCATTATAGTCAGATAAGGTGGCAGCCCAAGCAGCTTTCCAAAGCAGCTGCACAAATTGGACGCTCTTGAATTGGCGGTGCACGTTCTCTGTTAAGTGTCGCATGAAAAAGGCGTGATGTGCTCCTGGAAATGCAACACCTACACCCTCAATCAGACCCTTTTGCCTGTCCGACAAGAAGGTAAGGTTGGCGCCGTTAATACTGTCGTTGAGCGAGTCTCGAAGCAGACACATGAACCACAGCCAATTGCTATCGTTCTCCGCGTTCACCACACCAAACGCGAGTGGGAACAGCGAGCCCTCAGCATCTATAGCTGTGGCGCACAAGAGCATGCCAAAATACTTCGACTTGATGTGTGTTCCGTCAAGGAGAACAAGAGGTCGACAGTGGAAGAAGCCCCTGAGAGAAGGGGAAAACGCTAGAAACAGGCGCGTGAAGTGGTTTTCTGTGTCTTTCTCTAGCACGACCTGACTCCCAGGCATGACGTCTTTCACCTTTGTGCAAAACGAGTGCAGGAGTTTGTAGGCCGTATCAACGAGCCATCTCGCCTGCACGCAGCTTCCTCGCGTGCTCGAAACGCCTTCATGTAGTTTACCGTCATGCCCTTCTCGCGACGCAAGTCGTTGAGTATCTCCTTGGGACGGTAATAAGGCGTGTCTTGCAACTTTTTGTCGATGCGCTCGGCGATGTACATAGCTGCGGCGTGCTTGTTGCCGAGGTGTTCCGTGCCGGTGCAGTTGTGCTAGTCCATGAACCGTCGAATTTCGACTTGTCCGCCCGGCTCAGCAACCGTGGCCGCATGGAGACGCCAAGGACAAGCGCCGCGCGCACACGATTGTGTAACGGTGTTTGTTATCTTCGACGGTTCGAAACTCAAATGAGCTCGAAATCGCCACCTCTTGCACGCACTTGAGAAGCGCCGTCATTGTCGCGTGTCGCTGCCCTTCGGCTAGAGGACCAAGAACGAGAGTCGGAAGCTCGGGATCCATCGCTTCGAGGTAATGGAGTCCTCACTGGACGTTCGCTCCTATTTCGTTTCCACCTTTTTTATACATTGAGCAATTTCATTGGCTGACAAGCTGACAAGGTCATGGATGTTATTTTCATAAAATCAGGGGAATGCATGTTATTTCCGCAAAAAGCGAGGGCATGCATGTAATTTTCCCTATTTAATATCCAATTAAAAACCTAATATGTAAACTACATGCAAAATCGAGTGACTCACCTAAATCTGCTTACTTAACACTCCAGACACACGATTGGCCCAAAATACTCTCCCCTTTCAGTCAACCTGATCGCTCAACTTGATCAACCGTATACAGGTACATGATAGTAAAAAAAAGTCACCTTCACTTCACCAAAAAAACACCAGTTGGCGCGCATCTTCGACTTATTCGTTCAGCTTACACAGGGTTAACAAGCCCCCTGGCTGTTTTCGACCTCCGGTATTATAGTATTGGGCTACGCGGAAGTCCAATAGTATATTCATTCAACTTCCCATGTTTGGTACAAGGTTCTATGGGGAGGCAAAGTTTTAGCCGCTGTGAGGAATGTGAATATATTTGCGAAGATTTTGCGTTTTGAGGCTCCCCCTGTTGCCTGACATTATTTGTAGAGGTGAAAGGACTTCTGTCCAGTAGCTAACCTTAGTTATCATCCTTTACTGGGAAACACACACATAATCGCCAAAGGGTCTACCAGGATAGTGTAACCGCCCATACTCATGAGTACACAAGGTTGGATGTTTATCGAGGTGGATTATCAAGCTACTTGCAATCTACATCCTTCTTAAGAAGGTCAGTCAATGGCTTCACCATTTCAGCGTAGTTCTCGCGGCATTTGTGGAGATAATTGGCTAATCCAAGCTACTTTCGTAAATCATTAATATTTACAGGCGAAGGCCACTCCACAATGGCTTTCACCTTCGCGGGATCCACCCGCACTCCATCCTTACCGATGAAGATCCGAGGAAAGGAATTTCCTCGGCACAAAAAATACATTTGGATGCGTTCGCATATAACTTATGATCCCGCATACATTCGAGCACCGCTAGAAGATGCATAAAGTGCGTCTGAACATCAGACTAGTCACCTTCCGCGCGACTATGAACGAATATATCGTCGAAGTACGTCTGAGCGTACTTTATATGAGGGCGGAAGAGTTGTGTCACCAAGCGATTAAAAGTCGCTGGTGCATTTGAAATCCCCTGCGTCATAACAAGCCACTCCCACAGCGTGCCACTAGGCGTGCTGACCGCTGTAAGCAAAATATCGGATGCTCGCATGAGCACCTGATAATACCCGTCCATCATATCTAAGGCACTGTACACAGTACAGCCCGCCTATTGTTCTAGAGGACATCCTTCCGAGGAATCGGAGTGGCATGGGTACAGTAGCTGCATTCAGCTTGTTGTACGCATGCACAATTCGCCACTGTCCATTCGGTTTACGAACACAAAAAGTGGGAGATGGATGGAGAGACTTGCTCTTCCGTACCATCCCTGCCTCTTCTTTCCCCTTGAAGAATGCGTCGATGACGTCGCATTGCTCCTTGGGGAGAGGGCACTGCCTAGTGACGCAGTATTTGGTTCCAGGAACCAAATCAATCTCATGTCGGACTCCCCGATCCGGTGGTAACCCCATCGGCGGGTTGTCACTAATGACATCTACAAATTCCTTTAGTAAGGAATGGTAAGGGTCCTCAGGATCCGCAGAATCTTAAGACCGCTTCGGTCATTCAATGCCTGTTTGGTTTGCACCAAAACTGACTCGTCCATCGTGGATGAGGAGTTCAACTCCTCTTCCGGACGCAATACGACATCCTCGTCGATTTCACCTGCTTTAAAAGCAGTTCCAAACTCGTTGAAGGACATCTCCTCCAACGACAACAGTTCGCCTACCCCAGTAAACCGTTCCAGGCCTAAGCCTTCTGTGACAACACCTGTCACGCTATTCAGCATCCGATAGGCCTGCTGACTACTGGCCTCGGGACTCATCCCGTGACCCAGATGTGGGGAGTCAATTGCCCCATATATTGTAAGCGCATCGCGCCTATCCACAGAGGTCTTTACCTCTACCACCGGTAACTCGCCGGTCTCACCTTGTACGGCGTGGTAGGAATCAATTCAGACGTGCAGAAGAGACGAACTACAGGTCTCTTCGCTTGGAAGCGCCTCGCGTTTAACGACAGGGGTCTCTACCCCTACCACTGTAGTCGCAACTTGTTCGCCGAACACGGCGTGGTCGGAATCAGTTCCGACCTGCAGAAGAGACGAACTTCGGGTCTCTTCTCCAAGCGCCTCGCTCTTAACCTCAGAGGAATCCACCTCTATCACTGGCAACTCACCAGTCTCACCGTTAACGGCGTGGGGATTAACCGCCGAATCCCCCTCGTTAAGGAACTCTTCCTTAACGTCATTGGGAATGATCATTTCAGACATCCCAATCTCTGGCATCTCACGCCAGAATCGCTTTTGCGATCGAGCAAAGGTGGGTTCATGACTCGCCAATGTTTCACCCGATCGCAGGTGCGTTGAGCCAATGGACTTAGACTTCCAGTCTATCCATGGCTCGTGGCGTTCCAGCCACTTTGTGCCCAGAATGAGTTCATACCTCGAGTCCAAATCCAGGACTAGGCAACGTTCTAAGCTGTCGAAGTCTGCAAACTTCAGCTTACGGTCAATAGAGACCTTGGGTATAGAAACCTGTACGCCCGTCGCAAGACGGACCGTGACAACGTCAAGAGAACGTGCCTCTAGGGCCTCGGCATACAGCCGACTCTTCACAACAGAAGCTCGTCTGATATAATTGTCAGAGGCTCCAGAGTCTATCAAGACTCTCCAAGACTTATCCAAGCCTTTCACGTCCGCGAGGACAACCAGCAAACCCGGCTGGTACACCAATTCGGTGCTAGAAAGCACCGCTTCCCTCGAGGCTTTGTGCTGTCGGCCCCTACCCTGGTTTAACAGCACTGAGGGATCCCCCAGTAGGGCGCCCCGCACCTACCGGGAGCTGTCGTTTCCAGACGGCTTGGGCAAGGGCCTTTTCCCACCCTCGGCCCCTTATAGCGAGAGTCTCGCTGGGGGTTCTTCGGACATCTGTTCCGCAGATGATCTGTGCTTCCACACTGGAAGCATTTCAGCAGTCCATTCCGCTGAAGCATTGACAGGAGCTCCGCTTCCTGGCCTTGCAAGGTAGAGTCACCGTGACTCTTAGCGGAAGGTTTCTCCTCCGCTTCGACGTGACTAAGGTCCATGGGTTCAGGAACCACCTTAGAGGAACGAAAGCTCCTCTCGGCGTTAAACACCATCTTAAACGCCTCCCCCAGGGATTGGGGTCGGCATCGGAACAGTTCCGAACGTGCTGGCCCTTCTTTCAGGCCTCCCATGAAGACGGGGATTGACACATCGTCCGAATACGCTTTCGCGTACATACCTGCCAACAGGGTCTTCAGTTCTTGGACGTATGTCTCCAAGTCCCTAGTGCCCTGACGGCACCTCAAAAACGCCAGCTGATTCTGGAAAACCAGATCAGGCGTGGCGTACATATCAATAAGCTTTTGCTTAAGGACTTCCCAGGTTGGAAACACGTCCGTGACCGAATCCGGAGACGTAAACGCCCATGTACGGGCTTTGCCCGAAAGATGGGTCAACGCAAGTCCCACTTGCAAGTGATCTTCGATCACATGCGCTGTGGAGAAGGCCGTTTCGACCTCGCGAAGCCACACGTAAAGGTTATCACCTTTTTCACCGGTGAATTCCTTTATCTTAAAGGATAACGGAGGGCGCACCCCCGTAGACGCAGGATAACTTCCGCGAAAACTCGCCTCATGGGCGATGAGGGCGTTCACCCTCTCACGCACGGTATCAAGACCCTGATCCACTAGGATGCGCATGCCATCCTAACCCAATATGGGTCCCAGCCTCATAAAGGCTTCTTGTTGGACGGGGGTTAGCTGACCCCAATCGTCCTGGTCCATCATATGCAGAGGATGCCGTCTACCAACACAGTTGTTGGATTGACTACAAGTGCTACCAGTTGTAGCGGGTGCGTACACGCACGGTGCGGCTAGCGCACACAAGAAGAAGACTTTTCTTAAGCGGCGATGTGCCGCTACTTGGCCGGTACGCCCTTATAAAAGGGCTTAGCAAGAGAGTTCTCTCTTACTCGGGGCCAGGATTTCCCTGGTTTACTTGTT
The DNA here is from genome assembly GCA_026184515.1 of Peronosclerospora sorghi. NCBI lineage: Eukaryota > Oomycota > Peronosporomycetes > Peronosporales > Peronosporaceae > Peronosclerospora > Peronosclerospora sorghi. Next base: position 15,435,496 of record CM047582.1, on the reverse strand, counting down.
AGAATTAACTAACGCCTTGAAACAAGGCTTACCTTAGAAAGGGAGTATCTAAAGGAGGTATTCCGTTTGGCTACAAACAATCACAGCACGCGCGACCGGTCGAGGTCGTGCGTCTAGCTGGATTAGTGTGTTTTGTAAACTGAATATATATTTAATATGTAATTAGCCTAAATTAATTAAACTAATGTAAACTATATGTAATACTAAGTAGAACTTACTCTATTCGTACCTAGCCGAAATGTAATGTACACACCTGTGTACCAACACGTGGCAGGCTGCGACGCCTCCACAAAGGGCTCCTGCCTTGATTGGTTAAAATAACAAATATGTCCAAACCTTTCGGAACGGTCAATACTGACCCCAACCGTAGTGTACTTACGTACACAACATAACTAAATGTAACCAGAATGTAACCCTGTTATACGTAAATTGTCTTTTTTAGCTTGAGTACTTTTTCAGCACGTGACACACCATTGTTTTCAGCTATTCCACTTGCATACCTTGCGGTATGAACAAAAAAATGTCGTGCTCATCTTCCGACGCTTTCACATAAGCATTCGGAATATCGCCATGTGATGCGGGCACCTTCCACTTGACCGCCAAAGCTAATACCAGCTTAACGGTGTTCATGTCGATCACCGAGGCCAAAGTCAAAGTATAATCGACGCTAAAACGCTGCTCGTTGCCACGTGCAACAAGTCGCGCTTTGTACGGTTCGATATTTCCATTTTGGTCCAGTTTGGTCTTAAAAAATACCTATTTAGGATGAAGTGGTCGACAATCAGCCGGTTTATCCACCCCACTCCAGACTTCATTCTGTTTTAGAGCATCAAGCTCTTCTTGCATGCCCACTAACCATTTGTCCTTGTTTCTTGATTCCTCGCTTGAGCGAAATTCTTGGGGTCTATTTCCGTAAAAAATTAACGGACCCCACATCTTCAACTTGAGTTGGAATTTCGCTTTTAGCTCCATCAATACTTGATGGATCTTCATGATTTTTCCGCGAAGCACTTCGGGTTATGCAGCGCTCGCGTTTCCATGTCTTCTTTTTGCGTGGCTTCTTCTGTTTTTTATCGGTATTGGTGGTGGCACCCCCCCTGATTGGCTATCTTCATGCGGTGGACCTTGAACTTGCTTGTTCTTGGTCTCGTCAAGGGTTTCGATATTTTTTACGTGTTGAAGACACGACGACCTTGCTTTCAACTTTGAGGTAAACCTTGTAACCCTTGACTTCGTCGCTTTTGCCGATTATTGCAGCCACTTGAACACGGTGTGCCAGGGAGTCCTTGACAGGGTTGCGATACACGGTACAAGTGGATCCAAATACCACTATATCGCCAACGTTAGTTTTTTTGTTCGTAAGTAATTCCAAGGGGGATTGTCTGTGCAAATTCGAGTTACTTGGACTACGGTTCAATATATAAGCAGCATATTGAACCGCATCCCTCCAAAATATCAACGGTAATCCACTGGCGAACAACATGCACCTTGCCATGACTGTACGATGCATGCGTTCTGCCTTCCCGTTGCTTGAATGGTTGTTTGCTTCACTAATATGACGCTCAACACCAGTCTGGGAACAAAACCACCGAGATTCTTGTACTCGTAACCGCCATCGGTACGGAGTATACAAACTTTGCAATTAAATTGCCGCTCGAAGAATGCCAAAAATTGCTCGAACTTTTAGCGCAACCTCTTTTTTTTTGGCTAGGAATACCCGGACGTAATTCGATTCATGATAAACAAAGTTAATCATACAACGATTACCGAGCCTATCCTTTGTCGTTATCGGACCTTTGAGGTCGGAAAAAATAACATCGCCAATCCGCTCGATTGGTGAATTGGTACCACTGTCCCTGACAGATCGTGCGTTTTTTGTCTGCTTGCCCTGGGCACACGTCAGACAATTCAGAAGCTTATGATCTGTCAGTGCGATGCCACTTGAAGCGTCTTTCGCAAGACGTTAAACGGCCTCGTAATTCAGATGTCCGAGTCGTGCATGAAAATGCATTAATGATCCTTTTTGGACATCCGAACTTCTAGCGGTATCGTTACCTTCTACAATTGCCATAACTGAGGGGTAATGAACCACATCATCATCGCACCAAAACGTTAACCTACGCTATCTTTATTGACCTTTTGTATATCGAAAATAGGAGATTGGGTGGGCGCGTGCAACATGGTACGCTTACCATGAACGTATGCCATCTCACACCTTTTCTCCTCCAAAAGGCCATACGAGAGAATATCCTGGCGGGATTTTCCACAAAATAAACGTTATCAATGCGAATTGTGTTTGGTTTACCACCAGTCACCACTTGGGTGAGTATCCAGCCTTTTTGGGAAATTTTTAATTTTTCCCATCGGCCTGGAAACAGGTGCCGTCAACCGGTTCAACATCACGCAGGTATTTCTGATGGTTGACCAAATGCATACTAGCACCGGAATCAAGTATCCAAGTGCTTCACCCAATTTGTTTTGGAAAATCACTAATGGTTAGTGAGAAATCCACCTTTTTCTGTGCCTTATTTGGACATTTCGGTTTAATATGACCGATTTTTCCGCAACCATAGCATTTTAATGTTTTTTCTTTTATTCCACGAGATTTACAGCATCAGCGCTAAATGCCTTTGCATTTCGTGATTCGCCTTATATTGACTGAGCGAGCTGAGTGAGTTCCTCGGTATGGCGTATAATTTCCGACCTATTGTGGTCGAACTTAGCCATCAAAATGGTCTTAAGTTCGGGTGATGCGTAGTGTAACACGTTGTATAAGACAAGTGCTTCACTACCACCCACAGCCTCTGAAATCGCCACCAAGTATAAATAATGTTCATTCCATGAACGCTTGAGGCTTTTTCGTGTTGTAAACAATTTCATCTCCTGTGCAGAGGTGATTGAAGTATTGAATGCACTAAGCATTTTATTTATCACATGCACCAACGTAGGTGACTCACTCCAGCAAGAGTCAACCTGGAGATTGTAGTACTTCTCCACAATACCACTTAGGTAATGTCCCAGAAGATCCAAATTCACATCTTCACTCCAGAAAAATCCACGAGCCGATTCGGCTAGCAAAACTTGTCGAATGAAGCGAGTACCCCAATTGTAACGGGGTTATGTGCTGAAGTGTACCACAAATTTGGTCACTTTTGGTCAAGGCAGTTGGTCGAGTTTCCGATTGGTCCAAACAAGGGGTGCTTTTTAGCCTATCAAATTCAAGGAGTATCAAGAACGCTGGTCTTGGGTGAGTCACCTGACTTTGGGTATTTTACATAATTTTGTGTGGGTACATTAGGGACCATAGGGAGGTAGTATTATTGGTTAGTTGTGGATTTGCCTAAAAAAGTAGAAGTCTTTTGGTTGCAGGATTTTTCTAAGTAGAAGTCATTTGGTCTTGGTCTATACCACAGCAAGGGGTCGCCGTTCTTCTTTTTACGTACATTAGTCGCCTCCGCCCACCACGGAGTGTTTGGGGGCTGAGGGTTGAATTATCCCCTCTCGCCTATTATACCCGGTCTGGACGCGCCGCACGCGCACTTAGGCCACCGGAAGTCCCTCGACGGGAGTACGATTTGGCGATCTCGACACTTTAACTCAAGTACGTTTGGAACGTGCTATTCACTGGATTGGTCTTTACGTGGAGATATCGTTTGTGGAGTTCACGGGCATATTGGGTCTTCACGTGGTCATATTGGCGCATTTTAACATTGGTTGGAGTTTAGACCGGTTTTGGTCTTCTCTCATATTGGTCAGGGGCTAGACCGGTTGATTGGTCTACCCTCTATTATTTCGTATTGGTCAGGTCTAGATCGTTTGGACGATCGACCTATTGAAATCTATCTTTCGAAAGTGTTTCTGGTCTGTACGTACCTGGGGTGAAGAGTTCCGCCCTAGGTACACTTAGCCAGCACGGTCTCATATTCAAGACCGAATCAAATCGATCTGCGATCCCGATCCAATGAGTGTGTAACTAGCCCACTACAATGGGTACACAAGGTGAGATGGTCTTAAGTGAATCGGACCAAGTGTCTCTGGATGATGACCGGTCGTCTGCCAGCAGCGGACGATCGGACCAGATTTCGAATGGAGGTCCGCGGGGTACCCCCCCGTAAGTTGGACGGCTGGGCACGATGGTGGTGGTCAGTTGTCGATACAAATGTATTCGATTTCAAACTTGACTCCACCATAGTTACATTTAGTTACGTTGGTGTATGTAAATACACAACGATTAAGGTCAAGTATTGCCCGGTCCGAAAGGTTCGGACCTATTGGCTGTTTTAGCCAATAAGGGCGGGAGCCCTTGGTGAAGGCGTGGCAGCCTGCCACGTGTTGGTACACAGGTGGTGTACTTTACATTTTCGGCTATGTACGAATTAAATAAGTTCTACTTAGTCTTACATAGGGTTTACATTAGTTTATTAATTTAGGCTAAGTATATATTAAATAAATCAGTTTCCATTTTACACTAAATCCAGCTAGGCGTCCAGCCGGGACGGTCGGGCGTGCGGTGAGTGTCGTAGCAGGGGAGTACCTCCCCTAGCTACTCCCTATTAAGGGAAGCCTAAGGCTAAAGCGTTAGCGTACGCTAATAGGAAACTGGGGGAATCTTGGCCCAGAGCGAGAGAGTAATCTCACGCTAAGACCTTAGATCAGAACGTATCGGCTAAGTAGCGGCGTATCGCCGGTTAAGGAAAGGCTTCCTCTGTGCGCTAGTCGCACCTTGCGTTTACGCACCGGCTTTATCTGGTAGCACTCGTAGTCAATCCAACACATGTGTTGGTAGATGGCATCATCTGTAGCCGGTGCGCATACGCACGGTGAGTCTAGCGCACTGAGGCAGACTCTTCCTTAAAGCGGTGCCTACCGCTACTTAGCCGATACGCCCTTATAAAGGACTTAGTAGGAGAGATCTCCTACTCGGGGCCAAGATTCCCGGGTTGGTTTACTAATTAGCCTTAACGGCTGTGTTCCCTTTACGGGATGTAAGTAAAGGGAGGGCTCCCTCTTACCTACGACACTCACTGCACGCGCGACCGGTCGAGGTCGCGCGACTGCACTTTAGAGTGAAATGTAAACTGAATATATTTAATATGTAATTAGCCTAAATTAATTTAAACTAATATAAACTATATGTAATACTAAGTAGAATATTCCAAAATCGTACCTAGCTAAAATGTAGTGTACACACCTGTGTACCGACACGTGGATGGCTGACACACCACCCACCAAGGGCCCCTGCCTTGATTGGTTAAAATAACCAATGGTTCAACACCTTTCAAACCGGTCAATACTGACCTCAACCGTAGTATACTCATGTACACCAACATTACATGTAACTCGAATGTAACCCCGTTACATCCTCCCCCATCAAGACTATTGCTTACTCAATAATCAAAATCTTGTTGGAGAAGTCCAACGCCAGTACCTCTGGCCTTCCATATGTACACCTTCAGTGGTGCTATGGCGTCTCCTCTAGAAGAAGTAGACTACTCCGAGAACTCGGAGGTGGATGCACTTGGGGCTACCTCCCCAACGGTTAACCGCTCCGACAGCGCCGAACGGCGTTGTCGGCAGCCTAATCCGTTCCCCACACGTGGGTAAAATGCACTAACCAGTGCGCCACCCCTGCCCATATCGGATGATACATCCGAATCGCCAAAGGCGATCGTCACTAATGAGCTGGACGCAGCTCAAGACACTCAACTTGCCGCACAGGTACTAAGGGCTTCGTTACGCGCCCCCAAACGCCTGCCAAGGACGGCTTATAATTTTGATGGTCCTCGTGACCTTCCAAGCTGGACCAGGCGTTTGGTAAGGACCAGTTTAGCGTCCTATACCCCTGGACCCGCGGCTGAACAGCCGTATCAACGCGAACGCCGTGAGAAACTCCGGCAACAACTGCTTACACAAAAGCAGTTCACTAGCATCTCATACCGATAGCGCTTGGACAGGTAGGCACAGGGTGCCCCTGTTGAGAACTTCCGCGAGGTTCCTTTCGTTCTTTCTCCGGGAGAAAGTGCTGATGATGCAGAGAAGAAGTTCCGCGCTTGGGCGGAAGGGGAGAAGCTTCCCCCCAGCTTCAATGAGCTGCACGACAGCTATTCCCGTCGAGACATTTGGGTGGAGAGGGCGTTGCGTCTGGCATTAGCCGGAGCCAAAGCGATGGAGCTATTACGTGCTCCATATCGCACGCGCTACGCCAGCGTCCCTGTCTCCACCATGGTGCCAGAGGACAGTGTGAGTGTCACGTCTGCCTCCGGCGAACTCCCACTTACTGGGAGTGAAGGGGCTCCTCATGCCCCTCTGGTCGTTGACCTACAGCGGGATTCTCCCGCTCGAAAGCGTCAACGACGTCGCGGCAATCCTGACGTAGGGGAGTCTCGAACTCCCACGAAATCTGTGAGTGTGGATACCCTTTCCACTTCACCAGATACTGGGTTTGACCCCGATGATGGCGTCGCGCCATCAGCCTCTCCACATAAAAGTGCGGAGTACCCTCCGCATCAAGCATTGGAGGAGGAGGTCGCGCGATTGCGACGTGATATTCGCGAGCGCTGTGATCGACACAGCCATCGTATCCATGATCTCCACGAGGGGCTCCGCGATAAGCGGTATGCGACGGATCGCTTCGAGAGGCGGCTTGCCTCTCTCGAGACGACCGTTGAGGAGCTTCGTGGTCACATTTTAGCCCTTTCGGGCTTCCTTCGCCCTGCCGTGCCTTACGGCTCTTACGGGTATCCGCCTTTCCACCCCCCCCTCCAGGAGGTGGCCCGCCTCCGGGTCCTGGTATGGCTTAAGCATACCGACATAGAAGGTTGGATGCGTACGCATCACCTTCGGGATGTCCAAGGTATACGATAAGCCCTTTCGGGCTTGTACCTTAAAGGGTCCCACAAACCTGGGGCGCAGTTTATTGTGCAACACATTTGAAACTGCATGTGTAGGAAGATTATTAGCGTTTAATAAAACACTTTCTACTACTTTATATATCATTTCGTTACGCCGCTCCTTGCGGTCAGCTTGCTCCTTCTGCTTGTCTTGGCTTTCCGCCATGGCATCGCAAACGTGTCGTAAGACACTAAGGCGCGTCGATAAAAACTTATCGATGTGCTTTCGCACAGATACAGGGCTGACATCGGGGAATCCTCCCCCCTCAAGCCCTGGGCCACACACACTTGGCGTCAACGGAACCCTCGGATTCACTAATCCGTTTAAGTAAAACGGGGTAAGCCCCGTAGATGCATGTACCGAATTGTTGATAGCAAATTCAACCATCGGAAGCATCTCACTCCAACTCTTTGGAGAATCCGGACAAAACCTCCGGAGAATATCCTCCAAAACGCGGTTAACGCGTTCCGTCTGACCGTCCCTCTGCGGATGGTTCGCAGTGGACATGAGGAGCTTAGTGCCTAGCACCTTAATTAACGCTCCCCAGAATTGTCCCGTAAAACGGGGATCCCGATCCGACACAACGGAATCGGGTAGACCATGCTGTAGGAAGACACGGTATAGGAGCACTTTCGCTGTTCCTTGTCCATCTATGGACTCTGGCACCGCCGCCAGGTGAGCCATATTGCTTAATCGGTCTACAAAGACCAATATGCCGGTGTTGCCGGCCTTATCCTTCGGAAAACCGAAGCTAAAATCCATGCTAATAGATTTCCAACACTCCGTTGGAACCGATAAGCTCGCCAAAGGCGCAGGTGAACTTGCGGAGGGTTTAACCCTCTGACACGTCTCACAGGTGCGTATATACGCACCGACCCACTTATACATGTTGGGACACCAATACAAAGCGCTTAAAGCGCTGTAGGTCTTATCCCGACCTAAATGACACCCGGTAGGGGCGTCATGTGCCTCAAAGAGGACTCTATACTTCAGTTCCTCATTATAAGGAACTACCACCCGCGGAGTGTCCTCCGCACTCGTGCTATAAAATAGCAGACCGTCACAGTACCTGTAACGGTGTAAACTAGCTTTACTTGACAGGGTTGGATCAGACCAGCCAAGTCCCTTTTCACCTAACGCGCTGATAAGCGCCGTACTTTGTGGGTATTTCTCATACGCCTGGCGTATGGGATCCACCACAGATATGGTGACGAATGTCGCGTGAGCGAGCTCGAAATCGGGACGACGCGACAACGCGTCTGCAAGCACATTATGTTTGCAAGGTTTATACTTAACCTCAAAATATACTCCGCAAAGAAGGAGAGCCAACGGGCCATCCGTTGGAAGAGATGAGGCGACTTCGTCGCTGTCCGTAAGGACGCGTGGTCTGTATTAACCACGAACGGCTTTGAGCCGAGTATGTGAACCCTAAATTTGACAAGGGCATACTTCATAGCAAGTAGCTCCTTATCATGAACGGGATAATTCCGTTCCGCAGCTTTAAAGCTGCCTCGACTCAAACGCTATCACGAGTTCCCGTCCCGCATCGTCTGCTTGTAGAAAAGCACATCCGATTGTAAAATCGGAGGCGTCGCAGACGATACTAAATGGTTTCCCAGAATCTTGGAGAGCAAGAACGGGAGATTTTAACAAGCTCCCCTTAACCGCTTCAAAAGCGTTTTGATGTTTGGTTTCCCAACACCAATCAACATCCTTCTTAAGAAGGTCGGTTAATGGCTTCGCCATTTCAGCGTAATTCTCGCTGTACTTGTGGAGATAATTGGCTAATCCAAGCCACTTCCGTAAATCTCTAAGATTTACAGGCGAAGGCCACTCCACAATGGCTTTCACCTTCGCGGGATCCACCCGCACTCCATCCTTACCGATGAAGCATCCGAGGAAAGGAATTTCATCGGCACCATAAAAACATTTGGATGCGTTTGCATATAACTTATGCTCCCGCATACATTCGAGCACCGCTAGAAGGTGTATAAGGTGCGTCTGAACATCAGACGAGTCGCCTCCCGCACGACTATGAACGAATATATCGTCGAAGTACGTCTGAGCGTACTTCCTATGAGGACGAAAGAGTTGAGTCACCAAGCGATTGAAAGTCGCTGGTGCATGTGAAAACCCTTGTGGCATAACAAGCCACTCCCACAGCATGCCGCTAGGCGTGCTGCCCGCTGTAAGCGGAATATAGAACGCTTGCATGAGCACCTGATAATAACCGTCCACCAGATCTAAGGCACTGTATACAGTACATCCTGCCATATTGTTCTGGAGGACATCCTTCCTATGAATCGGAGTCTGCATGGGTACAGTAGCTGCATTCAGCTTGTTGTACGCATGCACAATGCGCCACTTTCCGTTCGGTTTACGAACACAAAAAGTGGGAGATGAGTGGGGAGACTCGCTCTCTCGCACCATCCCCGCCTCTTCTTTCCCCTTGAAGAATGCGCCGATGACGTCGCATTGCTCCTTGGGAGAGGCCACTGCCTAGTGACGCAGTATTTGGTTCCAGGAACCAAATCAATTTCATGTCGGACTCCCCGATCCGGTGGTAACCCCATCGGCGGGTTGTCACTAATAACATCTCCAAATTCCTTTAATAAGGAATGGTAAGGGTCCTCAGGATTCGAGAGGATCTTGTGGCCGCTTCGGGCATTCAATGCTTGTTTGGTTTGCACCAAAACTGACTCGTCCATCGTGGATGAGGGATTCAACTCCTCTTCCGGACGTAATACGACAACCTCGTCGATTTCACCTGCTTTCAAATCAGTTTCCAATTTGTTGAAGGACATCTCCTCCAACTACAACAGTTCGCCTACCCCAGGCAACTGTTCCAGGCTTACGCCTTCTGTGACAACACCTGTCACACTATTCAGCATCCTGTAGGACTGCTGACTACTGGCCTCGGGACTCATACCGACACCCAGATGGGGGGAGTCAATTTCCCCATCTATTGGAAGCTCCACGCTCCTATCCACAGAGGTCTCTACCTCTACCACCGGTGACTCGCCGGTATCACCTATATCGGCGTAATCG
>CM047582.1:15388461-15410557 GCA_026184515.1 Peronosclerospora sorghi | reverse complement strand
CAAGCCGTATCACTCGTCTTCGTCTTACGACGAGACGCAGAACCACGAAGATACCGTGCTTCTCCAAGTCTCCCAAGAGAGACTTGTAATCGGCTTCCAGCCGTTGGTGAGCAGAGCGGAGAGTCTTTACCTCCGCCTTCGACTGCTCAAGATCAGCCGTGATCCGATCTAGCCCTCCCTTATAGCGGGAAAGCTCAATGTACAGAAGATCATTCTTCTGCTGGAGGGCAGTGTGCGCCCCGAGGATGTCGCGGACATCCTCGCGAAGAGACCGATATGTCTTCACACAGTGAGACATATCGCTGCTCAAGGAGGAATAACCCTCCTCGAGCTTGCGGAGCAAAGAACCATGCTCCGCAACAACGAAGGCGAGGGAATTCTCAACCTCCGCCGCCCCTGATTGATAATCAGGGGAACAAGCGATATATCCTCGAGCGCTTGATCTCGAAGCGCTCGTTGCCTTCGAAGAAGGGGCAGCGTACCGAGTACTTGGTACGCTGGCTGGGATATCCCCAAGAGTTCGACTCTTGGGAGCAGATTGAGGTTCTGAGGGCCGACGCCCCAGACCTTTTGACTGAGTTTGAGAAGAAGTCTCAAACTCATAATGCGAAGTAGCATCAACAGTAGGTGTTGATGCATTCTGGGTATCAATTAAACCCTGAATTTCGGCGGGTACGGAAAAACCACCGTACCCCCGCAACTCCTCCTCTTACAGACGAGGATAGCCCTGCGTACACCGCGGGCAAACGAGGTGAGAAGGGAAACCACACTTTAACCCTTCTTTGATGCAAGCATAATGGATGTATTCCATTTTGCCTGTTCGTGAGTGCTTTAAAAAGCGCTCGCGCATTACGTGAACTTTATTCACGTAATTATCTGGGCTTTTGTTGTAGTTGTCAACAAAAGCATTCCAACTCTGAGTCAGGGCGTCTTTATCGTCCCTGTTCTTCCTTGACCCTTTCCGGCTCGAATAATATCGAACCTGGAAAAAGAGGTCAATAAAGTACAGACGTCTATCGTCTGTACTTCGATCGAATCGACGTGACTGTATGTCTTCGCAGTCATCCAGCACGTTGATATCGAACAACACATACTGGCAGTCCCGTTTACGGTGACCGCCACTGTTGGGGGCAATAGCCCAGCCAGGGGTCCAAAACCCCACTCTGTACGGAACATGCGGTTCCCTACGATGATACGATTTAGAAGCGGCAGGCGCCGCTTCTGTTCGAGCCCTTTTAGCAGGCGGAGAACCGCCTGCTTCAACACCACGCGCCGGGGTTAAATCACCCCGACGTGGAGAAGTACTTGGTCCAGGTGGGGCTCTGCGTTCCCGCAACCACCTGTGATGATCATTGTCGCTGTCATAGCAGACAGCGACACCAGAGTCGTCATCGCTGTTAGGCGATGAGCACCTAGCGAGTTTCGACTCGCTACATCCTTTAGTGGGGACAGCTGTATCCCCAATCACTTTGTTCGGAGTCAGAACTCCCGAACATGGCCCTCTTGGCAACACGCCATTCGGAAGTTGCCATCATGCAAGATGTTGCATTAGCAACATCTCCCTGTTTCTTGCCAGATGCCGCCTTAGCAGCATCTGTGGTTGAATATGGTACGTCTTCCGACCACAGCGTAGTTGACGCTGCTAATGCAGCGTCAGCGTTGTCACTCAACACCTCAGCACCTAGTGCTGAGACGGAGGAAGAAGCTCCTTCAATGTTTTCAGCAGCGCTCTTTAGAGCGCCGCCGTGTGCTTTGACCATCGAGTCGATGGTCAATCAGTTGGTGAATGAGAAATTCCGACCAACAAGTGCCACCTATGATTGGCCAAAATAAGAATTATTATTGGCCAACCACCTTAAGTGGGGGGTGATGTAATGGGGTGCCATTACATAATTGATATTCAAGTTAGAATATCACAGTTTAATTTCAGACGCGTTGTCTGAAATTTAAATAAGAGATTATAAGTTACTATAATCTACCAAGGAAAAGTCGATTCGGTATAAATACCGAATCTTGCAGGTGAGCTAATAGTACAGTTAGTTGAATACTTGATATTATTATGTTAATTACTATACTATTAGCCTCTAAACCACCCATTAAATAAACACTCTTAATTTTGCGTTCCAGATAACAAGTGAATATTTATATTCACTTTAGTATAGGATTAGTTTTTATCAACTAATCCTACCCCTCTTGTATTGCGCGCTTCCTCGCAATTACAGTGTAAGCCAGTAACAGGATCAGTCCTGTTACAATTAAGGTGACGCCTTCGTCGAAAGTGGTGGGTGATTTCACCCCGTTCATTGTACAAAACAAGCGCACGGAGCAAGAAGTTATTGACCAAGCTGAGACGTTATTGTTCCCTTAGTCAGTAATTGAGTACTTCCAGGGTTACTTGGGCATTCCGCACCATGGCTTCCCAGAGCCGCTGCGTTCGCGCGTGCTCAAGGGCAAGGCGCTGCGGAATGGTCAGGAAATGTTCCAGGGCCGTCCTGGTGCCGAGTTGGAGACATATGATTTCCAGGCGACAGAAAAGCAGCTCAAGAAAGAGTATGGGTCGACAGAATACGCGACGTGGATGTGATTTCGCACGCCATTTATCCGGAGGTGTTCACGGATTTTATGAAGTTTAACGACGAGTACGGCTCGCTCCACTTTCTGGACACGCGCACCTTCTTGACGGGGTTGGAAGTGGACACGGAGGTGGAAGTCGAAATGGAGCATGGCAAGACCGTGTTTATTAAACTCATTGCTGTTGGTGGCGTGAGCAAGAAGGACGGCATGCGCGACGTGATCTTTGAACTCAAAGGACGGCAGCGTGTGATTCGGGTCAAGGAAGATGTCGAAGGCGTGAGCTCGACCGCGAAACCGAAGGCGACGGCTTCGCCTGGTTCTTTGGTGCCCCCACGCCTGGTGTTTTGCTCTATGTTCGTGTCAAGAAGGGTGAGAATGTCAAGTCTGGGGATGCGCTCCTTGTGCTAAGTGCCATGAAGATGGATAGGGTTGTGTCTGCACCCGTGAGCGGCCGAGTCGTCTCGATCCACGCGGAAGTTGGCGACAACATGTTAGGCGGTGACCTGCGTGGAAATTGACGATAAAAGGGATAAGGAAGACTAGGTTTGATCCACCAGGAGTCATGTACTGCAAGATGCGACAGGCTTCGCAAAGAGATTATAGGGTGGGTGTTGCGTGCACCAGTGGACTACAAGCCGAAGCTGCACAGTGAAATTATTGTAGCATTAATTCGCTACAAGGTGGTTGATGCAGGTGAATTTGATATGTACTTAGTGCACAACATGGAGCGCAATAGTGTGTCTATTTAGTTTGCGGTTCATGTTGTCCGCCAATGCTTGAATATGGATCATGTTGGTGTCTCTGGCCCCCTTCCAAACACTGTGGAAGCACTTGCACGTATCGTGGAGCGCCACGGGGCCTCTACATCGAATAAAAATGTGCAGATTCTGGGTGCGCTGGTCGAGCAAGCGCGTTTGCAAAAGATTCAAAACCGTCCAGCACCACCAGCGTCGCAGAAAAGCATGGGTGCAATTGGTAGTGGCGCTGCCAAGACTTCTGGAGACCGACCTCTCGTACAAGAGCACGCTGCTTTCCGGTACACCATGAACAACGCTCTGGAGCACTGGATTGCTATTTACAAGGAGATTCGAAAATGAATGGCCAGTATCTACAGATTTTGAAGCAGTATGGACTGCTTGCTGATGACGAAAGCGTATCGCTATTCTTTATGTTTCGCACGGAACTGCATTTTGATCCGAGTTTAAAGAGCTCATTCACCGTTAGCGACCCAGCTGCACTCAAATCAGGTGCAAAGGTTCCTCTGAAATACACGGTACTGGACGCACTTACGCATTTAATGGCGTTGCTCGTGAACTTTCTTGACTCCACGCCTACCGCAAAGCTTCAGGCGCTGATCCACGCAGTTGGTGCGATTGCCAATGTTTTAGTTTCATCTCATGATCTTTCGCGCAAGAAGAAAGCTCTGTTTGACCAACGCGTCTTTTTACGCATGTTTGTCAATATCATGAAGGAATTAACTGTACACGGTTGGCGCAGGCATGCTCGAATAACTTACTTTTACTTTCGTCAAGATCAAATCTAGTAGATCCGCACCACTAAAGGACGCACTGCAAAACGCGTTTGCTTAAATATACCTCTCTAAAAGTTGAGGCAACTCGTTCGTCTCGTTCCACTTCTAAAAGCGTAACTCGTAGTGAAGTTGCAAGGCAGAGGGTCGATCTACGGGATCATACGCTAAGCATTTGTCCACCAAGTGGCTCACACTCAGTGGACAATCGCCACGCACGTGCGGTCGCAACGATCCAGCACTGATCAAGACGACAATGCGCGTATTGGATAATATCCTGTCGTGACGACTATCACCTGGAAGTATCCCTTGTGCATACGGTCGACAACACGTATCTAACTCGGTTAAGAGCACGCCAAACGAATAAACATCTGCTTTCTCGGAATAGTGTTACCCGCGCAGAATTTCCGGCGCAATCCACGCGAAGGTCCCTATCTCGGCCTTCAGCATCTAATCATCTTCCTCTAGCGCCGACTCGTGCCAAAATCCGTGACTTTCTCTTCCCACGACGCACTCAGGAGCACGTTCTTGGGTTTTAAATCCAAATGAATGATCGGGCGCTCGAACGAGTGCAAGGACACGAGCGCTTCGGCACTATCGAGCGCAAGTAACGATTTACACTTGATGGGTACGTCCGTGGCAAAACAATTGTAGCCATCTCGCGCACCGAGTCTCTCTCGCTCGTGTTGCCGCTCGAGGAGACTACTTAAATCGACATGCGGCATATATTCCATGACCATACTAATATCCACCACGGTACTCCACGTTAAGTCAATGAACCGTACAATCTTCGGGTGCTGTAGCGTGAGACAGAGTCAGATTTCCTCTATAAAACTACATAACCACCGTCTCTCGCGCGCCCGTTCGGGTAATAACTATTTCACCACGATCGTCTCGTTCTGAAACGTTGCAAGGTAGACCACGCCGTACCTTCCTTTTGCCACCAGGTGGCCACGTACGACATATTATATTCACGTCCGAGCACACGATGTCAAATCTATTGAAGGATCTTGTCTCGATGGTGGCAGCCCAAGCCAAGCGCCCGCTTCAGCCGTCGACAAGTAACCGATTTTCGACCGCTAAGCAAAACGTGGCCTCAGGCCCGTTCGCCGATTTTAAGGCTCGGATAGAATATACTAACTCAAAAGTAACTGTAGAGAAGCAGCAAGAACAAGCCAATATGGACGCGTTTGTCTTCATGAGCATGTTGCGATTGTGGTGGAGCGGCTGAGAAAAGTTTTTGAATCTTGATAAGGCGTTACCACGGCGCCCGGACTACCGACTAACGAAGGGGGTCCTCCGGTTGTCCTGTGACTGCTTGTGTTACTTCCCACCTTGTGTACCCGACGGCTTGGGCGTGGGTCGCTCTCCAGGTGGCGGGGATGTCACGTTGCAATTCCTTGATGCAAGATTGAGATGACTTGTGATGAAGCGACTGTTGTCGATCAGGCTTAATCAGGCTGGATCAGGCGTAAATAGTCGATGATCAGGGCTTCTGGTCGTTGATCAGGGGGTAATCAGGGGTGATCAGAGCCTATAGTCGAAAATCAGATCACGATAGGTCTGATCGGCCGGATCGGCCGGATCGGTCGGATAGATTTTGTCGATCAAGCACTAGTTGGCGCGAGTTGCGAACAGATGAACGCAGGTCGCAGGTTGAAAAATGTCGATCAGGTGTTGATCGGCGAAGGGGGTACTTGATCAGGCAGCGGAAGTCTTCCCTGCCCGATCACGGAGCCTCTGTAGTCTTAAACAGCTAAAAGAACACCCAAATATATGTATTTTTAGCCTAGACTTACGAGGGAAGGCAATTCCACTAAATCCGCCTAGAGTTCCCGTGGGGCGCCTATAGCAGCCGAACTCTAGGGGACAAACGTGAACCAAAAGGGGAAGAGGTGAGAGCGCTGCTCGATAACGTTCCCAAGACCAAAAAACTTTTACGAAGAACCGCTGACACAGCGGGCGGAGTTGCGAGGCGAGTTCTCACACTCTACGCCTACCGGTGGGCCAAAACCGCACTAAGTGCTCCCGCCCGGGACGTAGAGGTATATACTAGTAAGGGAGGCGCAAAGGTGCCGTCCCTGAAACGATCTGCTTGATCGAACGCAAAAGGAGAACTGTATTATTGCTTAAATCCCTAGAACTACCAATTACATAATATCGACCAATTAGACTACCCATTCCATCGCACTCCGTCGACCAGTCGACCAGATTTATCCGTCGTTCGTCGGTGTTCGTTGCTGTTGGTTAGGTACCTGTACACAGTCGTTCCTTCTCACGATGTCCCGTCTATGTACACCGCAGTTGTATACGCAACTTTATACACCGTGGTACACACAATCGTACACGCAATTACTCACCCGGTTGTGCCCACTGTCACACCCATAATAGTGCCCACAATTGGTACCAATTTTATGGCACACTTTACCACACGATAAAGATCTTGATAGTGTTAAACAGACTCCTTAACCGATTGCAACCGGTACTTTTTTTTCTATTTGTCTTGGAAGAATTAATCTGTGGCAGGGGCATGGATGTTATTTTCATAAAATCAGTGGCATGCATGTTATTTCCGAAAAAAGCGAGGGCATGCATGTAATGTTCCCTATTAAATATAGTGTTCGTTTTTCTTTGGTACGCATAAGTCGCCCCCCCCTACCGCAGAGTCATTGGGAGCAGAAGGCTAACACGGCACCCTCTAGCTCAACTTTCCCGGCAAGACGCGCAACAGGCGCATAAGGTCCTCCGGATGTCCCACGACGGGAAGAGTTCCTTTAACGTTCACTCACCCCTCAAATAGCACACGTATTGAAACGTGTTTTTATCATTGTTTTGGTTGGGTCTACGCATCGCATCACGCGGTCCGCCCCAGATTATTGGTTGGGTCTACGCATCGCGTCACGCGGTCCGCCCCATACTATTGGCTGGGTCCCCACACTGCTAGGCGCAGTCTACCCCATATTATTGGTTGGGTCTTCACACCGCTTTGCGGTATGCCCCAAGTTTTCATTGTATTTCGAGTGACTATTTCCGCTCCATTTACCGATCGGATTGTTTGGATTATCTTTCGTTGGATATTGGTACTAATTACCCCAGAAGTGGTACCCTTCATACTGACACCCATCAAGATTCATATTTGCGCGACGGTCCACCGAGTGTGCTACCACCCATACCAATGGGTACAAAAGGTGAGATCTCTGAATACAATCGGACCAGGCGTCCTGTAGTGCGGATCGGTCACCCGATCGGCATGCAGACGAAGGTTCGCGGGGTACCCCCCCCCCGTAAGTTGGTCGGCTGGGCACGATGGTGGTCGAGTTCAGGACAATTCGGTGTTTGATTTCAACCTCTACTCCACCACATATTTGAAAGCAATCGTAAGGTGATTTATTTATCTCTAAATCCATAGAACCCAATGTGCACCATACCAACCCATGTGTTTCCGTGAATAGCATTGTAAACTGACCGTTTTTAATATATCTTGATCTTCCTTGATCAGTTCCCCTTACTTCATCGGTTAATTAACTTGGTAATGATACCATTTGACCGCTTTCTTTGCTACCATTTGCTCGGGTAGCTATTGGTGCTTCATCCGCTTCCAAAGTACTCTCCGAGTTTACCAATACCACTTCTGGATGCCATCGTATGGGCAACCAACCATACTTGCATATACACGTGTTGAAATGCTTCCGCGTCCATCCTTGCGTAGATAGTGAGAAACTTGTGTCGATGTATAATAATAGCTCCAATATACTGAAATTGTTTTTGGTCAATATTACAGCAACAAAAATCCGCTGACTGTGAAAATGACACCCGTAGTAAGTTCGCAGTAAGCAGAACAAAGTAACCGAACCATGGAGTTTATTAATGGAGTGTATATTGATAAGTTATTAGCTAGCCTAACATGTAATATGCATAAGGTGTTGAAGGTATAGCAAACTTCCATCTGCTATATACTCTACACCACTTATTAGTGCCCAAAACCTATGTACTTAGATTCGAGTGTAGCACCCTAGTATATCCTTATATAAGAGCGGAATGATAGGATCCCAGTTGCAATTTAAACATGTTAAGTCTTGTACAACTACAGAGAGCTATTACTAATAGGTACGATATGAATATTGCTACTAATGAAAAATATCAATCATATCCGGCTTTGATAAAACCCAGTATTATGAATACTTTCAACAACAAGTGTGGTTTTCGAAACAATTTTTTTTATACTTTTTCAATTATAGCTTTAACTTCTGCTATATTTGATATAGCAGGTGCTTTCCCTATAAGAAGGGCAGGAAACGATGTTACGTGGAGTACTTTCAAGAAAAATCCCAACGGTCAACCACTGAGAAAAAATTTCGATTGGATAAAAATTTATGTTCGACCAATGCAACCGTTGTAACCGTTCCAGTTACTTTTTGTCTCGTTTGTGAATTGATATAGTTGTTTGCAGGTTTCTCTTCTTGTTATCATTATCCTCGAGTTCCTGGGCATGCAACCAATTGCTAGGCTGATCTTGCCGCTGTGAGTTGTACCGCACATGATACGATATTCATTCTGGAACTGCGAACCTAAGGGTGTTGTCCACAATCAGCTTTCTTGTCGCTTTGCTTTTTCTTGGCTAGAATGACCACGTACAATAGGTGCTCGTCCCGTTACCTTCTGAGGCCTTTTCGAACGCGAAAATGACGAGAAGCTTGCTGATGAGTGATCGACTTGAATCCGTTTGGTTAATATCGAGTTTAAAGTGCGGCGAAGTCGCTCACAAGTTGATATGCTTGCCTGAAAAAATATAGGCTCATACCCTCTTAGTACTCGCTAGCTTAAAGACCTGTAGACGTTCCATCAATTGGAAACCAGACGCTAATTCTGCACTGTCAAAGGATTGGATAAACAGGTAGGCCGACTGCTTTTCGCTGCACCAAGCCCTTTGTAAATCACCACTCCTCAAAACAAATTCAACAATTTTAGCCCTTTGTAAATCACCACTCCTCAAAACAAATTCAACTATTTTAGTGAACTTTCTGTGCGAATGTGTGAAGAATAATAAAAAGGGGACCATACATTCGCACAGTTTTTAACTTCGACCTTTTTTATATCCATGTCGACCTATTTGTGTTGCAACTGCATTTTCCCATGTTCAAGACTAACCCTCGATTGACAAAAATGCGGCCTGCGCCTTCGCTTTGGCCGCGATCTCAAACGATCAGCGACACTTACTCTTTCCAACTCATGTTTTCGCTTCAAAAACACGCGGAAAAATCGGGTCGATTTTTGAATGGATCTTGGATATACCAGTACTATAAGCAGGTTTGTCGTATGGCGGTTGTGCAGGAACGACTCGTATAGACCAGGGGACGCATCCCCAAATGATACCTTGTCGCGATTAGCGTCGGCTGCTTTCAAACAACGCTCTATTGTTGACGTGTGTTGTGCACGAATACGTATTTTAGCTGAGCAAGTTACTGTATTGCTTAGATTACACACTGGATTGTTTAAAAATGACACTAACAATCCAGTAACTTGCTCAGCTTATTTAAAAATAGGTAGAAGAGTAGAAGCACGTGATACCAATATAACGGTGAGAGTCTAGCTGTTGTTACTATTTTAACTGTACATCAAATATTCACTCATGACATTTCCTATGTACCTGTACACATGATTCACCCTGCGTAATCTCGGCGCATGTCTAAGCACCGATAGAATTCTGACACTTCGAGATTTCGCATGCTGCTCACTTTGAAATTAGCAGCAAAAGCCACCGCTTGAAGTTTACACCACGTCGGTCCCGTTCCCTATAATATGGAAGCCTTGAACAACGAGAAGCTGCTGACTCCAGCGCCGGAAGTATGGACGTCGAACTTTATCTGCGGACACTGGTACGTCAGCGGCAACGACAAAATGCACCGCTTACGTTCCGACTGCGTGGTACTAATCGAGCGCATGTTGCGCAACCACGATCCACACGACATTCTATGCCGCAAACCAGACTGGAAATCCAAGACATTCACACTTGCGCTTAAGGTCGAGCGTCTCATTTTTGAAGCTTTCCCTTCTTGGACCGACTATGTGGATGAACACAAATTATACCGGCGCGTAAAGGTAGTGTGTCGTTACTTGGTGCGCTCGCGCATGCGCAAGAAGAGGACAGTGGAAGTAATCACGTGAACGCTCATAGATCCTACAATAGTACTGCTAGTTCACGTCTCTCCTTTGAATGCCTTCTCTTGATAAGTGCCGATGATAGCGTGTTTAGTAGTAACGTCACAAATCCTTTAACTTTAGGTTAGTAAGAATTATTTATGCTGTAATTTATGTTGTAACCAGTGTAGGTAGCGTCGAATAGCGTTGAAATTTATACGGTGGTATCACACACAAGTGAAGCATCATAGCACAAATTACGAAAATAGGTGAGACACAATTTTCATTTTGTGATTGACTAAAATTTAGGTTAATCATATATATATATATTCACTTATACATTTTCTTATATAACGACTGGACCTTTGCTTCTAGCGTTTCTGTAGACCCTCACGCTTACGCTGCGTGTACCAAATGGAGACGATCAAGTGGTATATGTGGATCATACGTACTTGTGGATATTACGTTTATTTGACTTTATCGTGGAACTTATGTTTGCGTCTTATATCGCCGAGACTACTGTTACGTGGAGATAACCTACCGCAGACACGTTTTTTGCGGATATATCGATTTTTCGTCATGGTAAAACACAAGCCATCTCAACAGGTTATGATCCCAAGAGAGTGGAGCAATTCAACTGACGAGAGGGTTGCAGTTATTCAAGAAAAAGTGGAGTCAAATGGCATCTTGGTAGTGCAGTGTGGAATCTCTGAACGTTTAGCCAAACTAGAAGATTCACGTTAAGTTGTGTCTGATGGGGGTGGTAACGTATACCATACACCGGAAAGGTGACACCAACATGAGCATGGCGTCTCCAGACGAAAATCAAGAGGAAAGGTGTCGGAAACACTGGAGCGCATAGTTTGAAGAATTTAAGCAAAGCTGGATGAAGTGTATTTGGTCGAGGTGGTTGTGGTAACGCCGAACGGACCAAGGCAAGCGGGGGTTCGAGGGAAAGGGTATGTACACCCGTGGGGTCAACAGTGTTTGAAGCGCATGTACCTATTTTGTGTTTTGCTCCTTTTCAGGAAAGATGAAACCCCATTGGCTGAAATGGGAGAATACGTTTTCGGTTACCCCTCGGTAGACGTTCTTTAGTATAAATAATTGCATGTTTGGGTAACATTACATAATACACTTTCCACTGAGCTTTTGTGTTTCAAGTCGACTCCACGTGGCGATCTTCACGCAACAGGTCCTGCCAATCTACGCCTAACACTAGTGTGTGTTTTTGTGCTATATCTAGGCGATATATTTTCTTAGAGGTTATGAGCCCAAGCCTATAAGGGCGGGAGTGCAGACTTTACATTTTAAGTTCTCGCCTGGAATCTTTACGGATTTAAAGTTCTCGTGTGGAGTGTTTTTCTTTCGTTACGTTAATCTGAAACTAGTGGAAAGTATCTTAGTCCAAGGACTAGTTGATTTCGTTTCTCTCGTGTGGATATTTCGGCTCTCGTGAAAATGTATGAAATAGAAGGGAAGCGTGAAGCTAGTGACGTTGCGGAAAAATGATGTTTTGCAAGCGATTTTGCAGGGACTGAAAGATGTCCAATCTCGCTTGGTGTCCGTGGAGGAGTCGAAGAGTAGACACTCTGTTGCCAGTGTATCCGACAGGTCGAGGAAATGCTCCCCAGTACGCCTCAAAGATAATGATTTCAGTGAAAGTTTACGCAATTACCGTCCGTTCGGCCAGCAGATGGTTCTGCATGATTGACGAGGACGAAGGCGTACAAGTTGGAGGTGTGCCGCGTGCAAATATCGGCAGGACACCCGTGGAAGTACCAGACGGTGTTCCGGGAGTGGGCGGCGCAAATTCACCCGCCATACAGGGGCAAGTACCTCTTTTTGGTCATGCAGTACACAAAATTCTTAAGTTGGCCGTCGAGAAATTCTCCGTCAAGGAAGTATACCCACGCCTAGGTGCCGGGTTTAAGAAATGGGCTTATATGTTTATGTAAGCCATCGAGATTGTTGAAATAACGTCCGGTTTTGCATGGACGGAGCGCCTCAAGGTGAACAAGTTGGGCGAGCACTTAGAAGGAACGGCCTCCGAGTTTTTTCGAACGAATATCGGGTCGTGGTTGCAGGTCTCGCCTCAGTTGCACTACGTCCTGGAGCAGATGTGGTTGGGATTTAAAGTAAATATATTCCACCACCAAGCAGTTATCTCGCTGGCGAAAAGGACTCAAGGCGCAATTGGACGCAACATTACTTGTAATTAGTAGCTTTGGCCCGTGAAAGTAGGTCAATCGAAAGTTAAGCATTGAGAACATTGTGAATTAGCGGCGTCGCGCATGAGGGTCATTCTAATGGCCAGGTATGATCCTGCCAGGCATATTTACCTGTGCCATACCCAAGATCTTGTCGCATGGTCACATGAGCTTGAGGATGACGCCGTAAAAACCAAGCTCCCCGCAAGGATGACCGCAAACTCTGTGACGTCTGATGGCAGTAAGCGAGGTTGTTATATTTGCGGTAGAGAAGGGCACATTCGAAAGCACTTCCCGGGAAGGAAGGCGCCACCGGGGTGAAAATAACCAAGCGAAAAGCAGACAAAGAGATCAAGTGAAGGGTGGATTAAAAGGGTGCTGTTACCAACCCTTGATGAACGGTGGAACGAACGCATGTACGGCGAAATATACATGGAAACCTCTGTATTATCAACAGTGGCGCAAGTAGACACCTAGTGTCGAACGCGGATTTACTACATGATGTCAAGGAATGTGGTCCTGACGACACTTTCGCATTACCTGATGGTGGCATGTTAAAAGCCACCAAGGTTGGGAAACTTGATTTACGGTCTAGCAGTAAGGATTCAACAATTATTGAGCTGACGGAGGTGTTCCATGCGCCTTGTCTAGCTAAACATTTGATTTCACTGGGTAAATTACGAAAAAAAAGGCTGTGCCAGCAAGGATAGTGGCCATCGTATGAATGTGTTGTTGAAAGTCCAAGTGTTGCTCCCAGTAGAAACGTTTGGAGGCGTGTTTGTGGCGAATTTGCGTAGTACCAAAAGAAATGAAGTTACAAATATTTTTTCGAACATGGTTCTGAGTAATGCTGTGGAAATCTGGCGAATGATTGCCACACTGGAAGTTTACATCACTTCCACGTGCGCTTGGGTCACCTGGCCTATGATACCGTCGAAAGACTGTCCAGGGACCCCAGGTCAGGCATGGTCCTCACGAACACCAAGCGCCCGAATTGCCTGACCTGGTGCCAAAGGCAAAGCGACGCGTAAAACTCAAACAGAAGAAGGACTCAGGAAGCAATGCGCCTATCGATCGGATAGGAGAGGTGATATTCGGTGACCTGAAAGGTCTCATCACTCCTCGCGATCGGCGTGGAAATAGATTTCTGGTGGTTTTTGTGGAACATTTCTTTAATTACGTACGTGTAATTGTCGCCCGCACGAAAGATAGGGTGGCAAAGATGTTTGAGCACTTCCTGGCGTGGTTTGAAAACGAGTTCCACTACCGTGTGCATGTGTTGACGACGGATGGGGGGAGAATACCAGAACGTTAATCTGTTCTGTAAGCAGACTAATATTCGCCGCCAAGTCACTGAGGCTGGAAATCCAGCCTCAAACGGGAAATCAGAACGGATAAACCGGACCATTTTCAACATGGTCCGGTGTATGACTTTTGGATCAGGAGTTGCAAGATAAAGCTAACGAAACGTTAAAATCGAAAAAGACTCATGAAGTTTACAAAGGGTCAGAGATCTGTGCGCGCAAATCAAGCCGCAAGAAAAAGAAGACAACAAAAGCGAAAGATTCTGATGATTTGCGTAAGCCTGGAAGAAATTCAAACAGTTCGTATTCGCGCGACATTGGCGACACCAGTGCAACCGTTCACCGTAGCAACGGTCCGTTTGATGGAAACACGCTGTGTGTATTTGCTGCACTCGAATCAAATGCTCATGGTAATGCAATAACGGCAACCGGGCCAGACCCTAAAAGTTACAGGGAATCCCATAACAGTGCCGACAGTCACAAGTGGAAAGACGCCGAGCGGACTGAATTACAGTCCCTCGAGGCATTACAAACGTGGACACTGTTAGTCTACCGCAGAACAAGATGCCTCTACCGACCAAGTGGGTTTATAAGACCAAACTTAAGTCGGATGGGTCGGTAGAGAGATACAAGGCAAGGATTGTCACCAGGGGCAACAAGCAAATCTATGGCACTGATTATTTTTTTTTACTCTCTCTACAGTTATGGAATTAAATTACGTTAAAGTCATTCTCGTGCTGGCTCGGATTCGGGGGGGTCGCCGCACGACACGGAGACGTGCCAAGTGCGTATGTGGTGAAGTGTACCACAAATTTGGTCACTTTTGGTCAAGGCAGTTGGTCGAATTTCGGATTGGTCCAAACAAGGGGGGCTTTTTAGACTATCAAATTCAAGGAGTATCAAGAACGCTGGTCTTGGGTGAGTCACCTGAATTTGGGTATCTTACATAATTTTGTGTGGGTACATTAGGGGCCATAGGGAGGTAGTATTATTGGTTAGTTGTGGTTTTTCCGAATAGAAGTCTTTTGGTTGCGGTTTTTCTAAGTAGAAGCCCTTTGGTCTTGGTCTATACCACAGCAAGGGGTCGCCGTTCTTCTTTTTACGTACATTAGTCGCCTCCGCCCACTGCGGAGTGTTTGGGGGCAGAGGGTTAAATTATCCCCTCTCGCCTAATATACCCGGTCTGGACGCGCCGCACGCGCACTTTGGCCACCGGAAGTCCCTCGACGGGAGTACGATTTGGCGATCTCGACACTTTAACTCAAGTACGTTTGGAACGTGCTATTCACTGGATTGGTCTTTACGTGGAGATATCGTTTGTGGAGTTTCACAGACATATTGGGTTTTCACGTGGACATATTGGCGCATTTTAACATTGGTTGGAGTTTAGACCGGTTTTGGTCTTCTCTCATATTGGTCAGGGGCTAGACCGGTTGATTGGTCTACCCTCTATTATTTCGTATTGTTCAGGTCTAGATCGTTTGGACGATCGACCTATTGAAATCTATCTTTCGGAAGTGTTTCTGGTCTGTACGTACCTGGGGTGAAGAGTTCCGCCCTAGGTACACTTAGCCAACACGGTCTCATATTCAAGACCGAATCAAATCGATCTGCGATCCCGATCCACCGAGTGTGTACCTAGCCCACTCCAATGGGTACACAAGGTGAGATGGTCTTAAGTGAATCGGACCAAGTGTATCTGGATGATGACCGGTCGTCTGCCAGCAGCGGACGATCGGACCAGATTTCGAATGGAGGTCCGCGGGGTACCCACCCCCCGTAAGTTGGAAGGCTGGGCACGATGGTGGTGGTCAGGTTGTCGATACAAATGTATTCGATTTCGAACTTGACTCCACCACAATGGTGCGCGTGCCCGGATCACTTGGTGATCGTGGATATCACCGCAAGGTGTCATCAAAGATTGAATTTGAAGATTTGAATTTGGAATTGTTCTGGAGAGGGCGTAAGGAAAAGCTATCACCTTACGTCTTCGTTCTCGATAAAGATGGCGATGTCCGGTCTGGTCTGGTGGAGGACCAGATCGGGATTAATAAATTTTTCCTCCCGAAAAGGCTCCCACCGGAGCCGATCGGGACTATAGCAAGTCATGCTATAGTCCCGGAAAGGATCAGGACCTTGGTCCTGATCCTATGTATGTGCATAAAAAAGTTGATGGAAAATCAAAAGACGAAAAATACTTGGAAGCTGATCAGAACGATCAGACCAACCTCCCCAAGGTCCCCAAGCTACCAAAGATTCCCAAGAAAGGGTTGGGAATGCCGGCCGACGAAGACGACCTCGAAGAAAAGTCGCAGGTCGGAGATGGAGGCATCACTGAAGAAGACCTAAACAAGATGTACTACATTTTTTAGCTGAAACGATTTGTTCGTTTTGACGTGGTCTTTCGGGTGTTGAACCTCCAGATCCCCGACCGTCTTCTCGGTCCCACTACCGAGCCGGTCCAGAGTGATCGCCCATTACTGTTGGTGAAAAACTTGGTGGAGATGTTGGCGGAGGCTGGCATTAAAATGCAGAACCCCGCCGATGTCCAAAAACTATTTGAATTTGAGACTTGGAGGCTGAAATCGTCGATGTCGACCTTCCACGACCATTTGGTCCCACGGGGGGGGGGCGGTTCGCCGCCCAACTCCCACCGCAGCAGTGAAGGTCGCTGAAGCCTCCACAGCGCTTGTCGACATTGGTTCTGATGACGAATCGGTTTATCAGTCTCCACCGGCCTCTAACAGCTCATCAGAGTTAGACCGGTGTCGGGCGGATGACCATGGGGGTGGACCATACCCAGCCTGAACAAAAAAGGGACGTGCGGCAGCAAAGGGCTGCTTGTCAGTGGGGGCTCCAGCGACTCCCACAGGTCTCAGCTCCGCAAAAGGAAGGTATCAACTCGTTGACCATGACTCCATCTAACGTCCAAACCATGCTTGAGACGATGATGGAGCGTTTCATGGAAGACCGGGTTAGACCACCTCTGTGGCCACATGCCCAAGACCGGTCTACCCAGAAAAGTGCCAATGTTTGCCGAGATGTGGATATGGAATCGGTAACATCTGTGGCAAGCCCACTCGAAGTGGTAAGCAAGTCGGCAAGGGGAAGCGCAAGCCGCAACCGGCCAGACCGCGATACCAAGTAAGACAAGTGACTGTGACATGGAGTCGGTCGGCAGTCTTGACGACCACTGTGGGTCAGACGGTACGGGCGCTGGCAAGCCACGCAAGGCTAACCTAGCCTCCACTATTGCTTACGATTTTGGATCTGCTGCGATTCCGCGCATCCGTATGGCCGCGACGACCGACCTCAAGGACTTCACTGGCAAGGATACTGATGAAGACCAGGACCGGTCTTAGTTCGGTCGGGTCAAGTCTGCGTTCCTGCGAGACCAGACCCCGAAAAGTGAAAGGTTTCTGATTCTCCGGGATTTGTTGAAAGGACCGGCTGACAACTGGATCCAACAGTTAGGTCGGGATGTCCGGTCTGACTGGGACCAGCTATGTGCAAAGTTTGAAGGGCAATATTGTAACTCCGGATTTTCGAGTGCCCGCAAGTATCACCATATGCAGAAGCGGAGCGACGAGACACCGATCGAATATTTGCATCGGTTGAACGTGGCTGCACTTCGTGCCGGCATAACAATTAAAGAGAATAACCCGCCGAACGGTGCTGCTCTGGAACATGTGGGTCACTACATTAGTACCCTGGACGATCAAGAACTGGCGGAACAGCTTACTCTGCTGCGTCTTAGGGACGCGGGTGAAGTTGAACAGACTCTACGGACGCTACCGCAGTCGCGTAGCATGAGGGCGAAGAGTTCTGGTGGATCAGGTCGTTACCGATCCAAGACCCAGACCCAGACCGATCCGGTCAAGCGGCCCTGGACCAGACCGACCCGAGCGATCAAGGCGATCGTAGCCGAAGCCAGCACGGGATCGGAAGGGTAAAGTGGAAGTCAATCCATCCAGGAGTCGTCGTATGAATACCAGTATCGTTACGTCTATGTTGCGGGACCTGCCCCGAAGACCAGGTCGAAGTCCGACCAGGTAGACCGGAAGGGAAGGAACGGAAGCAAGTCCGATCCAGACCGACCTCGTCAGAAGTGCTCCCACTGTGGGTCGAGTAAACATGATGGTCCAAACTGCTGGAAGAAAATGGTGTGCAAGAAGTGCGAGAGACGCGGCCACCCGACTGACCACTGCCTCTTCGTATGCAAGTCATGTGGAGAGATCCACGAGGCCGGCCACTGCAAGATTGAAGAATTTTTTAACATGATACGCAAGTCGTACGTGCCGGACAAGCACGCGGGGATGCTGCCGCCGGACGCGGAAAAGATGTTAAACTAGAACGCTCGCCAGGTTGGAATCTGGATCGAGCCGAGCGTTCTACGGTTCACATCTATGCATATGTCGGCAAGGAGGATAAGACCGACAATACACGTTCTATTCCAAATTGCGTCGACCGAGACCATCCGGTCTACAGTCTGAAGACCGATGAGTACTCCCAGACCAAGGTGGTTATGCAGTTGGACTTGCTGCCTGGAGAATCCCGCGGATACTGGAAGTATCACGCGCCTGATAAAGGGTTCAAGCAGGCGAAAGCCTGTGGCAAGATTAATAACCAGAAAGCGACGATGTTGTTCGACTCTGGGGCTGAAGTCTCGATAATCAACTCCGCATTTGCTCGTAAGGTCGGATGTCGTATAGACGATACCCAGAGACAAGAATGCGTCGGGATCGGTGAAAACTCTTATATGACCGAAGGAAGAACGCGTGTGAAAATTACTTTGTCGGGATCTCTGGTCTACGTTTTCAGCGCTTGGTTTGGCAAGTTGGCTGGACAGGAAGCTTTAATAGGCATGGATTTCATGGTCCCAGCTGGTATTCGCCTAGACCTGTCACATGGAGTGCTTACACTCCCGGATGAGGTCCAGGTCCAGTTGGCTGGTCGAAGACCTCTGTATGGTTCGTATACCGATCTGGTCCGGTGGGACCAAGACCTCACTATCCCAGTCGGTCGGTCGGCCGATCCCCCCGGTCGAGAAAGGTTTTCGTTCGAGGAAGTTATGGTTGACCAGGGGCGATCGGTGGGTCCCGCGTTTCGTAAAGAGTGCTGGTCGACGTGATTTTGTCCGTGTTACTAATATTGGTGACAAGCCGCTGACACTGGACAATAACACTATTGTCGGTATGTGGTTAGCAGAAGGGAAGGTACCAAGGAAGATGGGGTTCGTCTCGATTGGATCGAGGCGGTATGTCGAGTGCCAAAACCTGGCGTACCAATCGACCTCCGATCTTATCAGCGATGATGGGTCGGTGGAAGAGGATACCTCACCTTTAGTGGAAAGACCAAGTTATGTCACCCCAAAAAAGATGTTGGTCCGAAGAAAAGCGCCGCAGTCACCAGGAACGGTGGACCATGAAGTAGACGAGCCAAGGTTAGTCAACGTGGTGTCAGAACAAGAACAGGCGACAGCGGAGCAAAAAACGGAAGAAGGGGAACATGAAATTGCTAGGTCAGACCATGACGGTGTTCCTAATCAGACCGGTAACAGTGAAGGACAGCCCGTCGATCAAGACCAGGTGCGTTCAGCCGGTCCAGATGGTCTAGGTGATATCTCCCCAGAAGATGAACAAGTCTGTATACATGAAGGCGGGGAACAGTACATTCAGGAGCTGGAAAGCCAAATGGCAGTCCTACCTGAAGTGTCTGCCGACTCGCCCGAAGTTACAATGGATGATTTACAAGTGGGTAATCAAGACCTTAACAGTACATACCAGATCGAGCAGTTGAAGAATATCATATGGAAGAAAAGACATCTGCTTATCGGAAAGGGCAACGCCTTACCACCTGCAGCCCGTGGTGCGATTTGTGATATTGATGTTGGAAATGCCAAGCCGATTGCCCAGCGATGTCGACGCGTGGCGCCACAGTACCGTGAAAAGCTTTCTGATCTAATTAAAGGACTGTTGGTCACCAAGATTATTAGACCGTCGACCTCGCCATGGGCCTCGACGATCGTAGTTGTTATCACGAAGAACGGCGTTGACATTAGACTGTGCATCGACTATCGGCTGGTAAATCGGTCGACTAAACTCATGGTGTACCCGATGCCGCTGATTAATGATCTGTTGGAAGACCTCGACAAGACCTTGTGGTATTGTTCGCGATATATGGCAAGTGGATTTTAGGTGGTCTCGATGACTGATCGAGCCCGTGAGATTTCCGCATTTGTGACACCGTTTGGTCTTTTCGAGTGGAATCGTATGCCGTTCGGTTTGAAGAACACACCCCAGATCTATCAAATTCTGATAGACATCGCATTGTACGGACACTTCAAGATCAAGACCGATCGGGACCCTGTTGAAAATTGTGATGTGTTTAGAGAGGGTGAACCCGATCGGAAAAGAAGACCGTCCGTTCTAGGGAGGCGGTCGTACATCGACGACATTCTGATACATTCCTCGTCATGGAACGATCTGTGCGAGAAGGTTGAACGATTGTTGGAGACATGCGACCGCTGGAACCTATCTATCAGTGCCGTGAAAAGTTTTTGGGGTATGTCCAAGGTCGCATATTTAGGACATATGGTCTCGAACAATGGTCTAGAGGCTAATCCCAAGGACCTGGATTCGCTGATTAACCTCCCGTTCCCCAGATCGCTGAAGGCAATGCATTCCTTACTGGGAAGCTTGAATTATTATAGCCGATTCATTGAAGACTTTGCTATTTACGCGGCTGTGCTGTATGAGCTCCGAGAAGTTGACTATAATATGTTGCGCGAAGAAGACCGGGCAACTTTACAGGAGGGCGCCGACTCTGGTCTTGCTGCAGTTTGTCCGCAAGTGGAGGCCGAAGATCATATGAAGCGTGCACAGTTTGCCTTTGGTATGTTGAAGGTTAAGATGGCGACGGCACCGGTTCTCAAGCATTTCGCTCCCGAAAAAGTGCCGACCATTATTGTATATGCCAGTAAGTGGGCTATTTCGGCCACTTTAGTGCAAGACCACGATGGTGTGTATCATCCAGTCACGTTACGAGGCTGACGCTAAAACCAAATGAAGTAAACTATGGAATTGTCGAGAAAGAAGTGCTGGCGTTGCTACGAATTCTGTATGTGTGTTACAACCTGCTGGTCGGCCGACCTATAAAGGTCCTGTCAAGACGGTCTACTTTGTCCTGGCTATTATCAGCCAATGGGATGGACGGACTTCTAGGAAGATAGTCGGCGGTCTTGTCGCAGTGGACCTCGAGGTCGTTAAATGCACCAGGGGCGAGGAAGAGATATTGGGCACATTAGCTGCCAGTATCACCCCTCGGTCTGAAGTGGACGAGGCATTGATAGCGATTGCCCCGAGGAAGCAACCTCGGCAGTCAGTTTCGAGACCGCCACCGACCGTCAACCATGACGAAGAGCTCTTGGTCTTAAGTTTTGACGGATCGGCAAGCGTGAAGAAGGTCGGCGCCTATAGTGCCATATTGTGGAAGTTGCCGCAATTGTCTATAGTTGCAGCCGCTGCCGACTTCACGCCGGATATTACTGTTAAAGAGGCGGAGTACCGAGGTCTACTTCTATGTCTGGACCTGCTGTCGTCGCAAGAGAAGGGGCGAGTCATCATATGTGGTGACTCTAACCTAGTGATCAAGCAGATCACCGGAGAGATCGACTGCAAGGCTCCACGACTAAGGACGCTAAACGATCGAGTAATGAAGGCATTGAAGGACCACCCCAACCACGAGCTATTGCACGTGAAACGGAACTGGAACAGAAGCGCCGACTACCTCGCGACCAAGGCCATGCAAGACCAGACCGGGGCTACGATCACCGAGAAGGCCGTTCTGGATGAATTGATGAATATAAACAGGCTCCCAGAAGTGATCGGACCCAAGAACGCCCCAGTCCAGGTGCATGTGATGGTCGCGACTAGATCGAAAGCTCAGAAGTCTTGCCGACCGTTCCCGAAGGAAAGTTTGAACGAATATGCAGTGCAACAGTTAAGGATGGAACGGATCCTCAAGGCGCAGGACGAAGAAGAATGGATCGTCAACTTGAAGGCCTATCTGCGCGGTGAACTGTCCAAGTTGACGAACGATCAAGCGAAAGAGTGCATCAAGATCGCGGATAGCTACGAAGTGGATGATAATGGATTATTGTATTACTGCCGCGATACCGACCAAGACAGTGCAGACCGGGACCGACTGGCAAAATTAGTGATCCCTGAGTTGCTGCATCCAGATGTCCTTCATCACTACCATGTGAGCCTAGAAGGGGGATATCAAGGCATAGGCAGAACATATCACAAGATCAGGGCACACTTTCACTGGAGAGGTCTTTT
>CM047582.1:15357732-15388451 GCA_026184515.1 Peronosclerospora sorghi | reverse complement strand
AGATTACAAGGTCTTCCCGATTGTGCATGTGTCCAAGTTGAAGCTGGTCCGAGAATTTCCGGATCGACCCAAAACGCCCTGTCTGGTAGACGAAG
Organism: Peronosclerospora sorghi; assembly: GCA_026184515.1. Taxonomy (NCBI): domain Eukaryota; phylum Oomycota; class Peronosporomycetes; order Peronosporales; family Peronosporaceae; genus Peronosclerospora; species Peronosclerospora sorghi. Next base: position 15,388,356 of record CM047582.1, on the reverse strand, counting down.
GAAAAAGATTTGATTTCGATGAAGCGTTACTACCGGAGGACAGTTGGGAACGACCATTAGAGGAAGACGAGTTTGGAGTGGAGAAGGTATTGGATGTTCGGTCGACCAAGAAGACCAGGTTCGGCCGGACTCACCGAGAGTACCTGGTCCGATAGAAGGACCATGATGAATCAACTTGGGTCGACGAGCTCGACTTGAATTGTGGGGCTCTTCTACGAGAGTTTGAACGAGAACGAGTCAGTCGTAATCGCTTCGCAGTGATGCAGACCCATGAAGACCAAGACCAAGACACGCAGTAGCATCGGTCGGTCTAGACCGGTGTGAAGATGTGGAAGGTCCGGAGTCGATGTGAAATTGTGATGAACTGTGACGTATTGGAATAGCGGAATGATGAATGTGATGACTATTTTTCGTGATGGGAGTGGAACTGTTTACGATAACGTGTTCGGTGCAACTATGGAAAAAGTGGTGAAATTAGTTCAAGTGATTTGATGATCAGACATATGAAGAAGAAATGATGACATGTATTACGAGTTATCTGGTCGACTACCCTCGACTTCACTTGATATCGCCCCACAGACGGCCGATGACCATCGACGGATGATTCTCTACTTGATCCTGAAACTGGTTACGCCATGGGTCCTTCCGGTAAAGCTGGACCAAAGTATCCTTGAGGTCCACGACCAGCTCAGCGCAATCAAGACCGGGGTACCATGTGCCATCGTCGGCCAGCAGTCTGGTCTTCTCAACGCGACGCCTTGGCATGTGAAGGAACACCGGGTACAAGAACACGTCGACGTCACACTCGCGAGCTCGCATCCCGTCCAAAACATGGATTGCCAAGCCTCGCCCGCTCGAATTCGACGTCGCTTGCTCTTGCTCTGGAACGTCGCCAGGCCCGGATCTTGTCGCACCCGGTCGGGAGGAAGCACCACGTAGTGGGACGCTTCCCAAATTGCTTGACCGTGGATCCTGTTGAAATTCTTCACCCGGCCTAGCAAAGTGCCGATCCATGGAGTCAAGTAGAACACAAGTCCTATCTTGGAGTGTTCGAAGATTTTACATGGTTCATCGCCGTACAGGCGGGAGATCTGCGACGACGTAATCAGGTTCGCCCTCCATGCAGACGCGGCAGGGGTTTTCTTGACCGGTGGAAAAAGCCAGTAGTCCGGACGAGAGAAAGACCGGGCCAGAAGCTGCTTGGTCAGGGTAGACCGGAGCAAACAGCTGATTTGCCCCGACGACCACGGCCAAGTGACTTCAAACGTCCGCGGCGGAAGGGAGCTGGTGTCAACCGCCATGTTCTTTAATAAGGCGTACTTATGAAGCCCGGATGTCCCGGGGAGAACCGAAGGCGCCGGCGTCACGGATGTTGATACTGGTGAAGCGTCGCTTGGCAGACCGGTCTTATGCTCTGACCCCACTGTCGACGCCACTTGGACGAAACTGTCACGCAAATTCGTTTGCGATTTGGAGTGGATGGGGATCATGAACTCGGAATCGCTGGACCCTTCGCTGGAGTCCTCCTCAGACGAGACCCCTGTGTGCTGGATGCGACTTTCAGTACGGTGCGAGGGCGCTCGACTTTCCGAGGGGTTGAAGATGTCGTCCATGTACGAGTCCGAGTCCATGAGAAGTGTGTGCGTCTTGGCTCTCTTATGGGACACTGCACGCTTCCCCCCGATTCCGGGTCCGCGCGCAGTGCCCCGCGCCCTCGATCTACTCGGCGCGTCCGCGCGCTTCTTTGATTGTAATGTAATTTCGGGATGGTGAATATCGGCCAATGAGCGACGTCGGTCTTGGTCCTGCTTCAACCGATCTTAGTCCTGTTTCAAGCGGTCTTGGTCTTGACCCGAGGCGACTAAGGTTGCCAATGAGGACCAATCTACGCTGGAGGAAGCAGTCGAGCACGGAGGTAGCAAGTTTATCAAGCGCTGGCGGCACTGGTCTAGTGCCACCCGACGAAGACCCGACTCTTGCGTCCAAGCGTCGGACCTGTCTTGACAGGACCGGACCTTCCCGGTCTGGTCTTGAATCGCAATTTTGCAACTCGGCAATTCGTCGCGCGAGGTCGTCACCCTGCATGCGCAGTGAGGTCGCATCAAGCTGTCCGTCCAGCTGCTGCTGTCGAACAAGTGCAAGTTGATCCCGGAGATGGGACTGATGAGCCTCCAGACGGGACAGCTCATGGCGCGCGCTTATCAACTCCTCCAAAATGTGTCGAAGCTGGTCAGCGTGACCGTCAGACTGCCTATCAGCGTCGACCAAGGTACCTATTGCCTGGACTATGTTGGGAGAGATGAGAGCTGAAGAAAACGAGGGTCAAGAAGAGTACAAGATGAAGACCAAAGATGCGCACCTCGTGTTGCCTGGTTGGCCACCTGGGTCTTGAGACGCATGTTTTCTGCGAGCATATCCTGCATCCGCGTGTCGGCTTCAGTCTGACAACCTTCCGATGTTTGAAGTGCAGGAGAATTATGTGGGCTGCCAGACCGAGCCGACCGGACATGTGAAGCAATATGGGGTGACTCGGCGCATAGAGTTTCTGCAGAGCCAACAAGAACGAGTGTCAAAGGGAAGCATACGAGGATCGAGTGCAGTGAAGGCAGTACCTGGCGCAGGTGGCGAAGATGTTTGGTCCATGGTGAAGAAGTATAAGTGACCAAGGTCCAGTTGATCGTGTGATGGGTGAGTCAGACCGTTATCGTTGTGCGACACGGTCGGACTCAGGGGCGGCTGTGGTGAAGTGTACCACAAATTTGGTCACTTTTGGTCAAGGCAGTTGGTCGAATTTCGGATTGGTCCAAACGAGGGGGGCTTTATAGCCTATCAAATTCAAGGAGTATCAAGAACGCTGGTCTTGGGTGAGTCACCTGACTTTGGGTATTTTACATAATTTTGTGTGGGTACATTAGGGACCATAGGGAGGTAGTATTATTGGTTAGTTGTGGTTTTTCCGAATAGAAGTCTTTTGGTTGCGGTTTTTCTAAGTAGAAGCCCTTTGGTCTTGGTCTATACCACAGCAAGGGGTCGCCGTTCTTCTTTTTACGTACATTAGTCGCCTCCGCCCACTGCGGAGTGTTTGGGGGCAGAGGGTTGAATTATCCCCTCTCGCCTATTATACCCGGTCTGTACGCGCCGCACGCGCACTTAGGCCACCGGAAGTCCCTCGACGGGAGTACGATTTGGCGATCTCGACACTTTAACTCAAGTACGTTTGGAACGTGCTATTCACTGGATTGGTCTTTACGTGGAGATATCGTTTGTGGAGTTCACGGGCATATTGGGTCTTCACGTGGACATATTGGCTCATTTTAACATTGGTTGGAGTTTAGACCGGTTTTGGTCTTCTCTCATATTGGTCAGGGGCTAGACCGGTTGATTAGTCTACCCTCTATTATTTCGTATTGGTCAGGTCTAGATCGTTTGGACGATCGACCTATTGTAATCTATCTTTCGAAAGTGTTTCTGGTCTGTACGTACCTGGGGTGAAGACTTCCGCCCTAGGTACACTTAGCCAGCACGGTCTCATATTCAAGACCGAATCAAATCGATCTGCGATCCCGATCCAACGAGTGCGTAACTAGCCCACTCCAATGGGTACACAAGGTGAGATGGTCTTAAGTGAATCGGACCAAGTGTCTCTGGATGATGACCGGTCGTCTGCCAGCAGCGGACGATCGGACCAGATTTCGAATGGAGGTCCGCGGGGTACCCCCCCCCGTAAGTTGGACGGCTGGGCACGATGGTGGTGGTCACTTGTCGATACAAATGTATTCGATTTCGAACTTGACTCCACCACACGTACCCCAAAGCCAAAGCAGAAGACGATTTAGAAATATTCTTGCAAGTTCCTCAAGGTATGGAAATAGATCAAGCAGAACTCGACTATTTCAGTTTGGATTCACGATACAAGCTGTATTTGAAACTGGAAAAGAATTTGTATGGACTCAAACAAACGGGTCGTCTATGGCACGATTGCCTATATAGTACTTTGGAAGGTTTGGGGTTTATGCAGTGTGTTACAGACACATGCATTCTTGTGAGGACTGATGAAACAAATAAAGTGGTGGTTGGTGCCTATGTCGATGACTTTCTGGTCACAGGCACCAACGATAAAGTTGTTTCAAAGTTTTTCAAGGACATGAAGGTGGTAGACTTAAAGGATCTTGGAAACGTCACGAAATTCCTCGGTATACGGATTGGAGGAGACCCAATATGTGGATATTGGAGTGATCAAGAAGCAACAACTTCCGAAGTATGGCATGCAAACAATCTGTCAACAAATGAACCCAGCTAAGACGCCAGTTCTCGCACTGGACGATGATAGGAATTTTTGCGAGTTATTTCCTGTGAAACTCAAGCCGAATATGCCGTGCGTAAAGAGTTTCCAGTCCCTCGTCGGCAGCTTATTATGGATTTCACGTTGTGCGCGTCCAGATATTTCATTTGCTGTGCACCGTATCACCAGAAGAAAGCATGCGCCGACGATCGGCGACTACACGATGGGAAAGCGGATTTTAAAATATCTTAAAGACACAAATGGATACCTACTGTTGCCGCTGCGGATCACTTGTTATAATGATGCTGAATTTGTCGCAGATAAGAATTATCGGAAGAGCGTTAGGGCTATGGTTATTTTAATTAACGGTATCGTAGTGAATTGGAGCTGTAAGAAACAAACCACAGTGGCACTCTCGACGGAAGAAGCGGAGTTTGTAAAGCATCGATGGCCGGTCGAGATGCCCTGGGTTTAAAAGAATTGCTGTGCAAAATGGGGACTTATGCAAAAACGCCTCTGGTCCTAAAAATGGACAACCAAGGAGCCATTAAACAAGATGAAAATGAAGCAAGCGCAGCGAATGGAAAGCACGTCGACGTGAAGCTAAATTTCTTGAAAGAAATCTCAAGGGAAGATATATTTTCGACAATTTACGTTCCAAGCGTTTACATGGTAGCTGATCTATTGACAAAGGAGCTGAATGCGACGAGGATTCAAGAGTTGCGGTCTAAGTTGGGACTGATTTGATGGGTATGCAGCATCCGGTGTTTTAGGAGGAGTGTTGGAAGCGCATGTACCTATTTTGTGCTTTGAGCCTTTTCATGGAGATGAAACACCATTGGGTGAAATGGGAGGATACGTTTTCGGTTACCCCTCGGTAGACATTATTTAGTATAATTGCATGTTTGGGTAACATTACATAATACACTTTCCTTTTTACTCTACACTGATCTTTTGTTTTCAAGTCGACTCCAGGTGGCGATCTTCACGCAACAGGTCCTGCCTATGTACGCCTAACTCTACACACATCCCCCTGCTAGACTGCAGAAATGATAAGTTTGAGGGGTTATAAGGTAGAAGGGGTACCAATGACTCATTGGCCGGAAAGTTAATTAATTTAACAGTCAAGATCATCGGTCACCAACAACACCTCCACAACCCACACCCACGTCAAAACCAAACCAAACCATGACCAAGACCCCCAAGGCCACCTGGGCCACCAAGGGAAAAGGCCAGAACTCAGAGACAAGTGCACAGAGCTCTTTTCAGCAGCTGTGCTGCCTCAGCTGACATCTTCTCTTCCAAAATTTGAACAGGACAAGCTCACAAAAGAGCAGAGGCTGGCTATCTGCAGCACAGTGCAGCCCATCCAGGCATGAGCCAGACAGAGCTGGCCAAGTGGACTGTGCAACAGTTCAACATCCGGGGCATGAGTCATCCGGGAATCAGCGGCATCCTCAAGAGGAAGAATGAGCTGGAGAAACTGGACAAAGCCTCCCTTCAGTCAAAGATGGCCTGCAAAGTCACTCCAATCAGCTGGAGGAGGCCATTTCCACCTTGGTTCTGCAGTGCCAGCACAAAGGCATTTCCCTCAGTGTAGAGCTCATCAAGCAGAAGGGCCTCGCATCTCCAAGAGGTTCTGCAGTTAGACAAAAAGCTGGAGTTTTCCAATGGCTGGCGGGACCGCTTCCAGCAGAGGCACAAGCTGAAGTCCTTCAAGATTCGTGGCGAGAGTGGTTCGGCTGATGTTGATGCTATGGTAAGGTCTCTTCCTGACCTGAGGCAGCTCATCTCCTCCTACAATCTGGAGGATGTGTACAACATGGATGAAACTGGTGAGTTTAATGTTTTTGGGATTGTGAAACAGTTTCTTGAACAGTTTGTTGACATTGCTCACTGTCATCAGGACTCTGCTTCTCATGGCTCCAGACCGTACCATTGCCCAGCAGCCTGTGGAAGGGACAAAGAAAGACAAGGTGAACAGTGAGATCCATGCCTTTGATATTTCCAATCAAATGCTAACATCTCCTCAGACTCGCTTCTCTTTGGAACTGTGTGCAAACGCAGGCGGATCAGATAATCGCCTTTCATCATTGGCAAGGCTGAGAAGCCCCTATGCTTTAAGAAAAATACCGGCGCGCAACTCGGCTTCTACTACCGCAACAACAAGAAAGGAAGGATGACTGGTATCCTCTTCCATGAGTGGATGGCTGACCTTGACAAGAAAATGAGGGTGGGTGGTTTTGTTGCCAATGTTATCAAAGGATGTGTTGCTAAGCTGCTGTTTGACAGGGAAATGGCCGCAAGGTCTTGCTGCTCATGGACAATGCCCCCTCCCACACTCTCACCGACCTTGAGCTCACCAATGAGACGGTTCAGCCGTTTCCTCCCAACACAACGTCGAAACTTCATCCCATGGACCAGGGAATCATCTCCGCTTTCAAGCTCCACTACCGACGCTTCCACATGCGTAACGCCCTGGACCGCGAGGATCGCGACGAGAAAGAGCTCTACAAAGTCGACGAACCCACGGCTATGAGATGGCATCATGCTTCCTGGGACGAGATCTCCTCCGACACGATCCAAAACTGCTTCCACAAGAGCGGTCTCCTCGCCGAAGAAGGCCCGCTTCCCATGTTTGGTCCACACGAGCTTCCCTTGAGCACACGGCCGGGGAAGCCGCCGTGGAGAAGGAGCTGCAGGAGGCCCTCGACCGCCTTTCACTCCAGCACCGGTTTCGGGTGGCCTACCTACTCAACGTGGAGGGGGAGCAGGATAGAGTTCACTCTGAGCTGAGTGACGAGGAGCTCATCGCCTTGGTGCAGGCTGACGAGCAGGACAATGACGAAGAGGAAGAGGTGATGGAGGAAGAAATTTCAAAGACCAAGAAGCTTGAGGCCCTCAGCATTTCCCTTTCTCTGCTTGATCTTTCCGACGAAAAACATCGGATGGTTGCCAAGACACTTAGAGACCTGCAGACTGGCGTCTGCCTTTCAGCCACTGACCAACGCACCCATGATGCCTGGTTCAAGTGAGATATTTCCCCCGAAGAACTTATAAATTTCCAAGATTTATAACTTATAAGATATAAGTTGATCCTCATAGAACGAGCCTCGTTCCCGCCAAAAGTCATAAGCTAAGAGGGAATATAAGGTGTGAGGGGATAAGCTAAGAGGGGGATGTGTGTAGTGTGCAATTTTTTGTGCTATATCTAGGCGATATATTTGCTTACAAACAAGACCAAAATCAGGCTGCGGCGATGCCTGCTCTAAAGACGCCCTCGACTAAGCAATACAAGCTTCAAATAAGAATGTTTGACGGGTCTGAAGTGTACCGTGGACTAGGATCGAGGTCTCATCCGTGGGGAAGAAAATTCTTGGGTCAAATTAGCATTGTGGAAGATGCGTCTGGATTTCCATGGAGTGAGGACGTAAAAGTAGATCCCCCCGGACATTACCTATTCGGTACAGCGGAAAGCTATTATAAAAGAAAATGAATGCGTGGTGGGGTGAAAGTGGTACATCATGGACAAGATGTTAACCACTTTTCGCACGCATTTAACGCCTGCACAGTCTATGTAGTTGTTTTAGGCCCGTTCAAGTCCGACACGGACTTGGCCGGGACACTATCTATATTTGTTGGAAGTTACTGAATCTGTGGGTGGTCTAGCTGACTCGTTGGTGGTTGACAACGTAATGATCATGCTGCACCAGAGTTGAAGCAACTGATGTTGTTATAGTTCGACCTCACGCATGTCGATTATCTGCGCCAAGCAGAAAAACTGTGTCAGTTCGCGCAGGCAGTTGAATTTTACGGAAACAAAACGAAAGGAACTGTGGTGAAGCGGATTCAAGAATTTCAGTCACTTTGTGTCAGCGGCACGCCGATCAGCTGATCGGCCATCGGATTAGTGAAAATCAAGGAGGCTTTTAAGCCTATCGTGTGCGAGAAGTGTCAAGAACACAGATTTTAGTAAGTCACATGATATTTCGTGTACTTACATTTTTCATGTTTGTACATATTGGGGACCGTAGGGAGATAGGATTGGTTAGTTATTTTTTGGCCTTTAACTCACAAAAAAGAAGTCGTTAGCATCTTTGACAGTACGTTAGTCGCCTCTGCACGCCGCGGAGTGTTCGGTAGCAGAGGGTTGAGTAATCCCATCTAGCTCATTATACCCGGCCGGGACACGTTACGGACGCACTTGGCCCGCCGGAAGTCCCTCGACGGGAGTACGCATTGGTCGGCTTCGCAAGCTCAAGTTACACACGTTTGGAACGTCTAAAGAAGTTTTTGGATTGTTACGTGGAGATATCGTTCGTGGAGTTTGTTACGCTCTCGTTGGATCTCCATATTGAAATATGGGTCTTTTATTCTCGCATTGGTTGGGCTCTACGATCGGTTAAGCGATCTGCCCTTTTTGAGTATACTTACTCTGAGTATAATTGGTCTGCCCGTACCCAGGGTGAAGAGTTCCGCCCAGGGTACACTACCCAGCACGGTCTCACATTTTAAGACCCAAATCAATTCACATCGACGATCCACAAAGTGTGTAACCAGCCCATTCCATCGGGTACACAAGGTGCGATGGAAACGCAGAAATCGGACCAGGCGTCCTATGCTGATGATCGTTCGTCTGCTAGCAGCGTACGAACAGATCGGATCGTAGGCTAAGGTTCGCGGGGTACCCCCCCTCAGTTGGAAGTCTGGGCACGATGGTGGTCAGGTTCTCGACACTACGGTGTTCGATTTTGAACTTGACTCCACCACAATGGTGCGCGTGCCCGGATGACTTGGTGATCGTGGATATCACCGAGATGATATCTAGTCAACAATTGATTATAACGAATTAAATGTGGAATAGTTCTGGAGAGGACATAAGGAACGGCTATCGCCTTATGTTCTCGCTGTCGATAAGGATGGAGATGTCCGATATGGCCGGGTGGAGGACCAGATCGGGATTAATAAGTTTTTTCCTCCCCATAAGGCTCCCACTGGAGCCGATCGGGACTAAAGCAAGTCTTTCTATAGTTCCGGAAAGGATCAGGACTTCTGTCCTGATACTATGCATTTGAATGAACGTTTTGATGGAAAAATAAAAAATGAAACGACTTGGAGGCTGATCGGAACGATCCGATCCACCCTCCCAAGGTTCCCAAGCAGAGGCTCGGAATGCCACCCGATTAGGAAGACTTGGAAGAAAAGTCGCAGGTCGGGATGGGGTTATCAAGGAAGAAGACCTGACCAGGATGTATTACATCCACGAGTTAAAGCGATTTATTCGTGAAGACCAGGTCATATAGATCTTAAACCCCCAGATCCCCGATCGCCTTCTCGTACCCACCACCGAGCCGATCCAAAGCGATTGGCCGTTGCTATTGGTGAAGAACCTGCTGGCGATGTTGGCTGAGTTCGGCATAAAAGTGCAAAACCTCGCCAACGGACATAATCTGTTTGATCTGTACACTTGGAATATGGAGATGTCGATGTCGACCCTCCATGATCATTTGGTGCCGTTGGTGGGGGCAGTTTGCCGCCCAACTCCCACCGTGGCATTGGAGGTCGCTGAGGCCACGGCAGCACACGATGATGTGTGTTCCGATGATAAATCGCTGTATCAGTCTTCAACTGCCTCTAATAGCTCATCGGAGTTGGAGGTCGGTGTTGAGCGGATGAACATGGGGGTGGATCATACCCCCATGGGAGCATAAAAAGGACGTGGGGCAGCATGGGACTGCATGCCGGTCGGGGCCCCAGGAGCCCCCACAGGTTTCAGTACCTCCAAAGGAGGATGCCAACACGCTGCCCATGACCCAATCTAACGTCCAAGCCATGTTTGAGGCAATGATGGAGCGTTTCATGGGAGACCGATACCGATCGTCTCCGCGCCCGCATGCCCAGGACCGATCTGCCCAGCAAAATGTCAATACTTGACGGGATGTTGATATGGAGTCAGTGACATCAACGGATAAGGCTACCCGAGGTGGCAGACCAGTTGTCAGAGGAAGACGCAAGCCGCAGCCATCCCGACCGCGCCAATCAAGCAAAAACAGCGATTTCGACACGGAGTCGATCGGAGATCCGGATGACCACTATGGGTCAGACGGTGCAGGTGTGTGCAGAACACTCAGGGCTAATCTAGCCTCTACGACCGTCTTTGATTTTGGATCTACTGCGATCCCACGCATTCGCATGGCTGCGAGCACTGATCTTAAGGATATCACTGGCAAGGACGCCGACGAGGAGCAAGCCAGATCGTGGTTTTGTCGGGTCAAGTCTGCTTTTTTGCGGGATCAGACACCAAAAAAGGAACGGTGTTTGATCTTCAGAGATATGATGAAAGAACCGGCTGCGAACTGGATCGAACAGTTGGGTCGGGATGTCCGATCTGGCTGGGATCGGATATGTTCATAATTTGAGGGGCAGTACTGCAACTCCGGATTCTCTACCTCCCGCAAATACCATCATATGCAGAAGCGGGGCGACGAAAAGCCGATTGAGTACTTGAACCGTCTGAACGTGGCTGCAATTCGCGCCGGGATAGTGATCAAGGAAGGCAACCCGCCGACCGGTGCCGTTATGGATCACGTGGTTCACTATATCGGTACCATTGATGACCAAGAGCTGGCAGATCAGCTCACTCTGCTGCGCCTCAAAGATGTGGGGGAAGTGGAGCAGACGTTGCGGACGTTGCAACACTCACGCAGCATGAGGGCGAAGGTCGCCGTTGGATCGGGTCGCTACAGATCTAAGACCCAGACCGATCCGGTGAAGAGGCTCCTGACTAGATCGGCTCGTGCTGTTAAGGCGATCGCGACTGAAGACAGCACTGGATCGGAATAAGAAAGTAGCGGCCAGTCCAGTCGGGAGTCGGACGAGAACCAATATCGCCACATCTTCGTCACGGAACCTTCCCCAAGAACCAGATCGACGCCTAACCAGGCAGATCGGAAGGGCAGGAGTGGGAACAAGTCCGATCCGGACCGACCTCGCAAGAAGTGTTCTCACTGCGGGTCAAGCAAGCACGATGGTGGGGACTGCTGGAAGAAGCTGATATGCAAGAAGTGCGAAAGACGCGGCCACCCTACCGATCAATGCCTCTTCGTGTGCAAGTCATGTGGAGAGATCCACGAGGACGGCCAGTGCAATATCGAAGAGTTCTTCAATCTGATGCGCAAGTGGTATGTGCCGGGTAAGCACGCGGGGATGCTTCCACCTGACGTTCAGAAGATGTTAAACTAGATCGCTCGCCAGGTTGGAATCTGGATCGAGCCGAGCGATCTACGTTTGGCATCTATGCATATATCGGCAAGGAGAATAAAGCCGACAATACATGTTCTATTCTCAATTGCGTCGATCGAGATCATCCGGTCTACAATCTCACGACCGATGAATATTCCCGATCGAAGGTGGTCATGCAGCTGGATCTGCTGCCTGGGGAATCTCGCGGATACTGTAAGTATCATGCGCCCGACAAATGGTTCAAGCAGGCGAAAGCCTGTGGTAAGATAAACAACCAGAAGGCAACGATGTTGTTCGACTCTGGGGCCGAAGTCTCAATTATCGACTCCGCCTTTGCTCGTAAGTTCGGATGTCGTATAGACGACACCCAGAGACAAGAATGCGTCGGAATCGGTGTAAGTTCTTACATGACCGATGGAAGGACGCGCGTGAATATCACCCTATCGGTTTCGTTGGTCTACTTCTTCAGAGCTTGGGTTGGCAAGCTGGCCGGTCAGGATGCCCTGTTAGGGATGGATTTCATGGTGCCGGAAGGTATTCGCCTTGATCTGTCTCATGGAGTGCTTACACTCCCGGATGAGGTCCAGATCCAGTTAGCTGGTCGGCGGCCCCTATACAGATCGCACACCGATCTGGTCAGGTGGGACCAAGATGTCACCATTCCAGTCGGCCAATCCGCTGATACCACGGTCGACAAAGGTTTCGATCAAGGAAGTTATGGGTGACCAGGGGCGATCGGTGACTGTCGACCTTTGTGAAGAGCGCCGGCCGATATGATTTTGTTCGAGTCACTAATATCGGTGACAAGCCGCTTACGCTCGACAACAATACTGTTGTTGGCATGTGGCTGGCGGAAGTGAAAGTGCCAAGAAATATGGGGTTCGTCTCGATCGGATCGAGACGGTATGTTGAGTGGCAGAACTTGGCATACCAAGCGACCACCGATCTGATCAGCGATGATGGATCGGTGGAAGAAGATACCTCACCTATGGTGGAACGGCCGAGCTATGTAACCCCAAAGAAGATGTTAGTTCGAAGAAAGGCACCGCAGTCGCCGGACACGGTGGACCATCAAGCAGATGAGCCAAGGTTCGTCAACATGGTGGCGACACAAGAACAGGCGACAGCGGAGCCGGGAATAGAAAAAGGGAGACATGGCATTGCTGGCGCGGACCACTATGGCGCGCCTAAGCATATCGATGTCGCTGAAAGGCAGCCCGCCGCTCGGAACAGCAGTGCTCAACCAATCAGGACGGTTTGGGGGACATTGCCCCGGAAGACGACCAAGTTTTTATCCATGAGAGCGGGGATCAATATATTCAGAAGCTGGAGAGCCAGATGGCAGTCCTCCCTGAGGTGTCTGCTGACCCGCCCGAAGTCACCTTGGACGATCTTCAAGTGGGTGATCGGGATATCAACAGTCCCGATCAGATCGATCAGCTAAAGAAGATCATATGGAAAAAGAAACATCTGCTGATCGGGAAAGGCAACGCCTTACCCCCTGCTTCTCGCGGAGCGATCTGTGACATCGACGTGGGTGATTCCAAGCCGATCTCCCAGAAATGCCGACGTGTGGCGCCACAGCACCGCGAAAAACTGCCCGATCTTATTAAAGGACTGTTGGCTACCAAGATCATTAAGCCGTCGACCTCTCAGTGGGCCTCACAGATCGTGATTTTGATCAAGAAGAACGGCGTCGACAACAGGTTGTGTATTGATTATCGGTTGGTAAATCGGTTGACCAAGCTTATGGTGTACCCGATGCCGCTGATCAGCGATCTGCTAGAAGATCTCGACAAGACCCTATGGTATTGCTCACTGGATATGGCAAGTGGATTTTGGGTGGTTTCGATGACCGATCGGGTTCGCGAGATCTCCGCATTTGTTACGCCGTTTGGTCTGTTCGAGTGGAACCGTATGCCGTTCGGTTTGAATAACGCGCCCCAGATCTACCAGAGGCTGATCGACAACGCATTGTATGGAAACTTCAAGATCAGTACCGATCGGTACCCCACCGAAAACCATGATGTATTTACAGAGGGTGAACCCGATCGGGAAAGGAGACCGTCCGTTCTGGGTAGGCGATCGTATATCGACGACATTCTGATCCCTGCTTCGTCATGGAGCGATCTGTGCGGGGAAGGTCGAACGGTTGTTGGAGACATGTGATCGTTGGAACCTGTCGATCAGTGCTGTGAAGAGTTTTTGGGGCATCGCCAAGGTCGCCTATTGGGTCATATGGTATCAATCAGTGGGCTAGAGACCAATCCTAAGATTTGGAGTCACTAAGCAACCTCCCGTTTCCCAGATCGCTGAAGGCAATGCAGTCCTTCCTAGGGAGCCTGAATTACTACAGCCGCTTCATTGAAGACTTCGCGGTCTACGCGGCCGTGCTGTACGAGCTCCGGGAAGTTGACTATCATATGTTGCGCGAAGAAGATCGGGCAACTTTACGAGAGGGCTGCGACTCCGATCGGGCTGCAGAATTGCCGCCTATGGAGGCAGATGACTATATGAAGCGTGCACAGGTTGCTTTTGGTATGTTGAAGGCTAAGATGGCGACGGCACCGATTCTCAAGCACTTCGATCCGGAGAAAATGACGATCGTCATTGTGTATGCTAGTAAGTGGGCCATTTCGGCCACTCTAGTACAAGAACATGATGGAGTGTACCACCCGGTCACTTTTACGAGCCGGACATTGAAGCCGAACGATGTCAACTATGGGATCGTCGAAAAAGAAGTTCTGGCTTTACTACGGATCTTGGATGTGTGCTACAACCTACTGGTCGGCCGATCTGTAAAGTTCCTTTCAAGAAAGTCGACATTGGCCTGGTTATTATCAGCCAATGGGATGGACGGTCGGCTCGGCAGATGGTCAGCTATCTTGTCGCAGTGGTCTCTCGAGGTCGTCAAGTGCACCAAGGGAGAGGAAGAGATATTGGGCACATTAGCTGCCAGTATCACCCCTCGGTCCGAAGTGGATGAGGCTTTAGTGGCGATTGCCCCAAGGAAGAAACCTCGACAGTCAATCTCGTGGCCGCCGCCGACCGTCGATCAGGATGAGGAACTCCTGGTCTTGAGTTTTGACGGGTCGGCCAGCGTGAAGAAGAAGGCCGGCTCCTATAGTGCCATACTGTGGAAGTTACCACAATGGTCTATAGTCGCAGCCGCCACCGATTTCACGCCTGACATAACGGTCAACGAGGCAGAATATCGGGGTCTACTTCTATGTCTTGATCTGCTGTCATCACAACAGAAAGGGCGGATCATCATATGTGGTGACTCCAACCTAGTGATAAGGCAGATTACCGGGGAGATCGACTGCAAGGCGCCACGGCTAAAGTTGCTAAATGATCGGGTGATGAAAGCGCTGAAAGACTACCCCAACCACGAGCTATTGCACATGAAACGGGACTGTAACAGAAGCGCCGATCACCTCGCGACCCAATCCATGCGAGACCAGACCGGGGCGACGATCACCGAGGAAGCCGTTTTACAGGAACTTATGGACATAAACAGGCTCCCGGAGGTGATCAAGCCCAAGGACAGCCCTGTTCAGGTGCATGTGATGGCCGCAACCAGAACGTGAGCTCGGAAGTCTCGCCGATCGTTCCCCAAGGAAAGGCTGAGTGAGTACGTTTTACAACAGCTAAGGGCGGAACGGATCCTCAAGGCACAGGACAAAGAAGATTGGATCGTCAACTTGAAGGCCTATCTGCGCGGTGAACTGTACAAGTTAACAAATGGTCAGGTGAAAGAGTGTGCCAAGATCGCGGACAGCTACGATGTGGATGAAAATGGATTGCTATATTACTGCCACGACACTGATCAAGACAGTGCCGATCGAGATCGACTGGCGAAACTGGTGATCCCTGAGTTGCTGCATCCAGATGTCCTTCATCACTACCATGTGAGCCTAGAAGGGGGATATCAAGGCATAGGCAGAACATATCACAAGATCAGGGCACACTTTCACTGGAGAGGTCTTTTTCGAAGCGTGCAGAAATATGTGGGCTGTTGCACGGATTGAGAGACCGGAAAGGGTAGACCGGTAATCAAGGGGCGATCGCCCGGAAATATCGAAGCTACCTACCTTTTCCAGGTCATAGCGATGGACCACATACCGTCACTGCCTAGATCGACGCGCGGCAACACTGAGCTGATGATCTGGGTAGACCTGTTCACCGGTCTAGTTATTGCGAAGGCAAGTGCATCTCGGTCTGCGGAGCAGATCGCCCAGAGATACGAAGAATGTTTGTTCCGAAGATTCGGCGCCAGCGAGGTCATCAGGCACGATCGGGAACCCGGTTTTATGGCCGAGGTGTTCCGGTCGTTCAATAACATGCTGGGCCAGAAACAGAGTTAGACGAGGGCATATCTCCGCAAGCAAATGGATCGGCGGAGCGCATGGTGCAGACCATAACGAGGGAGATCAAGATGTACGTTGCTGACCCAGACCAACGTGACTGGGATGAGTATGCAGAAAGACTGGTATTCGCACTCAACTCTTCAACCGATCGGGTCCGAGGAGAGACGCCTTTCTATCTGGCGTATGGATGGGACCCTAGATCGACACTTGAAGTGGCGATACCGATCGGCTGCACTCGGACCCGTGATCGCGATGCCCGCCGTTGGCGTATGCAGGTCCAGAAGCACTATCAACATGCGAAGGAAGTCGTCAACGAAAAGTTGCGTCAGGCCACACAAGATCGAGCAGATCGGATAACGATCAGTTCCGACCTCACGGTATTGAACCAGGGGCGAGTGTCTGGTTATACATCGATCAGGTCAAGGAAGGTTATGCAAGGAAGTTGGCTCATATGTGGCACGGTCCTTTCCGTGTAGCAGAGCTGATCGGTGAGCATGCTGCCCGTCTGATCACGATCGGCACGGATTATAAAGTTTTTCCGATCGTGCATGTGTCCAAACTGAAGCTGGTCAGAGAGATCCCCGATCGGTCTAAAATGCCCTGTCTGGTGGACGAAGCGGAGAGATTCGATTTTGACGAAGCTCTGCTGCCGGAAGACAGTTGAGAAAGGCCATTGGAAGATAACGAATTCGAGGTGGAAAAGGTGCTAGATATCCGATCGGTCAAGAAGACGCGTTTCGGTCGCACCCACCGAGAATATCTGGTCCGCTGGAAGGATCATGACGAAGCAACTCGGATCGACGAACTCGATCTAAATTGTGGAGAACTGCTACGAGAGTTCGAGCGAGAACGAGTCAGTCGGAATCGCTTCGAAGTGATGCAGACTCATGAAGATGAAGATCAAGACGCGCAGTAGCACCGATCAGTATATAGATCGGTGTGAATATGTGTAAGGTCTGAATTATTGTGAATTAGTGTGATGAACTGTGATGAACTGGAGTAGTGGAGTGACGAACGTGGTGATAATTTTCGCGATGTGGATGGAAACTGTGTGTGATAACGTGTTGGTACAAGTTTGGAGAAAGTGATGAAATTTGGTCAAGTAATCAGGTGATCAGGAATTTAGAAAGAATGATGACATGTATTATGGATTATCTGATCATCTAACTGCCGCATCAAGATTCGCAGTCACCCCACAGACGACCGATAGTCAACGCCGGATAGTCTTCGATCTGGTCCTGATGCTGATTGCGCCAGGGCTCCTTCCGATCGATCTGGATCAAGGCGTCTTTCAGGTCTACGATCGGCTCGTCACAATGGAGACCGGGATACCAGATTTCGTCCTCATTCAACGCCCCGGTGCTCTCAACGCAACGCTTGGCCATATGAAGAAACACCGGATACAGGAAGATGTCGATGTCGCACTCGCGGGCCAGCATCCCTTCCAGAATAAACTGGAATATGGCCAGCCAGGCCTCGCCCGCCCGACTCCGGCACTGTTTCCGGCGCTTCTGAAACAGGATCAGGTCTTTGTCACGTAACTTCCGACCCGCGGGAAGGATGAGATAATGGGTAGACTCCCACATCGCCTGGCAGTGGGCTGCATTAAAGGCCCGAAGTCGACCCAGAAGCGAATCGATCCAAGGAGTCGACGCGAATATGGAGTCCAACTTGGCGCTGAGAAGCACTTCCCATGGTCGATCTGCATACAGACGGGCGATTTGCGGTCCTGTGACTAGATCCGCCCGCCGCGCAGACCAGTCAGGGGTTTTCAAAGCTGGAGGGAAGAGCCAGAAATCTGGTCGGGACATCGACCGGTCTAGATCTTGCTTGGTCAGGGCTGATCGGTGCAAGCTACCGATCTGCCCCGGTTACCATGGAAAAGTGGCATCTGAAGTCATCGATGGAAGAGCTCGATCTCCGATCGACGCCGCTTTCAATCGGGCGTGATGGCGCAGCCAGATGTGCCGGGATGGAAGGAAGGCGCCGATTCGGTTGACTTACGCGTCCGTGCAACATCATCACCCTGGGAGCTGATCACCTTATCAGCCCCCGATGCAGGCTTCGCTGGAACAGGACCTCGGTGTTGATCATATCGGGACTTGGACAAAGCAGTGAACAAGAACTCAGAATCACCCGATTCGTTCCCCGAGTCCTCTCCGGAGGAGATCTCCATATGCTTGGTGTGGGCAGCGCGGGGGAGTAAGGGCGCATGTGATTTGACGGTGATGGACGTGTCACCTGCGTCCGATCTTGGGCTTGGAAGATGCGCCAGCGTCTTGGATTTCTTTTGGTGCACCGCTTTCTTCTCCTCGAGTGCGGAGTCGCGCGCTACGCCCCGCTCCCTTGATCCCTTCGACGCGACCTTACGCTTCTTGGAAACTTTTGGAATTTTGGAATATTGACTTTTGGCCAATGAATGGCGTCGTTTCCGATCTTGGTGCAGATCGATCAGGGAGGCCGATGCAGATCGGTCAACGCTAGAGCCTGCAGCCGGACGCCGGTAGAACAAGTCGGTCAACTGTTGGTAGCACCGATCTACGGCCGCCCAACGACGGTTTGACTCCTGGGTCCAGGCGTCCGATCGGCTCTGGAAGGACTCGAACTTCCCGATCTGGTACCTGACCACGACCTGCAACTCGCCGATCTGCCTCTCCAGGTCACCATGTTGGGTGCGGAGCAAAGTCCGATCGTACTGATCCTCCAACCTCTGCCGGTTGACCAGCGCGAGCTGTTCCCGGACGTGTGACCTGTAGGCCTCTAAACGAGACAGATCATGCCGTGCCGATCAGCCCATCCAAGATCGATCGGAGCTGATCGCAGTGGTCATGCGACTGCCGATCAGCCGCGAGTAAAGCGTCAAACGCTTTGGCGATGTCAGTGGGGAGCCGATATGCACGCAAAAGAAGGTCAGAGCAGATCCAAGACGAAAAACAGACCGATCAGCTTACCTCGCGTTGTTTGTTGGGCGATCTGGGCCCGGAGACGCGCGTTTTCGGCGATCACCTCCTGAAACTTCGTGGACATGGGGATCAAAGTATCCACCTCCTTCCGCAGTGGCAGGAGTGATGAATTCTTGACTTCCAACTGCAACTGAAGCTCCCGGACTGTTTTCCGAAGCTGATCGACCCCGATCTGTGCCCATCCGGTGTTCCGGAATCTGGAGTGTTGCGAGGGCTGTTAGATCGGGCCGATTGGGGAGGCGAATTGACATGGGGAGATGGGGAACACAGGGCACCTGCAGCAACGAACGTCAAGAGAGGTTACAAGATGACGAGGTGCACAAGGACAAATACCTGGCGAAGGCGGATTCGAAGATCTGTCCATCGGTGAAGTCCGCTACTGCGAAGATCTGGGATGTGGTGAGATCGGGTCGCTACCGTTGTGCGGCTACGACCAGACTCAGGGGCGGCTGTGGTGAAGCAGATTCAAGAATTTCAGTCACTTTGTGTCAGCGGCACGCCAATCAGCTAATCGGCGATCGGATTGGTGAAAATCAAGGAGGCTTTTAAGTCCATTGTGTGCGAGAAGTGTCAAGAACACAGATTTTAGTAAGTCACATGATATTTCGTGTACTTACATTTTTCCTGTTTGTACATATTGGGGACCGTAGGGAGATAGGATTGGTTAGTTATTTTTTGGCATTTAACTCACAACAAGGAATTCGTTAACATCTTTGCCAAGTACGCTAGTCGCCTCTGCACGCCGCGGAGTGTTCGGTAGCAGAGGGTTGAGTAATCCCATCTAGCTCATTATACCCGGTCGGGACGCGTTACAGACGCACTTGGCCCGCCGGAAGTCCCTCGACGGGAGTACGCATTGGTCGGCTCGCAAGATCAAGTTACACACGTTGGAACGTGTAAACAAGTTTTTGGATTGTTACGTGGAGATATCGTTCGTGGGGTTTGTTAAGTTCTCGTTGGATCTCCATCTTGGAATATTGGTCTCTTATTCTCGCATTGGTTGGGCTCAACGATCGGTTAAGCGATCTGCCCTTTGGAGTACATTTACTCTGAGTATAATTGGTCTGTCCGTACCCAGGGTGAAGAGTTCCATCCAGGGTACACCACCCAGCACGGTCTCTCATTTTAGACCCGAATCATTCACAGCGACGATCCACCAAGTGTGTAACCAGCCCATTCCATCGGGTACACAAGGTGAGATGGAGACGCAGAAATCGGACCAGGCGTCTTATGCTGATGATCGGTCGTCTGCTAGCAGCAGACGATCAGATCGATCGTAGGCGAAGGTTCGCCAGGTACCCCCCCCCCGTCAGTTGGAAGGCTGGGCACGATGGTGGTCAGGTTCGCGACACTACGGTGTTCGATTTTAAACTTGACTCCACCACAGAACTGCACACGGAACTGTACATTTTGTGTCCGATAGGAAGGCAAAACTAAGGAAAGGTTTTAGCTGTGGCGAGATAGGACATTATGAATGGAATTTCCGAAAGAAATGCTAAAAAGGTCGACTCTATGCTAACGATCACCACTGATTATGGAAACATTGCGAAAGAAAAATGGATACTTGACCGCAGTGCAAGTATGCATTTAACAAACGACTTGAGGTTTTTGCGAGATACTGAAGATGTATGAGGCGTGGACGGTAAAAAAAACTGAAAATTACGAAGAAGGGAGACTTACACATTTTCGTAACCTGTGGAAATGTTGAACGACTTATCAAGGTTGAAAATGTATATCTAGTTGAAAATTTGACGCGATATATTGTATCCTACGGTCTCCTAGAAGAAAAAGGTTATGGCCTACGTTGGCGGCCGGGGGGTGGTCAAACACCAAGAGACCGGAGAAAACATCTTCGATGTTGAAAAGGTCAACAAAGTTCTGACTATAAACGTTAGAGTCGATGTAGCAGAATTTCGGAGATGTGGTCATGGCTGTCATTAACACATATGACAATAACTTTGAAGGAAGCAAAGAAGTTCGACGTGGATCGTTGGTGCACTTTCACGCTCGAATGGGACATCTAAGTTACGACGTGATCGAAAGGCTGGTGAAACATCCTAGCTTTGGAATCGAGCTCACATTACGAAGGGATTGAATTGTCTTACCTGTGCACAAGGTAAACAGACGAAGAACAATAAAGCGAAGAAGGACAGTCGAGATTATTCTCCAATTGACAGAGTCGGAGGAGTGATTTGTTTGGACCTGAAAGGGCTTATCACAATTTGGTTAACCTAATTCTAGTCAATCACAAAATGCAAATTTGAGTACACCTAATCTCCCAATTTGTGTCATGATGCTAAACCTGAGAGATCACCATATTATAACAATGTAACATCAACAGTACGTTTGAATCGTGCTCAGTGCTCCACAGGTTGGCATGCACCTGTCCCGGAAGCTGAGACGGACATGGTCGGTACATGGAGGAGAAAATCAACCGCACACTAAAACTTAAGCCTGAGAAGGAGTGACAAAGAACATTGTCCACCACGTGTTTGTGCTCGTAAGTGCAATGCAAACCAAAAAAAGGAACCGAGCCATTCGGGTGACAACAAGCTTGTTGTCCGTTGTATACCGACCCCGGCGTCGAGCGACAATCTACTTACTCAGGACTGGTATTGATTGCAATATTCCAGTTGAGACCGGGCATTCCCACTGTCGTATGAATAATGTCCCTCTTTGAATCAAAACTACGCACTGGCGTTGCTCGTCTATTTAACGGCTGGCCCGATGATGAGTTCGTTCGTCAACCTTCTATCTGGCTTCACAGCTGACAAAACGCATGCTCAACGTTTGCTTTTTTTTGCTCCCTGCCAACTTGGGCCACCGTATTGTTTGACTCGTTAAGGCCACGGTTTATGTATATGTGGTGGACGTTCCAATTACACCTCTCTCTATGGCAATAGTCCCGTTATATTATTCTATCAATATTCTTAAATAGGCGTTGTATAATACTCCTTTTCGACTCAATATTCTGGCGCCTAAATCTTGCGCTTATAAACTGAAAGCCTTTTCATTGCATCGTGTAATCAGCTGATGTATAAAGCAAGGTGCAGGTTGTAGCCTTATAATTTACTGGTGATTCGAAAAAGAGTTGCTGGGGTATGATTTTAATATACCTCCTATAATACATACCCTCTTGTTATTAATATAAGGCCATTCTTATAGGACTCTTGTGTCGAATGAAAGTTCTAGTTCGTATTTGGAATTATTGATAGAGGCGGGTCACATAGAAATGGTCAGTTGCATTTCAGATCGTATGTTGAAGGCTAAGATTTGTCGGGAGAAAGCGCACTTTTCGACTAGTTTTTTGTCACAAACCGTAAGATGGACAGGATTTGCATTGCGACACAAAGCGCCCACTTTTCGAAGAATTAGAGCTGATATTTAATAAATGGCCAATCGCAGGCTTGGTGCTACATGGATATGAAATGCGTGTCTTTGGCACAGATCCGGTCGACCTTTTTTGCATCACGTTGCAGTTATTTTATGCGGGCTTTCATCGTCAGCGCCAGTTAGCTGTTCAGTCCCTATATATTAATTTAAAGGCTACCTCCCGTCCGCGATTTGGCGAACAAAATCGCAAAAGCCTCATTACGCAGTAATAAAAGAAAGCACGCTTTGGTCACTGATCGCTTCACTTTTGAAACGTATCACTGGAAACCACCCAATCTCTTTCGTCATTAAATCGGGCGCATCGACGTTCCTGCTTTCTGGGATTCACTAAAGTCACTGATGTCAAATGTCGTCTTGCCTCAAAGATCAGAAGACTGATGACTGGCGGCAGAGAAATGAAAGAATGCGTCGCCTTCGGACTCGCCAGGTGCTCTTGATTGAGCGAATGCTCCGCAACCACCAGCCTCATGACGTTCTGACGCATATAGCCGAGAACTCAAACTGGCAATCCAAGACCTTCGTGTTGGCGATGAAAATCGAGCGGCTGTTGTTTACCACCGCTACGTCGCAAGAGACTTACCTGAATGACAACACGTTGCGCTCGCGTGTGAAGCAGCTTTCGCGTTATCTAGTGCGGCTTGAGTTTCGGAGGCAAGTAAACTCAGAGCAGCGCGATAACGAGCGGACTATTTGTGGCATTTGAACACGGAAATGAGTAGCATAACGCCAGTATGAAGAAATCGCCGCCTGTGCTTCATCCACTTAAAAGGATGAATGACAGATAATATATATAAATATACATATATAATAAGTAAGATGACAACCATATCACAATTCCATGCTGATGAATCGTTAAAAATCTCGCATGAGAAAATGCTTGCTTTTATGTCAAATACGGCACGTACTAAAATCACAGCAGAATATATTCATGTAGTTCTTCCCAACAACCGTCTCATCTGCTCGAGCAAGGCAGTTGTAAAAGTAGCTGCGCGTTGGGCTAGAAGAGGCTTATGCTATTGTGTTTAATTTAATTTGGCTCTTGGAGTGGAGCACGATACCATAGGTGCTTTCGAGGGCACGTAAACTTGGTTTGAGAACGTAATCTCTTGCGCAATGTGTTGCTAGTTGTTATGTATCAGCAGGCATGTGGAAAGGCAAGGCCAATAAAGCCGGGGTGACGATGTTGCAATTGGCGCGTCTTCCCGTAAACAAATCCACGCACATTAGGGCTATTCTTTTCGAGTCTTGCGACTAATTGTCGAAGTGCATGTCGAAGCAAGTGCCTGAAGCACTTTATTAAGGATGTGAAGCGCACAGCATATTGAATATCAAGAGAAGTCGCAGCTGCCGTTACCTCTCCTTCCTGATTTGGTGAACAAAGACACATGGTTGACTTAATCTTCTGCCACTTGCGCTTTGGTCGAATGGGTATAGAAGTCCTTTCAGACCCAGAAAAAAGTGCCAACACTGCAGTGTATGTTCGTCTGCATTTTCTAGCATGGTGACGAGCCTTATGCAGACCCTCGAGCTGCAGGATCAGGGACCTACCATCCTTTTCGGCGTGTATTCAAAACAAATCCCCACGCGTACGTTAGCCACGTCGTGCGCTTTAAAGAATCCAACGCGCAACCCTCTTTCGGCGGTGCTCGCTCGTGCGAGCAGCATTACTAATACAGCGACTAAAAGAGATTACGACCGTGCAGGAGGCACCCGATACATTTTACCTGAAAAAGGTCGTGGCTTCGTGCTTTTTCCACTACATTTCGCTTCAAATCAGCGCGACAGTTCTAGCATCGCGCCTCTTTTCTTGTCGAAAACCCATCTTGCATCTTCTGGGGAAAACAATGATCTCAGAACCTTGAACGTTCAAAAACGACGGTCTCGATCGATTCTACGACGTGAGTCCTTGATGCAAGGTAACTTGTTGTCGACGATTGAAAAACAATCGCTTTGTTAATGCAGTTTTCAATGGGAGCAACTGTGGCTTCCAGCTTTAAGTACAAATTTGATTATGCATCCACGCGAGAGTTCGGCTCTCTGCGGTTCGTGCATATGCGGCTAACTTTTCTGGCGACAGGAACCTGCCATGTTATATAATACACCGAATTCCTCATCGTAACCAGTGCCACACAAGAGATTGGTCCGAGGCTACCAGTCCCACCTTTCATGTGCCGCATGCCGTAAGTTGCATTCTGCGATATTTAGTTTTTTATCACATAGACGCAGGTAAATCTCCTCGATCTCCACGGCGCTTAAAACTGGTTATTGTCTGAGCGTATGTATACTACAGTACAAAAGGATCAAAGCAAGCTCCTTTGATTGGTCGAAATTAAAAGTTACCGATTTATTTGATTGATTGGCAGAACAGAATTGAGTAAAGATGGCAGGGAAGCTCTGGAAAACGGCGCCGACAAAGGTTCTTAAGACTGTGAAGCCCATTGTGCATTGGGGTTTTGTGCCGCTTATATTGTATATCGCACTGAAGCAAGACCCTCATCTCACGTACGTTGGTATTACTCTTCATTGAATAAGAAGAACGGCTTATTTTACGTTGCTTCTTGCAGTCTCATACAGATTCTTAACCCATTTGCGGCTCCTGCCGAGCCATCTCAGATGTAAATTTCAAAGGAGAAGAAAGTAAATACCAGTGAAAAGAGTTCAGGAGTTTATTTTTTTTCAACTCATAATGCTCATGTAAACGTCTTGGAATAATAGCATGAAGTTCGCCGGTTTTTTTGTTCTCATGATGTGGTTATCTTTATAGTCTGTGAAAGAATCTTTTTCAGCTACGTTATTTATAAAAACTTATCATAGCAAGTTTCCAGATTTGGCAGCGTTTTACTTAAAGTCTGTAATCACACCAAAAACGTGCAGCAAATGAGTGAGTTCCTGCGGCATGCAGTTGTAGGACGTCAAAAAGTTTCTTGTGATAATAGTGTCGCCCTCTAGTTGGAGGCGCAGCTAAAGATTTCGTTCGTGTGACCCTAAGATTTCGTCGGTAGAGTCTGGACACTCTGTCGAGAAGCGACGTCCCAAACCTTGTAAGTCTGATCAATGGAGCGGCTGATGCACAGCTCACCTGCGTTGTTAAACTGCGTATTTGAAATTTCACCGTAGTGGCCAGTAAGTTGGGGATGGCATCCGCCGCTTCGCACGTCCCACACTTTTACTGTGTGATCGAAAGAGCCCGTGATGATATGATTGCCTGAGCACAATCTTAGCCAAGTGGCCTTAAAATGTATCGAGCTCTTGACCGGTCTCGATGTCCTATAGCTTTGTTGTGTTACCCACGATCTGCGTGGATTGACCACGGAATGTGTGATTAAGCTGATCGGTTCCAGCGCTCCAAATTTTTCACGTCTTGTCGAATGTCCCCGTAATGATATTGTCCTTGAAACGGCAAAAAGTCAACAAAAGCACGAGAAACTAACACAGTGAGCACCTACCAGTAGGGATTGTTAAATGCAATAGCGTAGACAACATTCTTATGTCCTTCGAGCGTTAATAGCTCATCACCCGTCTCAAACTTTACATGTTCGATCGTTACTGCCCGCGATAAAACTGCAATGAATTCAACAGCCCTAACTCAATGAAATCTCGTTTTGGTGTTCGTCTCACTTACCATCAAACTGGTTGAAGGCACAGGCAGAATGTGTGTGCCCACAGAATTTGAAACAAGTAAGAATAACCTTCTCAATCAGTTCTAACGAACACTGTTAGAGCATCAAAACTGTTGAGCTACTTTGTGTTTTACAATAGTGAAACTTAATATAAACCACAATCCTCGCGATCGTAATACGTCAACTCCACGTACCACCACGGAATCGTAAACTCCATGTGATAACCTGTCTCCACTTGGTATCCACAGCGTAAGCGTGAGATCCACAGAAACACTTAAAGGAAAAGTCCACTATCTGACCTAAAATAATGTGCGGAAGCGTCAGCCTAAAATAGTCTTGATCGTATTCTTTTGTATTGTCTACTCACCGTAAGATGCAGCAAATCGATCTTTTTCATTTCACCCGAACCTCACGCAATTCATACTCGAGGATAATCGTAGAGGATAGTTACGCAGCAGAAAAATCTCTTCAGCTTCATTGTGGTCGTATGATAGTTTTCTAATGTGGTCGCGACCCTAAATGGTGTTTGCTACATCAGATCTAGTACTAGTTATGCAGTGTCTAATTTACGGGATGAACTGCATAATGATTAGCTGTACACTGTACCAAATGTAAACTTCCCCATTGTAACCTGTTGAAAGGTGTTAGCATCCATCGTAGCGTAGATTCGTAGGAAACTCGAGTCGTAATAGTCGTATAGTGAAGTCAAATATACCAAATCGTCTCTTGTCTATATATCGACAACCAATTACAGCTAGGTTGCGAGAGTGACACCCTTTGAGAGATTGTTGAACGTCCGACGAAGTGAATGCAAGTAGATGTTTATCTAATGCAAAGTTTATTGAGAAGTGATTAGCCAGCCTAACATGAATATGCATGAGCTGTTGAAGGTATACTATACCACTAACAGCTGTTGTGTTACCTACATACCTTATCAGTACAAAAATAGGCTGTACTCAGAACCGAGTACACATGCCTTATTTTTAGCACCTAAAAGATAAGAAATACAAATTGCTAGCTAAAAAAAGTGGTCCTACCTAATTATAATAATTAAGTATACAGACTATTTTTAACATAACCGGTACACTATATTGGTACCCGTGGTTTGATTTTAAGGTCTGACAGGAAATATGACCCTCTTCCAGTTTTTTGGGACGAGTGTTCCGCAAGAGGACGTGGATATCTTGTGTCCAGTCAGTCGGTTCAAGTATTTCAGACATACCCAAATAAAAACAAGCACACCAATACGTATCACTTGTTATGGAGGCCAACTACGATTGCCCAGAGGTATGACGACGTTTCTCAGTAGTAGAAAGATCGGCGCGTCAAGATCCACCATCTATTTTTTAAATACTTTTCATTATACTTGTTTAGAAATGAAGAAAGTTACCAAAGAAATAGTAATAGAAGGGCCTAGTGACTCGCGAAGCGAGAGGCTAGTCCAAAAATACCGTAGTCCGATAACGAATTCCTGCCTTTGCCAACTCATGTATCTGTGTTGCCCCATTAAAGCGCATGATTGGGGTGGCCAAACAGAAAAGGTTGTGTGCGGGGGAAGGTTGTGAAAAATTTATCGCCTGAACCCAATTCTCGTATTGTCAGTTGGGTGACCCATGTTCAAAAGCACAATAAGTGTTGTACACTCCAGTAATGAAGAATCCCGGTTTTCAGGCTCAAGAAATACTTGTGAGAAAGCTAGTCACATCACAGCATCGAGGAAAAAGCCTTGGTCTGTGCGGGGGAATTTATCGGGAATTGTAGCCGGTGCGTATACGCACGGTGCGGCTAGCGCACAGAGGAAGACTTTCCTTTAAGCGGCGTTCGCCGCTACATAGCTAATACGCCCTTATAAAGGGCTTAGTAGGATAGAGCTCTTCTACTCGGGGCCAAGATTCCCGGTTTGGTTTACTATTAGCTTTCGCTAATGCCTTAACGCAAGGCTCCCTTACTAAGGGTGTAGCTAAAGGGAGGACTCCCTTTACGCTACTGCACTCACTACACGCGCGACCGGTCGAGGTCTTGCGTCTGTAGTCGGTTGAGTGAAATGTAAACTGAATGTATATTTAATATATAATTAGCCTAAATTAATTTAAACTAATGTAAACTATATGTAATACTAAGTAGAACTTACTAAATTCGTACCTAGCTAAAATGTAGTGTACACCACCTGTGTACCAACACGTGGCTGGTTGTCACACCACCACCAAGGGCTCCTTCCCTGATTGGTTAAAATAACCAATGGTTCAAAACCTTTCGAACCGGTCAATACTGACCCCAACCGTAGTGTACTACCGTACACCACCTACTAAATGTTATCCGAATGTAACCCTTTACATCCTCCCCCATCAAGACTATTGCTTACGCAATAAGCAAAATTTTGTTGGAGAACTCCAACTGCCAGACCCTCTGGATAACCATGAGCACCATTAGTGGTGCTATGGAAGAAAACTATTCCGATAACTCGGAAGTGGATGCCCTTGGGGATATATCCCCAACGGATGACCACCCCGACAGCGCCGAAGGGCGGTGTCGGTCATCCCATCCATTCCCCACACGTGGGGAAAGCGCGCTGACTCGAGCGCCACCTTTACCAACTACGGATGATGCATCCGAGTCGCCGAAGGCGACCATCACCAATGAACCGGCCTCGGTTCATGAAGCCCGACATGCCGTACCGGAACGGAAGGGACCTCGTGACCCTCAAAAGAGGGCTAAGAACGTGGTCAAGAGTAGTTTAACCTCCTATACCCTGGTCAAGCGGCTATACTGCCGCGTGAAATTGCGCGCCAGAAACAACTCCGGGCAAAACTTCTTACGCCTAAGCAGTTCACTGCCAAATCCTACCGAACGCGCCTCGGGAAACAGGCACGCGGTGCCCTTGTGGATATCTTCCGCGAGGTTCCCTTCGTTCTCTCACGGGACGAAAGCGTCGAGGACGCAGAACGGGCATTCCTCGCTTGGGCGGAAGGGGAGAAGCGCCTCCCCAACTTTGATGCGCTGTACAACAGCTTTTCCGAACCCGACGTTCGGGTAGAAAGGGCGTTATGCTTGGACTACGCCCAGGCCAAAGCGCAAGGGAATTTACCTCCTCTTACTACACGCGCCCTGCTCTCGATGTGGTGCCGGAGAGCAATGCAAGCACAGCATCTGCCTCCGGCGAACTCCCAGCTACTGGGAGTGAAGGGGCTTCTTCAGCCCCTTTGGTCGTTGACTCTCAGTGGGATTCTCCCGCTCGAAAGCGTCAACGACGTCACGGCAATCCTGCAGCAGGGGAGTCTCGGACTCCCACGAGCTCTGGGAATGTGTATACCCTTTCCACTTCACCAGGTACTGGGTCTCACCCCGGTGATGGCTTCCTGCCATCAGGCGTTCCACATGGTAATGTGGAGTACCCTCCGTATCGAGCACTGGAGGAGGGGTCGCGCTATAGCGACGTGAGTTCCACGAGCGCTGTGATCGGCACAGCCGTCGCATCCAAGATGCCCAGGAGGGACTCCGTAACGAATGGAGTGCGAATGAACGCATCGTGGGGCGGCTTGCCTCCCTCGAGTCTCTCGTTGCGGAGCTTCAGGGTCGTATTTCAACCCTGTCGGAGATATTCCGACCTGTCGTGCCGTCCGGCTATCCAACTTCTCACCCTCCTCCAAGAGGGGACCCGCCTCCGGGTTCTGGTATGGCTTAAGCATACCCATATAGAAGGTTGGATGTGTACGCATCGCCTTCGGGATGTCTAAGGTATACGACAAGCCCTTTCGGGCTAGTACCTTAAAGGGGCCCACAAACCTGGGGCGCAGTTTATTCTTCAACACGTTGGAAACTGCATGTGTAGGAAGATTTTTAGCGTTTAATAAAACACTTTCTCCTACGTTGTACACTTTTTCGTTTCCCGACCCTTGCGGTCAGCTTGCTCCTTCTGCTTGTCTTGGCTTTCCGCCATGGAATCGCAGACGTGTCGTAAGACACTAAGGCGCGTCGATAAAAACTTATCGAGTACTTTCGCACAGATACAGGGCTGATATCAGGGAATACTCCACCCTCAAGCCCTAGGCCACACACACGTGGCGTCAACGGAACCCTCGGACTCACTAATCCGTTCACGTAAAACGGGGTAAACCCCGTAGATACATGGACCTAATTGTTTATAGCAAATTCGACCATCGGAAGCATCTCACTCCAACTCTTTGGAGAATCCCGACATAAACTCCGGAGAATATCTTCCACAACGCGATTAACGCGTTCTGTCTGACCATCCGTCTGAGAATGATACACATTGGACATGAGTAGCTTGGTGCCCAGAACCTTAAACAGCGCCACCCCAAAACTGTCCCGTAAAACAGGGATCCCTATCCGATATAAGGGAATCAGGTAGAACATGCTGTCGAAATACACGGTCTAGGAACACTTTCGCTGTTCCTTGTCCATCAATGGACTCTGGCACCGCCGCCAGGTGAGCCATCTTGCTCAAACGGTCTACAAAGACCAAAATGCCGGTGTTCCCAGCCTTACCCTTCGGAAAACCGAAGATAAAATCCAAACTAATGGATTTCCAACACTCCGTCGGAACGGATAAGCTCGCCAAAGGCGCTGCTGAATCTGCAGAGGGTTTGACGCTCTGAAACGTCTCACAGGTGCGAATATACGCACCGACCCACTTATACATGTTGGGCCACCAATACAAAGCGCTTAAAGCGCTGTAGGTCTTATCCCGACCTAAATGACCCCCGGTAGGGGCGTCATGTGCCTCAAAGAGGACT
>CM047582.1:15323227-15342732 GCA_026184515.1 Peronosclerospora sorghi | reverse complement strand
TGACAAGGGACTTTGCTCGTCTTAGCCTACCCTATCAAGTCGAGCTAGAGCTCGGTTACACCGTTACAGTTACTGTGACGGTTTGCTATATTATAGCACGAGCGCGGAGGACACTCCGCGGGTGGTTGTTCCTCATTATGAGGAACTGAAGTATAGTCCTCTTTGAGGCACATGACGCCCCCACCAGGGGTCATTTAGGTCGGGATAAGACCTACAGCGCTTTAAGCGCTTTGTATTGGTGGCCCAACATGTATAAGTGGGTCGGTGCGTATATTCGCACCTGTGAGACGTTTCAGAGCGTCAAACCCTCTGCAGATTCAGCAGCGCCTTTGGAGAGCTTATCCGTTCCGACGGAGTGTTGGAAATCCATTAGTATGGATTTTATCTTCGGTTTTCCGAAGGATAAGGCTGGGAACACCAGCATTTTGGTCTTTGTACACCGTTTGAGCAAGATGGCTCACCTGCCGGCGGTGCCAGAGTCCATTGATGGACAAGGAACAGCGAAAGTGTTCCTAGACCGTGTATTTCGACAGCATGTTCTACCTGATTCCCTTATATCGGATAGGGATCCCTGTTTTACGGGACAGTTTTGGGGGGCGCTGTTTAAGGTGCTGGGCACCAAGCTACTCATGTCCACTGTGGATCATCCTCAGACGGACGGTCAGACAGAACGCGTTAATCGCGTTGTGGAAGATATTCTCCGGAGTTTATGTCCGGATTCTCCAAAGAGTTGGAGTGAGATGCTTCCGATGGCCGAATTTGCTATAACCAGTTCGGTCAATGCATCTACGGGGTTCACCCCGTTTTACGTGAACGGATTAGTGAATCCGAGGGTTCCGTTGACGCCACGTGTATGTGGCCCAGGGTTTGAGGGTGGAGTATTCCCTGATATCAGCCCTGTATCTGTGCGAAAGTCTCGATAAGTTCTTATCGACGCGACTTAGTGTCTTACGACACGTTTGCGATGCCATGGCGGAAGGCCAAGTCAAGCAAAAGGAACAGGCCGACCGCAAGGGCTGATGTAACAAAAGGGCTTCTAAAGTAGTAGAAAGTGTTTTATTAACGCTACAAATCTTCCTACTCATGCAGTTTCCAACGTGCTACGGAACAAACTGCGCCCCAGGTTTGTGGGGCCTTTCAAGGTGCTAGCCCGAAAGGGCTTGGCGTATACCTTGGATATTCCGAAGGCGATGCGTACGCATCCAACCTTTTATGTGGGTATTCTCAAGCCATACCAGAACCCGGAGGCAGTTCCTCTCTTGGAGGAGGTTGGGAAGTCGGGTATCCGAAAGGCACAACAGGTCGGAACATCTCCGACAGGGTCGAAAGGCGACCACGAAGATTTGCCACGGAAGCCTCAGATCTCCCCTCAAGACGGCGAAATCCGTCAAAGGCAGACTCGAGAGATCCAATCCACCTCTCGACGCGGTCAATTGCGTCCACGGCATCATGGAGTCCATCCTGGACTTCCTCGATACGACGGCTGTGTCATCACAGCGCTCGTGAATCTCACGTCGCAATCTCGCGACCACCTCCTCCAATTCTCGATTCGGAGGGGGTTCCACATTACCCTGTGGAGCGTCTGATGGCGCGACGCCATCATCGGGGTAAAACCCAGTATCTCGTGAAGTTGAAAGGTTATCCACATTCACAGAGTTCGTGGGAGTCCGAGACTCCCCTGCGGCGGGATTGCCGAGACGTCGTTGACGCTTTCGAGCGGGAGAATCCCGCTGCGAGTCGGCGACCAAAGGGTCGGGGGTAGCCCCTTCACTACCAGTAGTTGGGAGTTCGCCGGAGGCAGATGTGGAACATGCACTGCGCTCCGGCACCACATTGAGGGCAAGGGCGCTAGCATAGCGCGTGCAATAAGGGGCAGATAATTGCCCCATCGCTTTGGCTCTGGCAAACGCCAAGCGCAATTCCCTCTCTATCCGAACGTCACGTTCGGAATAGCTGTTGTACAGCTTTAAAAAGTCAGGGAGACGTTTCTCCCCTTCCGCCCAAGAGAGGAACTTTGTTCTGCCTCTTCCGCATCTTCTCCTTGTAGGAAAAGGAAGGGAACCTCAAGGAGGTTCTCAACAACGGCACCCTGTGCCTGTTTCTCTAGGCGCTCTCGGTATAGGGAAGCAGTGAATTGCTTCTGCGTGATCAGTTTTTTCCCGGAGTTGTTTCCGGCGTGTGTTTTGACGCGGCTGTACAACCGCAGGGTCAGGGATATGGAAGGCTAAACCCCTTTTTACCTCGTTCTTTGGGGGATCACGAGGACCCTCAAAGCGGTATTCCGCCCGGTAAGGGCGTTTAGGGGCGCGTAACGCTGCCTCTAGTGCCCGTGGGCAAGTTGAGCTTCCTGAGCCGCATCCAATTCATAATTGATGGTCGCCATCGGCGACCTGGATATGTAATCCGAAGCTGCTAAGGTTGGCGCACGAGTTAGTGCATTTTCCCCACGTGTGGGGAAAGGATTAGGCTGCCGACATCGCCGTTCGGCGTCGTCGGAGAGGTGATCATTAGGGGAGCTACCCCCAAGGGCCCCTCTCCTCTGAGATATCGTCGCCCGAGTAGAGTACCTCCTCTTCTCGGGGAGAATCATCACCACCTCTATAGGTGCTCATCGACGCCAGAGTTCTGGAAGTTGGGGTCTCCAACTATAATCGATTATTGCGTGGCAATAGTCTTGATAGGGAAGGATGTAACGGGGTTACATTTGGTTACGTTGGTGTACGCAAATACACAACGGTTAAGGTCAAGTATTGACCAGTCCGAAAGGTTCGGACTTATTGGTTGTTTTAGCCAATCAGGGCGGGAGCCCTTGGTGAAGGCGTGGCAGCTTGCCACGTGTTGGTACACAGGTGGTGTACATTACATTTCGGCTAGGTACGGATTAAGTAAGTTCTACCTAGTATTACATATAGTTTACATTAGTTTATTAAGTTAGACTAATTACATATTAAATATAAATCAGTTTCCATTTTACACTATCCAGCTAGACGCTCGACCGGGAAAGGTCGAGCGTTCTGTGAGTGTTGTAGCAGTGGAGTACCTCCCCTAGTTAGTCCCTACTCAGGGAATCGTAGAGCTAAAGCGTTAGCGTACGCTAACAGAAAACTGGGGAAATATTGGCCCCGAGCGAGAGAGTAATCTCACGCTAAGCCCTTTTATTAGGGCGTATCGGCTAAGTAGCGGCGTATCGCCGCTTAATGAAAGTATTACTCTGTGCGCTAGCCGCACCGTGCGTTTACGCACCGGCTTCAAAGCGGCATAGCCCAATTCTTCCATTCCGCTATTCACGGAATACACTGCGCCGTTCATCGTGTCGTTCGGGTAATAGTGAGTGTGCTCTTAAAATTTACATCCAAAGAGAGACATGATGCGCGCGATCTGTTGCTGGCTGCGGTCATCTGGACTTCGCTTTTCCCAGACGGTTTTACATGGTTCTTGCCGCCCCATTCGAGTGATGCATCCAGCAGCTGGTAGTGGTGTACTCCGAATATCGGCGCCATCCGATGCGTTGGATTACAATCAACCCATGTCGTACCGTGGAAGCCCCCACGGTGCACTCGTGCGTTGTCCACACTGTCATATTCAAATGCGTGTGCTTCCCCACATGTATAACATGTACGTTTCAAACAAAGTCTCTGTGCGCGCGCCCGTTGTCAACATTAACGTTGGTGTGTTATCCATCCACTCTAGGCGCGTGGCATGTCCCTCCGGTCACATGTTTTTGGTTCAAGTAAAAAGCAGTGGATGCAGTGGTTTTGATGCACGAGGTCGACCGACTGGCTCTAGGGTGGCTTCGCGTGGTATAGGCATAGGCTATCCGGCCTCGTACTATCGCCCTACGTATTCGGAGCTGTAGTCACTTCACACCCTCGTCCGCCCCCAGGATTAAAACGCCTGAACCAAGTAGCGTTGCAACCCTAAAGTTTCTTTCATCTACCTTTCGGAAAGGCTTGTTTGTTGCCAATGAGATCAAACGTATGTATACTATGTTGATAACTCGGTCGGACTCGTGGGTGGTTCATGTGACTATTTTTTTCTCTTTGTCGTGTCGATGCGGCAACGAATTCTCTAACACGACAATCTTGATCAGGGCGAAGCCCAAACTGTTTGCCCTTGCACGACGTGGCCATTGTTGGAGTAGTGCCAGTTTTGATTCGTGCGTGCATTGACAAGGTGAGTTTGGGGCTTCACGTTCGGCACCGGAACATCGTGCCTTGTTTCTCCCAATCTTGGTAGACGATAGCAATGGCCTGTACGTGATATGTTCCAGCGGCGGGAAACGTGACGCTTGCCGTGAAAAGTCCCTTGTTAGGAGTAGCCTCCATGTCCAAGTGTAACTTCTCCTGATACTATCGCGTCACGCCGTGTCACGTGGGGGGGGTCGATTTAACATTACCCAAATGAAAAGTGTATTATATAAGGTTACATAAACAAACATATCAATGCGATATATAAAGGAAAACGCTATTCCCCTCCCATTTTGGCTATTTCCCCCCCCAAAAAAATTTTTTTTTCAGCCAATCAATTTGTACTAAATATGATGAGCTCAAACAGCCACACAGCATCAACCACCGACACATGGCAACGTTGTCTTCATCATCCCACCGCAACCGACGATATGGGTACAGTTTAACGACGGCATGCAAATGGCCCTCACGCCGTCTCCAGCGCAATATCTGCAGTCCGTTCTCAATGGCATCCCGCTGTTCAGGTCGGCATCCGGTGCCAATTCAGAGGGATACAGTAATAATGGCTTTATGAACACAATACACGAGCTTTTTCAGAGGGCGCAAGAACAACAGCACAACTGCCGCCAACTAGAAAACCTTTTCTGGACAAGGTACCTGTGAAAGTTTGGACGCAAGAAATGGAGAAGACGGAAAACCAAACGGAATGTGTCATTTGCTTGAGTGAATATGAGAAAGATGATGCAATCATTTCTCTTCCGTGCGGCCACACCTTCTACAAGGGTTGTGGCCTAAGATGGCTCCTGGAACACAACGTGTTCCCTACCTGCAGATATCAGCTGCCAACACAAACAGACAGAAGTTTCCACATCTCAATCAGAGCAACCAACTACTGCTGGAACAATTTGTGGAACGGAGACGGAGCAGGAGCCTTCTATGCCAGACACAACTTCAACCGTTACTGGTGTGCGCCGCCAGAGGCCGACGGAGACGTTTTGTCCGCGAGAAGTTCGTCAGCGCGTGAACGAGCCGGCACCAGTAGATGACGTCGTAGATTTGGACTTCATGCTAGAGCAAGAAGCTGATCGTTTTATGAAGGAAGAGATGGCGAATAGCGAGCTTGTCTCACATGATGATGTAATCGAAATTAACGATAGCGATATAGCAACGAGATATTAAGTAGCTGAATTGTCCAGGACAGATAGATTTGTACTATACTGAACAGTAAAATTGTTGGACCCCCCTCTCCGCTGTTGTTGCTTGAGCTCATTATCCTTAGTGCAAATTGATTGGCTGAAATAATTTGGGGGGGCAAATAGCGCTTTCCTATATAAATTGTAACCTAAAAATGTACCTACCCATTTCAGACAATGGGGTTTCATCTTGAAGAGACGTAAAAGACAAAATGACTTCAAATAATTCCAACAGCATTGAGTGCATTCATGCAGTGCATTGCTATCGGGCTAACAAGATCGTTGTCGTTGTCGATAACACTGAAGGCTTAAGCTGCGGCGGCCTTGCAGGAGCATGCTTAGCCTGGAAATTCTGCGCGAATTTCACATATCCAAAATTGAAATTTAGCCTTACGCGCCAAGCATGTAAGAAAAGATAGATGTAGACGTGACAGATGTAATGGTTGAAAACGTACGTATTCCATTAGCCTACACATAAAAAATAATCTATATAAGTCAATAACTTCCTTCTTTGTCTTCAATGGGCACCAATTTCACATAGAAAAGCTGTTCAATATTTAGGAAATATATTTTAATTCTCTATCTATTCCACATTAGACGCAAAGTGTTTTCACTTGGACGGGAAGAGGTGTAGATATACTACACGAATTGTGAGGAAAACTCGCATTTCTGTAACACACAGGATAAAATACGGGATTGGGTCACTGTTTTTCGATGAAACTGTTCATAAATATCATAGGTATGGCGGGAAAGCCTATGATCCCATCCGATGGCTGGCCAATATACACGCCTTTTTGTTTGTAAATGCAGCAAAATTCTATTCATGTTTTTCAAGACTAGAATCCTAGAATATCAAATACTTTAAATGCTATCCAATATTCCTCGACAAAGGCTTGACTTTACTTCTATTTGTCATTCTTATATTTCATATAAGGTGCTTCTCCACTAAAGTCACTGTCAGCACACGTAGATACTTCACATTGGCCGCCGAGAAAAAAGCCTCTTGGTTTCGATGATTGCCACAGACAAGGCTATCTTTACACTGTCTTCATCAATAGTCAGTTCACGTGATTGGTGGCCGACTGTCACTTGACTGTTGGGAGCCTGGATTAAAGGGAAGACCAATTTCCACGCTAGATTTAATTTATACAACATCCTAGTTCATGGTCCAAAACCAGTACTGCAGTGTTGGCAAGCAAATGGTTTTACCCTTCAATTATTCATGCTGTTAACATCTAATGCCGCATTCACGCTGAACTTCTCCACCTCCAAGTTAGAGCAGTTCCAACGTACAAAACTCGTTGAAGAACAAAAGAGTTGGAAAAACTTGTTTATATTAATCCAAACAGTAATTCAAATGTATTCTCGGTGTCAAGAGTCAGATTCGGATTGCAAAAATCAGTGACGAAGATCAGGTTTCAAGTCAGGTATAAGTCAGGTTTGATTAAAACCTATCTCAATGGACTATAAAAATCCAAGTTTTCCTTCTTGGAGCAACCAAAGAGTTACATTTCGAACAATAAAAGTTCAACTTGAATATCGTTGGTTCCTATTACATTAACCTTGTTGGCTAATAGTACGATTATCCAATCTGAGGTGGCTTATCCTAGTTACGAAAATTTACAAAGATTTATCTGGTGTCAGAACGAGCGGCAGGAACCGCGGGAAGCGGCTGGTAACTTACTCAAAAACATGAGCTGAAAGTTCAAGTGTCATCACAGATGCTGTAAAAGCGTCTTCAACGCTCAAGTCAGGACCTCTGCTACATGTGTTGCTAAGGCAACATCAGGCACTTAAAGATCTACTCGTAAGCAGATCAATAAATCTCACCTGTGACGATAACGATACAAAGCCTGACGATTATAGCGATGGTAAAGCATCGCAAAGAGATGCGATTGGACGAAGAAGGACTTAACAAGCGGAGTCTTGAAGGCTCTGATACCTCTAAACATGCGCAGCACCTTCACTCAGACACTGCGCCTAGTATTGGTCTCCTACCGCAAATAGACAGCATTCAGAAATGGCAGCAGCCCCTTCTTCTTCATTATACTATTTTCCGCAAGAGATGGTTCGTTAACCGCGATTTCCACACATGGTGTTATCGGACCTTGTCTAGGCTTTCTCATCGGGAAGTTGGGATAAAAATATCGACATACTTTATTTAATGTCAATTATTTGGAGGAGTGTGAAGACCTCTCAATCAGCAATTTTATTCAAGTACCGATGATAGACGTCAGTATACATTGATTTATTCTTCCAGGCTCGTTATTCCGGCGGACAAAAAAGAATAGGGAAAATAAAGATTCCTCACATCAATTGCGAAATGCTTTTGTCGGCAATTACAACAAAAGGCCAGATAATTACTTGCGCAAGGTTCGAACCTTACGCAAACACTTTCTAAATCATCAGCATCTAGGCAAACTGGAATGCCTCTGCCGAAGCAGGAATTTCTTGCGGACACCACATTTAAAGTTTCTCCGTATTTCAAGCAAAGAATGACACATCACCCAACAGGATATGCGTCGGCACCGCGGTTACACAGTACCAGACCACGTGGAAACATGATTAACGCAAAACCAAAAGTGCTACTGGAAGGACTAACTCCGAGTTAGAGCAGAAGCCTGCCGTACGCACGAAAGCTTTATGTAGGTTTCGGCATCGGCCCTCAGTATACCAAGAGTCAAACACTTGGGGGTAACAACGTCAGCATACAAAGTACTCGGTACACTGGTCCCGATCGGTTAGGCTTTAGCGCTTTGCAATCAAGCGCTTAAGAATAGAGCGCCTACTTCCGTGACTGTTAAGAAAAGTGGCGGCGGTGAAACGTACTCAGTCGTCGATGTCGAGAAGCACGAAAAGCGCAATTCATTAACGTTCTTCAGTTGTAAGAGGGTAAGTTGCTCATATCGTCTAGCGTATTTGAAAATGTTCTCATGCTCACGAAGAGTTCCAGTATGCTGAGCGTTTATGATCGGGAGATGCTAACAACGTTCATACGCTTCAGGTATTCGATTCTGTTTCCTTAGGTATCTTTCGAATTTGGTAATACAGCCTTGCGACAGATACAGCGAAGGAGACTCCGGAAAATAGAGAGGTATTTTCTCCTTGTAGATATCTCCAAGGAGAAAACACCTCTCTATTTTCCGGAGTCTCGTTCCGCAAGAATGTTGGCTTGGTCTGGCTTAACAACGATCCAGCCTGATCCTCATCCATGTCCACCCGGATTCGGACCAGAGTGACGGTCTCCGAGTCAGCATAATATGCTTGGGTGGAAGCCATATTCACCTTACGAGGCAGCCCCAGAATGGGAGAGTCCGGATCATGGTGATCTCTGGGTAATTCTACTGGCTCCATGCTTTAGTCGTTGATAGATGGGGCTGTAGCGGTGGTACCCCCGATAGACTTCAAAGACAGCTCGAATTAATCCTAAAAGTTAGGTTAATCCGTTTCCATATCGGGAGGGTGGATCGATCTGGCTCCGATCAGGATTGTTCGGATTGGCCTCTATACTATAGTCGTCGATCCGATCGGCATTGTTCCGATCTGAGCTGACATCTTCGATAAAACGTCCCGTCATCGACGCAAACACCGTTTGAATAGGTTTAGGTACACTAGGGGTATTTTTATCAGATCAGCGATCTTTCTATCGATGTAGCGCCTTTGTTGCCGGTTCTGATCGAGGATTCATAGGGAATAATTGTATCTTTAATATCGATCTGGTACTCTGTCAGACCCGATCATCGTTTCATTTAACACTAAGTAGAATTGGGGGTAATCACCTTCCTCTAATGAGCCCGAAAGCGTATTCCCTATTGGATCGGAGGATCATTATAAGGAACGGCAAGAGCTGAAAATTTAAGATTTAAAATTATTTGCAATCGCTCGACCTTGATGTAACCACTTTTATCGACGGCGCAGTCCCTTGCGGTTTTGAGCGACGTATTGCTTCTCTCAAGCTACTGAAGATCTACATCTTGGCATAAGCGTAGCAAGAATTAAATGAATCGGAAGAAGCACTAGATTTACATTTCAATACATTTCGGATAGCAACCACACGAATACCACGTTAGAAATGCACAATTTGTTTGGGGACGCAGAGGAGTTTTGTCTGCTGATACGAGAGCTCTAGTGACTTGCCTGAAGGTGCTATTAATGGACATGAAGTTACAATGAATGTACACTAGTTAGCGAAGGATAATGCTCACCAATAGTTAAAAAGCAAGATTTTGTAGTTGCCAAGACAAAGATCAGCTTGGCACTGCTATTGCCTTTCACTCAAAACAGTAGCCCTCATCACAAATCGAGTTTTATGTATCTGTTGTTGCGCTGGAGCCCCATACGAGGTTTATGATGTAAACGGGGCGCCTCGACCAGCTGAAAAAGTCGAGTAGTCGTAACTGGCTCCATGATCATCTTCAAGGATAAAGACGTCGACGTGGTCATCGCTGATTGGTCATGATCAAGTTCAAGGATAGGACGTCGACGTGTTCGTCGCTGATTTTCTCGAATAAATAAGAATCAGGGTACATGTAAAGACTTAGATGTAGCACGTAGTTAGCGAACTAAGGACCTTATTTTATTCACTTTGCATTATGCACAAAACAACTCACTCCGAAACTTCAATTTGCACTCGTGGTACTGTCCTCTTGGAAAAAGTTGCAACCATCGCGTGCAATACAGACATTGACCAATATCATTGCTGGATTTCGGAGTAACCAAGACACGTTCACCATGGATTTTGAAACTTGTAATGTCAATCCTGGTCCAGACTACCAACTATAGGAGGGGCACTTCTGTTCATTTTCCTCCGGAACGATCGGCGTGATCGATTTGACCTTGACGATCTTGATCTAAGAAATTCTAAAACCGTGTACATCCCACAACATGAACTCCCAAAAATTCGTACCTTACCTAGTGTTGTGACCCGGGTTGTCCAAAACCCAGGTTAACCCCAGTCAGGTTCACCCAAGGCAGGTTGGGTTGGCATGGCTATGACCTGGGTTAGGCGAAGTCTGCTGACACAAAGGCTGAAGAGTTATTCGCGTTCCTCATGATGATAGCAATCCATTTCCGCAGTCAAAATGAGTTCAACTTTATCGAGTACGAAAATAGGCGGCTCAGAAGAATCAAATAATCCTAACAAAATCTATACATTACTTGTTCACCCACCAAGAGATGACGACGGATAGGAAGACTAGCAGCGAAGCCAGGCAGGAGTATAGTAGTAGCCCAGTGGTCCACGCCGGGAATAATCACTTACCTCGACTCATCATAACTCTTTACGAAGAAGAACGAGGATGAAGTCTGTGAGTCTTAAGATGTTGACAATGAACCTTCTTTTATCATCCTTACTACTAGTCATCACTTTGGTGGTGCCACCATGGATCAGCTTTGCTTATGTTACTACGACTAGGAGGTCCTAAGCCTCTTATTACACAAACTAGATTGCCGCTGATACCTTTGAACCGCTACTTTCTTACGGTCTTCTTGTCGTACGGTACTGCGAAGAAAAAGAAGGTCATCAACCAAATCACTTTCGAGTCTATTTCGCTTCTTTGTAACTGTTAAGCCTGCTCCCGAAAAGAGCCTTTCTGCAGGCACTGAGGTTCCCGGGACGGAAGAATATTTCAAGTCAATCTTTGCGAGAATAGGGAAAAGTCCCGAATTGCCATTACATAATGCGAT
This sequence comes from Peronosclerospora sorghi, assembly GCA_026184515.1. Classification (NCBI taxonomy): domain Eukaryota; phylum Oomycota; class Peronosporomycetes; order Peronosporales; family Peronosporaceae; genus Peronosclerospora; species Peronosclerospora sorghi. The sequence continues at coordinate 15,331,667 of CM047582.1, read as the reverse complement.
CACATCGAAGTTGTCAAACTCTTTTTGCTTGCCCCTGAAGTACTTAAGATCGAACTTGAGCTTTTCGTATCTGGTAAGTTCGTCCTTCAACTCTTGCTCAACTTCAATGTCGTCCACATGATCACCAGCCAACATTATCACTTCGGACAAGAGATCAAATCCCCCTCTAGCTACCAGACCAACTGTTGATGGTCCTTCATCGTCTTCGTCGTCCGACTGACTACCATCTTCGTTAGTAGGTGTCTCCTTTTCTCCCTCGCTTTGGCGGTCTTGTTCCTCTTCTATCATCTCATCAAGCAGCTTCTTGGCGAGACCAACGAGATAGGTGTCCATCTGTTTACAACGGTCTTGAAACGATGATCCAGATAGCTAGCGATGAAAGCGTGTACACCTGGAGCCTTCCAATTGTAGTCAAATATGTTGTACATTGCTCCGGCTACCCGAGAGACTGACGGGTGCACTGCTAAACTGTTCCGCTGCTCAATCAGGTGAGTCTTTAGCTTGTAGCGGCAAGGAATAACCGTAGAGAAAGTTGAGTAATACGATCCTCCAAGCTGAACCGTAACAGCCTCGAAAGTCTTTAGAAGTTTTACGAGGTCTGCCAGTAATCTCCATTCGTCATAGCGGGGTATGAGGGTAGAGATGTTTATGACAAGCTTGATAAAATCAGCACTCGGTTTAACAGGCTTACTAAAACCTGGTAACATTCGGGTGGTCTTTTGTGCTTTAAAGTTATTCCAAGCTGCTCGTTGGGCAGCAAGATCACTCTCCAGCTTGGCTTTATACCTTTCAATGGATTCTCGTAGCCTCAGTAATCTCTCCACCATAAGTAGCATGGGGTTACACCTTGTGTCTGCGTCCTTATCACGCAAACGGTATCTGTCTCTGACACTCCAAGGAAAACCTGGGCATCCCTGAGGTATTGTGTCGTGAAGCGTACCCAAGAATTTTGGTCGGTTCCGGTCAACAATGGACCGATCAGCCTGTCGGCGATCGTATTGGTGGAAAGTCAAGAGGTTTTTGGGTCAGTCATGTGCAAGGGGTGTCCAGGACACAAATTCGGGTAGGTCACATGAGATTGCGTGTACTACATATTTTCATGCTTGGTACATATTGGGGACTATAGGGGGTAGGTAGTAGTTGGGGATTTGCCAAGTTGGGAATTTGCTTTCTTTTGGGTTTCGCTTCGTAAAGGTTTTTTGGCTTTTAGCTTCGCTTAAGTGACCGTTGGACCCCCAGCTCAACCCGGGTCGTTTTCACCTTACGCGTTAGTCGCCTCTGCACGCCGCACAGTGTTTTGGGAGCGGAGGGTCGAGTAATCCCCTCCAGCTCATTATATCCGGCCGAGACGCGTTATAGACGCATTTGGCCCGCCGGAAGTCCCTCGACGGGAGCGTACTTTGGTCGACCCCCAACGTTAAGTTTCACACGTTTAGAACGTGTTATTTTACCTATTGGATTATTTCGTTGAGATATCGTTCGTGGATTACGTCACGTTCTTATTGGATCTCCCCATTGGATTGGATTATTGGACCTCATTGGATTACCGGAGTTTATCTCCCATATTGGCCGGGCTTTACGATCGGGTTAGCGATCTGCCTTCGGGAGTATACGAATTTCGAGTATAACCGGTATACCCGTACCCAGGGTGAAGAGTTCCGCCCCGGGTACATCACCAGCACGGTCTACCGCATTTATACCACAAGTCAGTCCCAAGCACCGATCCATCGAGTGTGTTACCAGCCCAATCTATCGGGTACACAAGGTGAGATGCGAAAAGAATCGGACCAGGCGTCCAGTGCTGACGATCGGTCGTCTGCCAGCAGCGGACGATCCGATCGGATCGAAGACGAGGGTTCGCGGGGTACCCCCCCCCCGTAAGTTGGAAGGCCGGGCACGATGATGGTCAGGTTCTCGACACTTCGGTGTTCGATTTCGAACTTGACTCCGCCACAATTGCTCCTGCTTTGGCCTTGACAATAGGACATTATGCCCTCTCACTTTCTCCAGGCAATCTTCCAGCGAATCATGCTCAACCCCATCACGAACAACTAGCTGGAAAGAATGCTCAGCACATCGTATGTGCACAAAATCAGTGTTTTCAAAAGCTTTCACCACATTGCTACCGTTGTCCGAAGTTACAAAGGAGACTTTTGAGCTCAAACCTTCTTCTTCTAAGATGGAGCGGAACGTACTGAGTATCTTAACCGAGGTGTGAGCATATGGCACCAGCTTCTTCCGCACGTTTACCGTCTCAATCGTCGTTCCAGATGGGCTGAGCCATTGTAAAATGACTCCACAATATGGCTCGTTGCTCCAGATGTCCAAAAGTTGGTAGTTGCGTGAACAGTCTCGACATAAGACAAAACATCTGTCCTAAGCCGACCCGTTTTTAAAACACACTTCTCCTGAACCTTCAGCTTGATATGCTGTCGAGATGGATGACGGTATCGAGGATCAATACCTTGGATAAACTCCTGAACGGTTTATCGAAGGGATCAATCGTCGAACGGTTTCGACTCAGAAAGTGACAGTGATTCCAGCTCCATCACTACAAATTCGATATACCTATTCAAGTGGACACTGTTGTCTTTTTCGTTGTAGGGAGCAATTCGTTACGTGCATTCCCCCAAAGTTTGCTGACGAGAGGGTTTGTCCCCCTCGCCTTGGTTAACAACATTTTTAGTTCCCGTAGATGCTATTACTGCTTTGGCGATCGTGAGCTCTCCGGCGTAAGACTCTGGGTCAAAGATCCGGTGCTTCGCCAGGTGTTCTTTAATACACTAGTACCACTTTCCTTTGAATAAACTGTTGCACATTTTAGGCATAGGACGGGATCCTTGGTTTGTTGAAGCCTTTCTTGGACTCTTTTGCTAAAATTTCTAACTTTGGTCTTGCTTGTGACCCTTTGAAAATGCTCCCATACCCAAGAGGACTTTGGTGTCCCTCTCCCCCTAGCGGGCTCTGGCAATGGAGGTGGTCCGGAGGAGGCGCTGCGTCGTTGATCGTCTGTACTTACTCCCTTCTCCCCCTCCCCCTCCTCCAATAAGGTGCCTGCTGGGAGCGTTGCAGTCTCAGCACCACTTCGAGAAGAAGCAGTTTCGTTATTGGAAGAAGGGGACATAGAGAGACCATCAGTTTCTGGCGACGATAACTCCGATGACATCGAGCCGGTGGTGGAAGGAGAGCGGGCTGGATTGACTGGAGGATGGCCAGTGACACCTAGACGAGAAAGGAGGCACCAACGTACATTAATGATAGGAACAAAGCGTCCTACTAATCCATTCTCTTTCTGCTCTGGTACATTCTCACTGCCCGTACCGTTGTCGGTTGAAGTACTGCTTACGGCTCGTTGCGGCACCACCATTAGTTGATAAGAGTAGGAGTAGATAATTTATAATCTTGGCGGGAACGATTTGAGGGCTAGAGGGGTACTTAGAGTTGCTAAGGATATGGGATTATGACGGAATTTTCATATCAGTAGTATCTCAAGAATATAATACTTTAAAGGATGAACTACGAGCGTGACATCCCTCAAAGATAGCAGCAGAAGACGATCACTTAGTCGCCACTTGAGAGAGGCACCGTTAGAAGAGAAGGAAGCAGAAGTAGGCGAAGAGGAGGGAGGACCATGAAGAAGTATAAAGTAGCTCGAGCTTGATCAATGAAGGAAATGATCAAACAGAGTGGACAAGAGCGACCGGCGGTAGCATAGCAGTATCACCTATTGGAGATCTACTATTATGATAGCGGTCCCTCATTCGCGCCAAAAGCGCCTGACTTGTGTAAAGTTCCCGCGCTCTTCGCCCCACTTTTGAAAGCGGTGGTGGGATAAGGGCAATAGATACGAAGTAGCAACGAAGGGAAGATGAAGAAGGAACAAGAGAAGAACAGATATTCGAAGAGATGACACCAATACTGTCATTATCGTTTTCTTCTCTGCTTCTGCCTCCCGCCAAAATATTCTGCAGTTATGTTCACTTCCCACCCTCCCTGAATTCAAATCCAGATAGGTACCACTACTTTACTATGGACCATCAGGGCGGCGACTCATGACACTACTTGTAGTTGAACTCACCCTCCTACTAATGATACGAAGCTCTCATCTGTCAGCACAAGGAGTCTCCTTGAGACTTCTTGGTGGTCGGTAGTAGTAGTAGAAGAAGACGAACGAGCTCGCGGAAGGGGACGCCACGAGATCTCCATGAGGTGGACAAGTCTACACTTCGCCATACCGAACCCCTACAACAACTACACAATGAGGTTTGGCAAGTCGTCTATGTTATATATAGGCAACCCGAGTCCAATAGTAAATGTTAGGCTTATTACTCAGGTTGACCCGGGTTGACCAAAGTTGACCCAAGTCAGGTCGGGTTGACCAAAGTTGACCCGGGTCACAACCCTAACCTTACCAAGAATTCGTACCTTTTCACCATACTAAAATTAGCCAGTGTTCAACTTCTTCTTGTATTAGAATTTTGGGAAATTCCAAAAACTGTACGTAAAATTGAGATCGGGGGGGGCACGATGGTCTAAGCTTTCTAGTCTATCACCTTGTGTACCCATTGTTCAATTGGTTACACTGACGAGGTGGACCTTGATATAGATTATCTTGCTTAGTTGGAGTACTGAAAGCGATTCCGGTCGTGAGTTGATCGAGCGATCGTGTCCAAAAAACAATAGAAACGACCCAAAACTCACGAAAGAAACGTAATCTCCACTAATAACGACGATCTTCCACAGAAAGTCCATAACGGTCTCTTGAAGCAAACAGGAGGGGTCTTAGTTAACCCTCCGTTCCTAATACTAGGTACAAAGTACTACAACGATTCTTTTGAATAGAAGAGATATTTAAAAAATTTCCTCCTATGTATATATTACCAAAATCACGTGACTTACCCAGTTGATCTATACGGGCTCCATTACAGTTGATCCGGCTGATCCGGTTGGAACAAAAATCCAAAAACATATTAACGATCACTTAATCCATGCTTAGGTAACTATATCGGTTGCTTCGGTTACATCTATTGCCGGATCTGATCTTCGTTCAATCGGCCATCAGGATCCGACCGATGTTCACCAGATGGTATGTCGCACCCAAATACCGCACACATTTAAATGAGATATATATTACGTTGAAAGAAAATTACAGTTGTTTCCTCCTATATTGCGCGCTTTTTACGTGAAAAAATGTAAGTCAGTACTAAGTCCAACTGTCACAATTTTTTTCTCAAGCATAGGCTATTTTAAGGATGCTCTCAACGACGTAATATACGCTTGTGGGGGAGTGCTGATCAAAACCTTTCTGTGCTTGATACGGCGTCACAAACGGCCCCAGAAAGACGACTGTCTAACCGTCGGCCAAGGCGGATTATGCTCTTTTTTATCAGCACGAAGCAGTCGATACGGGTTTGATCAAGCGTAACTGGGGTATTTGCCACGTACACGCAGCTAAGCGGAGACTCTCCGCCCGGTTTGACTTGTATAGGCAGGGGGATGCTGATCATGAGGACACTCCTCACTTGATCAGTGTAAGTACTTGACTCGGCGTAAGCAAAGTCCTCCCGAGATCTTCTAAATAAATTTGCCAAGTAGAGGTGCCGATACTAATCAATGTAATCTAGTAACAATCAGATAATACTCCAATCACTCCAATATGTTTTTCCCTTGACGGGTAACCTTCCCCTGCCAAGTGCTTTGAATTTTTGTAGGTGATCAAGTGCTAATGAGTGACATGGGCGTCACCGTGGACCAATATTAATCCTGGCGGTGCCGGTTCCTGTCAACTGGTTATATATCAGCCAATGTTTTGTGCGATGAGTTCTAAAAAGCCCAAATTATGTCCTGGCTGGTTCATCTCATGGTGTCCTGAACCACAGTTGCTCATTATCCTCTTCACCTGTAAACTTGCTACTTTCCAATTTATCCAGTCGTAATCTTACGCAACATTTAAACAACGTAAACCACATAACACATTTTCCCTATAAAACTGCTCTTATCCTATTCCAGGTTGTCATCAGTTACCACATCGTGGACTTTTTCGGGATCATAACCTGTTCGGCGGTAGACTTTAAGTAGACTTCACGATCGACATATTCTTCACCTGTCGCAGAAAAGTAGTCCCTTGTTACCTTTGCGCCTTGAGTAATTATCACAGCACTGCATTCTATTATCATGTGGATGGACACACAAATTGCCTGATTCAAAGCAACCTTAAAAATACGGGAATTTACGTATAGGGGCACGAAATCACAAAATTATTACAAGTGAGGGCACAAACCGGAAATAATTACGGATAAGGGCACAAAATTTATTCTATATATAGATAGCGTCGCCAAAGGCTGCCCAGGTGCGAATGCAGCTGCTGAAAGCCTTTTTGCTAATCTCTGCTATGCAGCATGGCGTCTGTCGCATGTGCAAATGTTGTGGCCTTTCTGCCCACACTTACCGCAGGCCACTTGATCTTCCGGCGCCGTTTCGCCGCGGCTGCGAAGGCAAATTTCGCGCGGACGTCCCGCCTGCTTTAGCTCAAATGTCTGAAGTGTTTGACCATCAGGGATGCAGCTATCTGCATGAACTGGTACGACTGTATTGGCATACACTTTACGAAGCTCCGCCTTCGTACAGGATAAGTGAACGAATTCAAGTGGATGGCGGCGACAGACGCGTGCGGCGGCGCATGCTTGGACACAGGGAAATTGCTCCCGCTCAAACTTCTTGCATGTGCAGCGTCTCTTGGATAAGTTGGCCACGCGGAATGCGCGTCCGTCTCGGCTGGAGACTTCAAAGGTAGTTTCGTCCATCTGATATACTTGCCGCGTCCTTCCATTATCGAAGAGATTTTGGACCTTGCGACTACTTGACGAAGGAACCGGAGAGGGTGCATTGCTATATTCAGTGCTCCGGCCGAGGAAAAGTACGCCTGTTTTCCGCACAACCTGAACAATGGCGTCGAACGGTCCACAGTTCCTTTCTTCAAGAATCCACGAGTTTGTCGATTCGGACATGTTTGACGTCAACACACCAATACTTGGGCTGGCAGCATGGCTTAACGTCCAATTTGCAGGGGGAATAGCGCGCAAGTAATCCTCTTCACCGGCTTGTATCTCCATGATATCGTTCATTGACTGCTCAAACTTCTCGATCGTCACAGCTTTCGCAGCGGCACAATTTTTTCCATTTAATTTCGTCCTAAACCTTGCATTCACGTTCTTTCCAATGTTCCAGACGCACGCTCCATGGTGGGCTTCAGGAAGATGCGCTCCATCCCATTAATGATGCCCTATTCGGCAATTTGGGACGTCAGTCATCAGCAGCAGATCCAGATATATAAACGCCATCATATCATTTCCTTGCCTTCTCACGGTCGCTGATGACATTTACTGTTTTTGAGTTAATGAACGGCATGGAGTTCTCGATATGGTGTCAAAACCAACCCCAGTTGGCAGCGTTCTATTTTGGAGCAATACCAAAAGCGATTGGAACCAGCTTTCCTTCGCCGTCGACGCCACTCATACCAAGGTACACACCTTTGTATGTTGCCTGGGGATGGCATGCGTCGACCGTAAAAATCGGACGACAACTCTTCGCAGCATTTTTCCATGGCCCAAGGCAAAGGAAAGCGCGCGTAAAGCATCCTTGGCTATTGACTTCAAAGGCGGTTGAGCTGTCGGGATTTGCTGCTTTTAGGGCGTGTAAAAGGGGCACAATCTTCTGGAAGCTGAGGACGTATTCATTAGCTGAGCGTTTCCTATGCGTCTCTCGGCTCCGCCAGGCGGCCATATATGAAGCGTCAGCATGCAACTCGGACCGGACACGGTTAATAATGTCTCGAGGCGTAAATTTACTCACGTCCTGTACAAGAGGTCTGGCGAATTCTGCGAGAGCTGCAGACGCAATTTGTAGGATTCCGTTAAGGAAGGACATGCAAGATCGTTCGGAATAAATTTTGTTACATGCAGAAGACCATCCTTTCGCCGGTTAACAGAGATGCGAAAACTACATGATGCCGGCCTGGATTCCGGAACTTGTTCATTTTCCTGCCCGTTGTTCTCAGCTACACTTGCACAAATAACTCTTATATTACGCGGCTTATTGCAGACGAACTTGTAAGGATCTGATACTGTCGTCGAGTACTTATAAATCGCATCGCGCGTTTCTTCCGCTGTGCTGAAAGTCAAACCCGCTTTTAGCTCCGTGGACCCGATCTGGTTCATGGTGCAGGGGGGTGAACAGTAAAACCTGGACAACGACGAGGGTGCTGATGGCACGAGCAGATGAGCAACCGTCGACGTCGCGACGAATTTATAGCGTTGTTTTCCTAATTCTGTCGCGTTGTGAAACTTTGCGTCGCTCTAATCTATATCTATATATATATATATATCGGAAAAATCTAATGCGCCCCCCCCCCCATTTTCGCTAATGCGCCCCCCCAAATGAG